>JAHRHZ010000135.1:2752129-2793293 GCA_024137785.1 Ginglymostoma cirratum
TTTCTGAAGAAGGGTCTAGGCCCGAAACGTCAGCTTTCCTGCTCCTCTGATGCTGCTTGGCCTGCTGTGTTCATCCAGCTCCACACCTTGTTATCTCAGATTCTCCAACTTCGGCCATTCCTACTATCTTTGCATATATCTAATTGTGGGTAGTAGCTGTTTTATTTAGAACTTCAATTTTTAAATAAATATGAATGTTAGAACTGTCTTGTAAAATGTAATTACTGATACTCACTCTTCTTGTTGTTCTGCAACAGCCAGTCTGTCTGCATCAGGGTCTGTGGCCAAAACAACTCGAGCAGCTTCTCTCTCAGCCAGCTTGATTGCAAGAATCTGGTAAAATAGAGCAGGGAAAGGTCACATCAGCTAGGTCCTATTTACAGTAATGCAACCAGCTTTAGCGTGCAAATACATTGCAGACTGGCTGAAAGAGAGAGCGAGCGAGCAAGAGGAGACAGAGAGAGAGAGGGGGGAGACGGAGCGAGCGAGAGCGAGAGATCCCAGTGTGAACTAAAATCAACTGCTCCAAAAATCTGAAAACTGTAATTCCAACCGCTGTACCTGCTGACACCAACAGACATAACTCATCTTTTTAAAAGGTGGTCAGAGGACATTACCTACAAGCCCAACTGGGAATTCCCATTATTTTGCATACAATTTGAAAACTACAAAACCCCCACAAGAATATTTAGGGCCATGGGTCAAAAATCTCAAAGCTCCAGCTTTTATAAAGTACATGTGTATCTAACGAGGATTCAAATATAATTCCACGTTACACTATGAGCTGACGTGCATCAGTCATTATAAGTATACAGTTCCAAACAAAAAAGAATCTGCAATTACTACATTGTTTTGCTAGTTTATAGTCAGGGCTTCTGGCCTATATTTTCAGCTGCCTGGACCCCAAGCTTCAGACTTTCCTTATTAAACTTCTCCATCTCTCTACCTGGCTTCTTCCTTTAAAGCACTCCTCAAAACTTGCCACTTTCACCAATTTTTATTTGTTATCCGAGTTAGTATCTTCATATATTTATTCATGGGATGTGGGCATTGCTGGCTATTTAGGCAGATTAAGTGACCGAAACTGTCCACTGTACTCCAAATGTGGTCTCATCAAGGCCCGGTATAGAAGCAGAAAAAATTCCCTACGTTTATATTCCATTCTCCTTGCAATAAACAGAAAACTTTATGGGAGTTATGTATTTTTGATTTATCAACAATGGTGGAACAGTGATGGATTTCCATACCAGGGTGGCACGTGACTTGGAGAGAGGATGGTGCTCCTACACATCCACTCCCTTTGACATCTTCTTGCCTGTCTAAGCCACAGATTTGGGTGGTGCAAAAGCAACCAGCAGCACAATATCTATACAAATATTAATTAACTGTAACAAAAACCAAAAGAACTGTGGAGCTGGAAATCAGAAACAAAAAGCAGCAGTTGCTGGAAAAGGTCAGCAGGTCTGGCAACTGTGAAGAAAAAATTTCAGAGTTAGCGTTTCGGGTCTGGTGACCCTTAGAAAAATGGGTCACTGGATCCGAAAAGTTAACTTTGATTTTATCTTCACAGATGCTGCCAGACCTGCCGAGCTTTTCCAGCAACTGTTAACTAACTGTAGCCTGGTTCTGAGCCTGGCTTGTATGCTTACTTTTAGACTTACTTTATCACTTTAACCCAGAGATTCAATAATAGCTGACTTAGCAGTAAAACTATTTTTAGTTTTTATTTTTAAGACTTGTTCTGTCTAGCACATTGATATTTTCCAAATTGAGACCCTAACATGAGAAAACTAAGATTGAGAATGAGAGAAAGATTGTGGTTGCCAAGATCTGTACAAGTAAATTATTTAAATATTGTATAAATGGAGCAAAGCTTTAGCAATTGGTTGGGAGATGCAGGAGGGAAACAACTATAAGATTTATATGCTATTTTTCTAGCAATGCAGACATTGTGATCTTAGTTGTTAGTGTAACATTTACTCATTAATAAACGGCACCTCCAAATAGTCAGTAAAAGATAGACAAAAATATTGGCCTTACCACCAAGATTCACATCTTATGAAAGAATAACAAGAAGTGCTTTACTCGTTGCCCAGAATTTATCCTTGGAACACAGGTACAAGTCTACAGTCTTTTGTCCACTAAATTATAAAATTCACATTCCTAATAAAAGTTGATCATGCAAAGAGCTTGCATCACCATTGTGAACAGCATGTAAAATTCGGGTATCATTCCTTCCCAGGCAATTTTCTCAGGTTTTTTGTTAACAAGTCATTTCTGTTCCATTAATAAACTGCAAAGCAGCACTTGCTAGTTCAAGTGCTACAAGTACAAATAGCACTTTGTGATTGGACAAATTGCAGATGGGAAGATGACAGCAGGAGTTGCAGTATCCATACATAATCAATAGAAAAAGGGTAGTACCAGAGAACATCTAATATTATTTCTGTATTCAAAAGAGGATAGAGCGTGAATACAGAAACTATAAACCAGTCAGTTCAAAATCAATGATAGGAGAGATGCCAAAATCTTGTTAAAAAGAAATATCAAACAGCATCTTCATATGAGGACACCCTCACTGTGTTGTGTGCCAGTAGCTCTTTGTTAAAAGAGCTAGAGTCAGGACAAATTTAGCAACTCAAAGCTGGGCAACCAAGAGGCACTGTGGACACAGCATTTGTACAACTGCATTCAACCAGAACCTATTATAATGGTTACTTCCTTATTACCAACAGGCAAGGGCACAAATGCTCTGCAATAATGAGGTGCTAACTTGATGGAATAACACAGAACTTTCCTACCAATCTTTATGTCATCAGCAAATTTGGTAACCATGCTTTCCGTCTCTTCATCCAAGTCATTTGTATAATTGATTTATATAAAGTTGGGATCCCAGCACCAATCTCCATGGATATTCATTACATTTTGCCAAAGTGAAAAAGGCCGCACGCTGTGTTTCCAGGCATGTAAATCTTCCATCGATGCTAAAATACTATCCCTTAGTTCATGAGCTTTGATTTTCAGCAATAACCTTTGGAGATGTGACAGCAAGACTGGTAAAAGGCAGTGCATTGGATTTGCGTGGGTGCAGATAATAAAGTGGTAGACTGCACCAAAACACAGGAAGGCAGAAACAGGCCTAATGATTGGGTTGTATTTATACATTTAAAAATAACTACTTGAAAAGAAATGCATCAATTGTGAAGCATTTGGAGATGTCCTGATGAGGTGATACTGCCCTATTTAATTGCAAATTCTTTCCAATCTGTTCTGCCAAACTATTACTTTAAGAACTCCCTTGGCAATTTCTGAAGTTTACTTGAACATTTATATCGACTCTGGCTGCAAGTACTACAGATTACACTTATTGTCAGTTATTTTCTATTTTATACTGAAACACTTGCTTTAATTGAAGGGATGGAGATGCTGGTAGATCAAGTAGAAGCCTGGGATTGAATTTTCGTGACCGTGTGGAGGTGGGTTTCAATGTGCAAAAGGTCACGCTAATTTTTTTTTCCTCCTCATTCCAGAGTCTGTGCCATTTCTGTTTTGCATTTTCGTGGGTCAAAAGTGCCTATTGGTGGAACAGCACTAAGCACAGGTTTTTAAAACTGAGGCCAAATCGGATTTCCTAACCTACATCACTTATGGACTGGCAATGTAGGGTCTTGAAAACCCATTAAAAATAAGTCAAATGTGAAAGTTTATGAACAAAGTGAAAAGCCAACACACGAAGATTGGTGGAGTAGCAGATAGTGAAGGGGACTGTCAGAGATTACAGCAGAATATAGATAGATTGGAGAGTTGGGCAGATAAAGCTCAATCCGGGCAAATGCGAGGTGATGCAGTTTGGAAGATCTAATTCAAGAGCAAACCATACAGTAAATGGAAAAGTCCTGGGGAAAATTGATGTACAGAGAGATCTGGGTGTTCAGGTCCATTGTTCCCTGAAGGTGGCAACGCAGGTCAATAGAGTGGTCAAGGAGGCATACGGCATGCTTTCCTTCATCGGACGGGGTATTGAGTACAAGAGTTGGCAGGTCATGTTACAGTTAAGACTTTGGTTCGGCCACATTTAGAGTACTGCGTACAGTTCTGGTCGCCATATTACCAAATGGATGTGGATGCTTTGGAGAGGATGCAGAGGAAGTTCACCAAGATGTTGCCTGGTATGGAGGGCGCTAGCTATGAAAAAAGGTTGAGTAGACTAGGATTATTTTGATTAGAAAGACGGAGATTGAGGGGGTACCTGATTGAGGTCTACAAAATCATGAGAAGTATAGACAAGGTGGATAACAAGAAGCTTTTCCCCAGAGTGGGGGACTCAATTACTAGGGGTCATGAGTTCAAAGTGAGAGGAGGAAAGTTTACGGGAGATATGCGTGGAAAGTTCTTTACGCAGAGGGTGGTGGGTGCCTGGAACAGGTTGCCAGCGGAGGTGGTAGACGCAGACACGTTAGTGTCTTTTAAGATGTATCTGGACAGGTACATGGATGGACAGGGAGCAAAGGGATACAGACCCTTAGAAAATAGATGACAGGTTTAGACAGAGGATCTCGATCGGCGCAGGCTTGAAGGGCCGAAGGGCCTGTTCTTGTGCTGTAATTTTCTTTGGTCTTTGTTCTTTCTCTTTGAGTCAAAAATATTCTGAGAATTAAGTGTAAAAAGTTTCGACATCTTCAATATTCATAATTACGAACTGTATTGTAATATAGAGGTGTTTTACTACAGTGATTCATCATTCTGATCTGCTCTTTAAACATTTTGCATTGACTAGCACTGGGTAGTTGTTTGCATGCATTATGGTATTTCTTCAAAGGAGAAAGTTCCATAATGCAATAAGAAATGTTACAGAAGACAGAATAGTGGTGGTGGAGGGTTGTTTTTCAAACTGGATGCCTGTGACCAGCGGTGTTCCACAGGGATCGGTGCAGGACCCACTTTTGTCTGTCATTTACATAAAAGATTTGGATCAGAATATAGGAAGCATGGTTAGTAAGTTTGTGGATGACAATAAAATTGGTGATGTAGTGGACATTGAAGGTGGTTACCTAAGATTACAAAAATACATTAATCAATTGGGTCAACAAGCTGAGGAGTGGCAAATGGACTTTAATTCAGATAAATGCAAGGTATTGCATTTTGGTAACATAAACAAAGGCATGACTTACACAGTTAATGCTAGTGCCCTGGGTAGTGTTGCCGAACATAATTCTTTGAAGTTTGCATTACATGTAGACAGGGTGATTAAGTAGGCATTTAGCATGCTTGCCTTCATCAGTAAGACCTCAGAGTACAGGAGTTGGGATGTCATGTTGAAGTTGTACAAGACATTGGTGAGGCCTCTTCTGTGTCGATTTCTGGTTACTCTGCTATGGTAGCATATTATTCAAATGGAAAGGGCTCAGAAAAGATTTACAGGATGCTGCTGGGTTTGGAGGATTGGAGTTATAAAAATAGGCTGGAACTTTTTTCACTGGAGCATAGGAGGTTGAGGGGTGATCTTATAGAGGTTTATAAAATCACGAGGGGGCATAGATAAAGTTAATAGCAAGGGTCTTTTCCATAGGGTGGGGAAGTTCAAGGCTAGGAGGCATTTTTTAAGGTGAGAGGAGAAAGTTAAAAAGTACGAGGGGCAACTATTGTTTTTAAAAACACAGTGGCTAGCGTTTGAAAACTGCCAGAGGAAGATGTGGATGCAGGTACAGTTGCAATGTTTGAAAGACATTTGGATAAGTACACAAATAGGAAAGGTTTGGAGGAATATAGGCCAAACACAGGCCCAAACATAGTTGGACCGAAGGGTCTGTTTGCATGCTGTAAGCTTCTATGCCTCTAAAATGTCCTAAACTGCTTGTGCTATCATCTTTTCTATTGTGATTAGCAATTTGGTTTGAAATATAAATTAACATGTTCTGTTCTTTCCTTCTCAGGAGGATAGTCTATGATTTAAGAGTCATAGAGGTACACAGCATGGAAACAGACTTTTTGGTCCAACTCGTCCATGCTGACCAGATATCCTATATAAATCTAGTCCCATTTGCCAGCATTTGGCCCACATTCCTCTAAACCCTTCCTATGTATATAACCATCCCGATTCCTTTTAAATGTTGTTATGATACCCGCTTACTCCACTTCCTCTGGCACCACCCTCTGCATGAAAAAGTTGCTCCTTAGGTCCCTTTTAAATCTTTCCCTCTTACCTTAAACCCATGCCCTCTAGTTTTGAACTCCCCTACCCTGGGATAAAGACCTTGGCTGATCACCTTATCCATGCCCCTTGTGATTTTATAAACTTGTAGCACGTTCATGCCCTGAGTGTCCGACATTCCAGGGAAAAATAGCCCCAGCCTATTCAGCCTCTCCCTATAGGTCAAACCCTCCAACCCTGGCAACACCCTTGTAAATCTTTTCTGAGCCCTTTCTAGTTTCACAACATCTTTCCTACAGGAGGGGCACCAGAATTGCATGGAGTATCCCAAAATTGGCCGACCCAATGTCCTGTACAGCCTCAACATGACCCTCCCAACTCCTATACTCAATGCACTGACCAATAAAGGCAAGCGTACCAAACACCTTCTTCACTATCCTATCGACCTGTGACTCCACCTTCAAGGAACTATGAACCTGCACGCCAAGGTCTCTTTGCTCAGCAACACTCCCCAGGTCCTTACCATTAAGTGTGTAAGTTCTGACCAGATTTGCCTTTCCAAAATCCAGCACCTCGCATTTATCTAAATTAAACTCCATCTGCTACTCCTCAGTCCATTGGCCCATCTGATCAAGGTCCCACCGTATTCTGAGGTAACCTTCTTTGCTGTCCTTTACACCTGCAAACTTACTAACCACGCCTCCTATGTTCACTTCCAAATCATTTATGTAAATGACAAAATTCAGTGGACCCAGCACCAATCCTTGGACAGCTGTGACTCTTATGAAACATTGGCTGAGTTTCAATGCAGTAGATATTCCATTCAACTGAGAATGAATGGCAGTAGTAAGAGGTTGCAATAAGAGATCATGATTTTGTTACGGTATTTGGTTTGTTGACAGAAGCCAATAGGATTTTAGAATTGTGAATATTTTTTTCCATGTAGCAGAATGCATTTTTGTCCTCAGTGTTAATGATACTGTATTTGATGGAGATAATACAGTGTGGAACTGGAGGAACACAGCAGGCCAGGCAGCATCAGAGGAGCAGGCAAGTTGATGTTTCAGCTTGGGACCCTTCTTAAATGGCAACTTTCCTGCTCCTTTGATACTGCCTGGCCTGCTGTGTTCCTCCAGCTCCACAGTGTGTTCTCTCTGACTCCAGCATCTGCAGTTCTTACTATCTGTATTTAATGAAGGCTTTTATTTGATGATTAAAGTTTATTGCCCAAAGGAATGCAATTGTTTTGGCTGATATATAGTGCATGGAATTAGAAGATTGTACACATTAATTCAGTAATTATACATGGGATATAGATGTGGAATAGGGTACCATGGGAGAATCTGAGGTGGCTGGAGGTAGGTGAGGGGCGATTTTAGAGGGCCTTTAAATATCATTAGGAGTTACAGCGCTGTCATCAAGAAGCAAGACAGACATTCTCACAGCCCTCTTCAGTATCTGTACTCTTCCTGCACTGACTCATAGCTCTCATACTGCACTGTGAATCTGAGCCCAGTGTGTGAGAAGTCAGAATCATTTGAAGTTACACATGGGTTAAGAGTGCAGTTTAGGCCACCAAAGTGCACAGGTCAGGCTTTCTTGTGACCAGATCAGTTATGGTCCATAATCTCTAATACTGCACATTTCTTCAGGCAGGCTAACAAGCCAAAGCAACTGCTCCCTAGCCTTTCTGAACTTCGACATTTGAAAAAGGGCTCAGCTAGCAGTGCAAAGGGATCAAATTTCTAAAAACTCCATTCAACTGTCACCATGGTACGGAGATAAATTATTTAATGTCTGAATATAATTTAGATAGATACTGTTGAAATACAGAATCACATGAGACAGAGAGAGAAAAAGAAGAGGACAGAGAGAGAGATAAGAGAGAGACAGAGAAAAGAGAGAGAGAGATAAGACAGACAGCGAAATGGGAGGTTATCAAGCCTTTGTGCTTTTCGACAAATTATTTATCTATCTTTTTAAAGTTAGCTCTCATGTGGCATTCCAAATCAGAGATTTAAAACGTCTCCCCATCTCGGATTCATTTGATACTTATCTGGAATTTGTGTCCTCTGGTTACAAACTCGACTTGTCAGTAAAAATGGATCCTAGTCATCAGCCATTAAAATGTATTTTAATTTTAATTTCTTAATTACATCTCTCCTTAATCCTCTCTTCTCTAAGGAGAACAATCCTAGCTTCTCTAGTCTCTTCACATCACTTCACCCTCAAGACTCCATAAATCTACAATAGTCAGTAGAGTGGGGTTTTCTTTTGATTAGGAGTTTTATTGAGGTCGGCCTCTTGATGAAATTTTAAACATATAAAACAGAGATACTAAGTTATCCTGGAGCAGTGATTCTGAAGGAGTAATACTGCGCTATTTTCTGGGTCTGTAGATTGTTAAGGTGCGAAGATGGCTTTTAGTAGGGTGATGCGTTCTTCCTGTCAGATGTGGGAGATTACAGAGAATTTCAATGTTACTGACGATTACATCTGCAGGAAAAGTGTTTGGTTGTGTGTCCTATCAGATTGCATGGGTCGGTTGGAGTGGCAGTTAGAGGCAATGAGGAATTTACAGGAGCCAGGGGTGTGATGGATGACAGTTTCAGGAAGGGAGAAAAACTGCAGATACAGTTGGGTAGATGGGTTACCTCCAAGAAAGGTAGGAGGGGTAGGTAGGTAGTGCAGAAGTATCTTGTGGTTATCCCCATCTCAAACAAGGACATTGTTTTGGAAAATGTAAGGGGTGATGGACCCTCAGGGGAACGTAGCGCTGACAGCCAAGTTTCTGGTACAGAGACTGGCTCTACTGTAACAAGAGGTATGTCAGGTTCCAAGCGATCAAGTGTGATAGTGGCCGCTCTAGGCAGAGGCATAGACATAGATAGATGGTTCTGTGGCTAACAACGCGACATCAGAATGGTGTTTTGCCTCGCTGGTGCCAGGATCAAGGATCTCTCTGAGGACGTCCAGAATATTCTCAAAAGGGGAGAGGGACAAGCGGGAGGTTGTCGTACTGTTTAAAGTTTTAGCAAAGATCTGTAGCTCGGGTTGTGGGTGAGGTTGTTGACTTGCTCACCAATCTGGCTTGTTATCGTTCAGAAGTTTCATTACCATGCTAGGTGACATCATCAGCGAGGGCTCTTTAATCCTCGTGAGTGTTGGTCATAGAGTGGCTGTGGGCTTGTGGGCCACCATGATTCCTAATGGTCTTAGGAGTCTTGTCGTCAGTTGCGATATGGTCTTGATGTAGGGCAGTGTGGCCAATGTGTTAGGGCCATGAACATATCACAACAGACAATGAAGGCTGTCCGTGGTCTACTACATCCGCTGCTCCTGATATAGCCTCCTCTACGTCGGTGAGACCAAACGGAGGCTTGGAGACCGTTTTGTAGAGCATCTGCACTCTGCTCGTGACAAACTATAAAACCTTCTGGTCGCGCACCATTTTAACTCCCCCTCCCACTCCCTGGGTGACATGTCCATCCTCGGCCTCCTCCAGTGTCACAATGATGCCACCTGCAATCTGGAGGAACAGCACCTCTTTTTCCACCTCGAGAGCCCACAGCCCAATGGCCTAAACGTGGATTTTACCAGTTTCAAAATCTCCCCACTCCCGGCCTTATCCCACGTTGAGCCCTCCCTCTCATCCCCACCTCCTTGACCTGACATAATGTGTCCACCTTCTCTCCCACCTATCCGCCCCTCCCCCTCACTGACCAATCCCTACCACTCCCTACCGGCACTTACCTATCACTATTCCACCCATCCACCCATCTTCCCCAGCCCCACCTCTCCTCTCTCTATTTATTTCCTAGCTCCCTTTCCCTCCCCATTTCTGAAGGAGGGTCCCGACCCGAAATGTCAACTTTTCTGCTCCTCTGATACCACTTGGCCCGCTGTGTTCCTCCAGCTCCACACACAGAGGAGAGACAGGCCTTTTTGTAACAGTCACTGTGCTTCTATTTGTGTCACTAATAGTGTATTTAATGCCAATAAAACACAGTAAAGGAGAGATATTGTCATTTCCCATGCTGATATTTGGGAGGAAGACAGTCGGCTTTGAGTTTATGAATAATGATGAATGGCTGACAGCGAGTCTGCATTCAGTTGATATCTCCAGTCAATCAGGAGCAGAAGTGTAAAACAAGTTGCCAATTCAATACCACATTATATTGCTGAAAGTGAACAACCATACCTTGGCACACAAAAGTTAAAGGGAACATTTTACTTGCTTAGAAATGCATGAAAAATTCATTACCAGCACACATTCTCCCTCCTCTGGATTGGGGCATTTGACCGTTGAAAATTCCGGATCTGGATCCTTCTGTTCTGGAACTGGAATGGGTGGAGCAAAATCAAATGCCTTGAAAGCTGACTTCACATACTCGTGCCCAACACCATGAAAGGAAGTGTGCACGAACTTGAGCGATGTCTTTCTGTTAAGTTCTCTAAACAGTAGGAAACAAGCACCTCAGTGTCTAACGTTGTGGTGGGGAGGGTTAACACAGCACTCACATTAGGGAAGGGAACAAGCTAAAAATTTTTAAAAAAAGTTAGACAAATACAGTTTCCATTTGATTGAATTGTATAAGTTAAAGAAACAAATTAAAAACTACCCAGCATTTTTTTTTCCAAATGTTGTATGGCACACCAGCAATTCTCCACCTCTCTTATTTAAGTAAATAAAGGACATTCACCAATTGAGACAGCTGATTTGTGGGGCCAGGGGAGAAGACAAAGGGGGAGAAAAACGGATGAGAGTGGAGAAGTGACTTCACCAAATAAACAGATCAAATACCTGCCGATTATGCAATGAACCAAAAACACCCAGCCATTCTTTTTTCCTCACTGCACTGGGAACAATCTAGAATGGTAAACTTTGGAGTTGTAAAAAGGATTACAGGGACTTAAATCAAGATAGCCCTAACAGTAAAAACAGTTTTGCTTTAAAAAAAAAACTAGAAGTGAATCAAAAACATGTTAAAAAGTTCATTTTAGTGGCATTAGTAATAAGTAGAAAATGGTTGCAATAGGTTCAAATATATGGGTTAGCTCTATAGTTAACTGTAGGTTGGGTAGGAACATCAGAGTAGTACACTGAAACAGTTCATCAGCACTCACTGCCTCGGTTCCCATCAGAACTAATCACCTGGAGAGTACAGTATAGATGTTTATGGGTCTGGCCCCTCATTCCAGAAGCAGCAGGAAAGGGCAAGCAAATGAGGGGGAGCTCAAAGGCATTCTCAAATTTCTACAAAAGTCAGTCAGATTAGACAAGGGTTTGGTTGATGTTTAGGTTTTACATGTTTTGATACCTTTAACAATGAGGGTATGGCTATATGTTAATTACCAGTTATTACACACCTCTGGGGTAGGCAGAACTTGAAATTGGGCCTCCTGACTCAGTCACTACTACTAAACCACAGCCATGTCCATACCTCTGAGCCAGGAGGCCTGGGTTCAAGTCACATCTGCCCCAGATGTGTGCAATAACACATGTAAACAGTTTGAGGAAGAATGTCTCTTGGTATTTGGGTGGGGCTATTGCAGTGCAGGGGTAGTGTCCCTAAGGCATGGACTGAAGTCCCATTTGTCCTGGAAGTCGATCATATCACACACAGAAAATGCTAGAAAAACTCAGCAGGTCTGGCAGCGTCTGTGAGGAGGGAAACAGTTATTCTTTTGTGTCTGATAAGACCCTGTTTCAGAACTTACACCAATAAAAGCAAGATGCTGTGAATGCTGGATCATAAGATGTCTGAACAGGTCATTTTTGTTTTAACATTTGTTGTTCTTAATTTTTTCATGGAATGTGGGTGTCGCTGGCTAGGCCAGAATTTATTACCCATCCCTAAATTAAGCATCAAGCACATCGCTCTGGATCTGAAGTCAGGTTGGGCAGATTAGCTAAGGACAGCAGATATCCTTTCCTAAAAGGACATTAGTAAACCAGATGGCTTTTTATAACAATGGTTATGTGGTCACTGTTAGGCTAAGTAATAGGCTTGTTTTCTTATTCCACATTATTATGGAATTCAAATTTCACCATCTACCAGGATGGTATTCAAACTTGTATCTCCTGAACATTAGTGTGTGGTTCTGGATTACTAGTCTGATCACATTATCACTATGCCACAGCCTCCCCCTTGTAACAGGTCTTATGGCACAGTGGTATCATCCCTACCACTGGGCCAAAGTTCCAGGTTAAAGTCCCACCTGCCACCTGATGCATGTCACAATCATTGGAACGTCTCAGCAAAATGTTGGGAAAATCGTACAAGCTAGCCAGTGAGGAGTTTCTTGACACTGACAACAAGAAGTCCCATTATTCAACCAAGTATTGAACAGAGAGACAAGATTCTCACTTGAGTGGCATTGCTAGCTCCACCAGGCCTCTAACAGTCATCGGCATCTCAGGGCACACCATGCGCAGTGATCACACGCTTCTGATGTTAAATATCCTTGGACACAAGGTGTTCGGAAAGATAGAAAATTACATAAAAAGGGGAAGGATGTCCCAGAGGGGTCAGGAAACAATTTGGCTACAGCTAGGGATTTAATTTTTTTAAAAGTTGAATCACATTGCCTGGTGTAGTCAGTTGGCTAGTGGAAAAGATGTAGAGAAACAAATTTGCAAGGAAACTACATAGAAAGGCTTAACAGTTACAATGGGAAACTTTAATTATCAGAGTATAGACTGGGATAATAGCAGTACAAACAGTAGAGAGGGGCAAGAGGTGTGTGGTGTATGCGTGTGTATAATATATTTCCAGTCCAATGAAAAAGGAAGTCCTGATAGACCTGGTTCTTGGGAACGTGGAGGGCCAAGCAGATCAAATGTCAGTGGGAGAATATTTACGGGTCAGTCATTGATCTTGGTTAGGGTCTCTATGGAAAAGGTAAATGAACAACCAACAGCAAGATTAATTCAACACACATACCCATTGCTGGGGGCACAATTATTCATAAAATGTATTAATAACTTGTATGGCAGAAGTGAATACACGATCAAGTGTGTGGATGACACTGGGAAGGCAAGTATTGAGAACAGTATAAGGAGACTACAGGGATACAGGCAGATTAACTGAGTGGGCTTAAAATTGGCACATGAAACTTAATCTGGGAAAATGTGAGGCTATGCACTTTGGCAAGAAGCGAAGACGAACTGGTTACATTTAAATGGGAAAAGTCTGTACAAAGCTGTAGCACTGAGGGATTCAAGGGTCCTCGTGCATGAATCACAAAAGCTGGTATCCGTGTTCAGCAGGCAATAGGAAAGGCAAATGAAATGTTGGTCTTTACTTCAAAGGAAATTAAGTATAAAAATAGGGAAATAGAATCATAGAGACATACAGCATGGAAACAGACTCTTTGGTCCAACTCATCCATGCCGACCAGATATCCTAAATTAATCTAGTCCGATTTGCCAGCATTTGGCTCATATCCCTCTTAAACCCTTCCAATTCATGTACCCATCCAGATGCCTTTTAAATGTTGTTATTGTACCAGCCTCCACCACCTCCTCTGGGACCACCTGCTGCGTGAAACATTTGCCCCCTTAGGTCCCTTTTAAATCTTTCCCCTCTCACATTAAACCTATGCCCTCTAGTTTTGAATTCTTCTACCCTGGGGAAAAGACCTTGGCTGGTCACCCTATCCACGCCCCTCATGATATTATAAACCTCAATAAGGTTCCAGCTTTGAGTGTCCAGGGAAAATAGCCCACCCTATTCAGCCTTCCCTATTAGTTCAAAACACTTCAATCACGTTACATCATTGAAAATCTTTAGTGAACGCTTTCAAGTTTTACAACATCTTTTTCAAAGCAGGAGACCAGAATTGCATGCAGCATTCCAAAAGTGGCCTAACCAATGTCCTGTTCAGCCACAACATGAACTCCCAACTCCTATACTCAATAAAGATATTGCTAAAGCTATGCAAGGCACTAGTCAGTCCACAACTGGAATACTGTGAACAGTTCTGATCCCTTTATCTAAGGAAAATTATCCTGGTATTGGATGCAGTTGAGAGAAGGTTCACTACGTCAATCCTAAATATCGAGAGACTGTCTTATGAGGAGAGGTCGAGTAGGTTGGCCCTGTACTCATTGAAGTTTAGAAGAATGGGAGGAGACATTATTGAAATATACAAAGTCTTAGCAGTTTGACAGGATAGATGTACAGAGTGGTAGATTTAAGATCAGAGGGTATAATCTCAGCGATAAATTTGCTGAATCATCAGTAAAGGAATCAAGTAGCAAGAGGAAAGGTAGGAAAGCGGAGCTGAGGATTAGCAGATCAGTCATGATCTGAGTGGACTCAAATGACCTTCTTCTGCTTTTGTGGCTGTAAGAGAAAGCCAACATCAAGGGGTAAGAATACAGCTGGGTGAAGGAAGTCAAAAGTGACTTGTGGGTAGATGGTACTGTGGAATTCAGAACAAAACAGACAACCATGAACTTGCTGATTAGCAGAGAAAGCTTAAAAAGGCTAAATGACCTACTTTTGCATCTAATTCATACGTTTTTAGGTAAATTTGTCCCATCTCCATTCAAGAACAGATCATCTGGCCTCTACAGGTCCTCTGTCCCAAGAAAATAAAGTCCTTTCTCCTGCACCATCATTCCAGCAACTCAGTCAAAGTTGGCAAGAAAAATTAGCAGCTGAACAATGGGCTACCTTCAAAGAAGAAATAGTTTGGGCACAGTCAAGGTGCTTTCCCTTGTAAGAGAAGGGAGAGCAAACAAATCCAGAGCTCCCTGGATGAAAAATATGTACAAATTATGAAGAAGGAGAAACAGTGTGCTTATGACAGATATCATGTCGAAAATCCAACTGACTTTCAGGCTGAATGGAAAAGATTTGGAAAAGTGGTGAAAAGCAAATAAAAGCAGAGTGAAGTTGAAATGAGACTGGGAGCTAACAAAATGGAAAGACTTCTAGAGGCATATAAAAAGTGATTAAAAAGAAGAGTGGCCTATTAAGGACCAAAAAGGAGAGTTACACATTGAGGCATTAAATTTTGCATCTGTACAGAGAGGAGATTTTGAGTGGTCTGCCAGGCTGAAAAGTAGATAAATCTCCAGAGCTAGACAAAATGTATCCCAGGTTGTTGAGTAAAGCAAGGGAGGAAACAGCAGGGGAGCTTGCAAAGAATTTCAATTTCTCTATGGCACTAGGAGAGGTGCTACAGAACTAGAGGACAGCCAATTGGTGACATTATTATTCTAGAAGGCAGCAAAGGGATAAACCAGGAAAATACAGGCCAGTTAGTTGAACCTCAGTAGTGCAAAAACAATTGGAAGCAATTCTGTGGGACAAAATTATGCTGCATTTGAAGAGCATTGGATTGTTCAGTGGAACTCATATCTGGCCAATGTGACTGAATTTTTCTAACAGGTATAATGGCAATGCTTTTGATTAGCCTAGTTGGACTTCAGCAAAGCTTTTGATAAAGTCCCACATGGGAGACTGAACAAAGGTAAAAGCCATGGGATCCAAACAAATTTGGCAAATTGATCCACAATTGGCTGAGTGACAAGAAGCAGAGGGTAACGGTTGAGGGGTGCTTTTCTGACTAGAGGTCTGTGTCCAGTGCGATCCCACAGGAGTCAGTGTTGGAGCCCTTGCTGATACAGACATGGTGGGCCAGATGGCCGCCTCCACTATATGAATTATGTGATATCACACAGCAGCCTTTTGAGTCAGGGTATACCTAGAAATACTGCCTGGCATTTCCCAGTCAGACTTCTCATTACTCGGCATTGCTCAGTATACAAAAACTTGGATGAGGTCTTGTGGTGAAGTGATAATATCCCCACCTCTGGGCCAGGGCTCAAGACTTCCCACTCCAGACGTGTGTTACAACACATTTGAATAGGTTGATTATAATCTACAAGGATATGAGATTGTAGAAATACGTAGCATTCTAATGATATATCAAAATTTTCTGCAGATCATTCTTGATTTTAACCACGTGTTGAAAACAAACTGATTGGTCAGTGTTTCCACATTTCAAGGACATTATACTGGAAGGAAATATTCAGCAGGTCAGGCACCATGGAGACAGAAGCCGTTTGAGTACAATTGACTGTTATTTTCCCTCTGCCTCCTTTCTCCCTCAACTGTCATGTGCACAAACTCCTTTCAATACTTCAAGCAACTGGCTGCATGTCACGTCAGAGCCTCAACTGCCTAGAAAGTATTCAAACCCAGTGACATCAAAATTCAGATGAATATTTATCCAACGTCTACAACAGAAACTGTTCAGTAGTTTGACAAACTTTGATCAGTCTTCAAATTCCTAACACAAAGTGGCTGTGGACAAGGCTGACATTCAGCATACAGCCTGGTGTATCAAAGTTGCAGGAATGACGTGGAGTCTACACCTTCAGCAGGAGAAGGGCAAGGTGAAAGAAATAGCCAAGATCTTTCTGCATCCAGGCAACTCTCTGCCTAAAGGAAATAAATCAACACCAAAGCTTTTCCAAGGGGTTGAAAAAGGAACAAGTGGATTTGTTTAATTAAGTGAACCTGATGATTGGTAATTATCAGACTTCAACTGAACATCTCACAGCAGCACACTATATTAAGCACACTTGTAAATGGAAAAAAAAATCTAACCATATGAACAATCTATATTTATCACAACAGTGAGGCACGGATTGATTAATTGAAGAAACAGGAAGCATGTGATTAAAATAATTATTCATTTGGGAGCAAACCAGACAAATTCAATATCATGGGCATGGAGCAGTGTGCAAATAATCAACTGTCACATGGATGGTCTTCAAAGATACCTGAAACATTGATCTCAAAATGAGTCTATCGGATCACAATTCAGGTATCACAGAGTCACAATACAACACAGCAGCATGAACTGGTGAACAACATTAATGGACCTTAGCCAACTATCATACTGATGTCATTCCACCTTAAATCAGTCAACTCGGCATTGAATGGGGTAAGACATGCTCTCAATTTAATACAGTTACAATCAAATGATTTTACTCAAGTGGGTACAAGAATAGATGATGCATACCAGGATGATGTTCCAACTGAGTGTGCAATACTCTGAGGATTAGATTAGAAAGCAATGACGTGGAGATGCCAGTGTTGGACTGGGGTGGACAAAGCCAGAAGTCACATGACATCAGGTTACAGTCCAACAGATTTATTTAAAATTACAAGCTTTCAGAGCGCTGCCTTTATTCCTTTTGCCTAAAATAAAAACAGTCAACACAACCTGTGAATCTACATGATGTAGTGGCATGCTGTGATGTGCTTCAATGTGTCGCATGATGTTCCAACAAAATGGCTATGAATTTATATGGCCACATCCTGATCTCCGCCACGGTCCTGATGGAAGTCCTAAAGAAAACTCAGCATCTCGGACAGGAGTAGGAAAAAGTTGAAAAGATTAACTTACTCATTCAGGCACAATAGCTTGTCCAGACTACAGGACAACCAAGTAAATGGCCATAGGATTGAGATGAAATGCAGGTTAGTGCACTTAAGCAAGCACTATACTTAAATCAAAAAACGGGAATGAAGTTTTTTCATCGCATCCTCTTTAAAGTTTTAGATACTTTTATCTCCAAAATTAGTTTGTTTTGTCAGGAAGAGATAAAATAATCCATTTCTAGGTAGGTTATCCAGTAAGCAAAGGACTTGCAGAGTTAGATCAACATGGTGTTATTATTTGTTCAAGAATGTTCAAAATATTGCGATCTTTCCTTCCTTAGATAAAGGAGGAAGAATGGGGAAAAGGAAGGGAGGGAATTTAAAGTTATTTGTACACTGCCTGACAGTTTGTTGGAGGTAGTGTCAAATGATTCATTATTCCTATTAATGGGGAAAGGTTGAGTGTGGCAGCAGTTGAATTACTTCTTTGGAGTGATACAACAACACAATAAGAAGCTGAATGGCTTACTTTTCTGCTGCAACCATTCTATGAAATACAACGGCCAGTCAGCAAGAAAAATAGATGCGTTTATAGGTCATAGAAACTAGGAGCAATAAGCTATTTAGCCCTTTGAGCCTGCTCTGCCATTCAATATCATCATGACTGATCCTCCATCTCAATACCCCATATTCCTTGACACCTTTAAAATCTAAAAAAAAAATCTCTTGAAGATATTCAATGACTTGGCTTCCACAATCTTCAGTGTAGCTAACTCCACAGGTTCAATATCTTTGAGTGAAGACAGTTTTCCTCATCTCAGTCCTAAATGGTCTGCCCTGTATCCTAAGACTGTCTCCTAGTTGTCGACTTCCAGGGGAAACATGCTCCTTGCATGTATTCTGTCCAGCCCTGTTCGAGGTCTCATACGGTTAACTCAGGTTCCCGCTCATCCTCCTACATTCTAATAAATAAAAGCCCAGTCAAACCAATCTCTTTCATTGGATAGTTTAGTAAACCTCCGCTGCACTGCCTTGATGGCAAGTCTATCCTTTCTTAGGTAAGGAGATCAAAACAGTGTGCAATAGTCCAGGTGTGGTCTCATCCAGGCCCTGATTAACTCAGTAAGACATTCCTACTTTGACTTCTCATCCTCTTGAAATGAAGGCCAATATTGCATTCCTAATTGCTTGCTGCACCTGCCTGCCTACTTTCATTAACTGGTTAGAAGACACCAATAGCCCTTTCTGCATTCACACTTTCCAGTGTGTCACCATTTAAATAATACTCTTCCTTTACCATCTGACTCATGAGGGGTTGCACTCAAACAAGAGTGCATACAAATGCTCATTTAAATATGAATATTTGCTCAAACTTATGAATAGTTATTTTATATTGTACTGTATTGTGTTCGGACTTGGGTACAAATCAACTTATAAACATACTCAGGAACAGTACCCATTCGTAACCCAAGCACTGCCTGTACTGGTGTTGAGTTAACAGATATGTAACTCTGTTTATGGTTGAAAGAACCATTCCATTGTTCTCTCAAGTCCTCCCTGATTTAATTCTGCCGAAACACAAGAATATGAAAAGCATTATATGACGGACACACAGTTTGTTCTTAGACTGGAAAATTAAGAATAGGCCTAGTGACTCTGTAGTGAGAGTCATAAGCTGATATATTTGTATGGTACTGAGGATGCAAAGCAATGTCAAAGGTGGTGTTGTTCATATAAAGACATAACAGGTAGACATACATGATGCCATAATATTAGGCCATAAGATACAAGAGCAGAATTGGGCTATTTGGCCCATTGAACCCACTCCGCCATTTGATCATGGCTGATGTGTTTCTCTACCTCATTCTCCTGCCTTTTCCCCATAATCCTTGAACCCCTTACGAATCAAGAGCCTATCTCTTGGTCTTAAATATACAGAACGACTTGGTGTCCACAGCCTTCTGTGGCAAGGAATTCCATAGATTTACCACCTTCTGGCTGAACAAATTCCTCCTCATCAATTGGAAAGAGTCGTCTCTTCACTCTGAAGCGTGTTCTGGCCAACACTTATCCACTTCCTTGACCCACTCAAAATCATTATGTGGTAATTTACCTCAAGACTGCTTGTAGAATCCAATTGCAATTTGGCTGCTCTCTCACAACAGTGATTACACAACATTGATGCCCCAAAGTTCTTTCCTTTAGTTTTTCTAAATGTATACTGCTTAACATAGAACTGGAATTATCAAAACAGCTAAGTGCTGTATGTGGAGATACAGTGAATTAAAAACAAAAATATGTGAATGTTCTCAAGCTCTGCCTGTGGGAGGTGCTCACAAGAAGGGAAAATAAAAATTGAGCAAGGAATAGATCACTAGAACTCTTGCACATGAGTTAATGTCTGCTGTGACCCATGAAATGGGGAAGTGGAAGATAAACTTTTTCAGCTGTAATTACAAGTGGAAGTTGCAACATTTTGGACAGATCATTCCAAAATCATTTCAGCTGTCAGCCTGATAAAGCAAGAATTCAATAAAATGGTATAGTGTACCACAGAAGAATAACCACGTATGTAAACATAATAAATTGTCCTAAGGCACTTCACAGCAGCGTGGTAAAACAATGTATAACAGAGCCACAGGCGATATTAGATCAGGCGACCAAAAGCTTGGTTAAAGAGGTATGCATTAAGAAGTATTTTAAAAGGAAGCAAAGTAGAGGCAGAGGAGTTTAGGGAAGGACTTTCAGAACTCAAGATCTTGGCACGTGAAGGCATGGCAACCAACAGGATGGTGGGGCTAATGCTTGGGGAGAGACTGGATCAGTTAGGACTTTATTCATTGGAGTTTAGAAAAATGAGGGGGTAAATCTCAGAAACCTATAAAATTCTAACGGGATTAGACAGGGTAGGTGCAGAAAGGATGATGTTCTCAATGGTCAGGAAGGCCAGAACCAGCTGTTATAATCCAAGAACAAGGGGTAGGCCTTTTAAAGTCAGAGATGAGGAGGAATTTCTTCACCCAGAGAATGGTGAGACTGTGGAATTCTCAGCCACAGGTCACTTGTTGTTGCCAAAACACTGAAGGCATAAGAACTATATCTGCTGCTTCTTTCTTATAACCAAAGGAATGAAAGAAAGTAGGAACAGGGCCCACATGCTCTTATTGAATAGCAAAGTAGGCTCGAAGGGCCAAACGACCTACTTCTGCTCCTACATTCTATGTTTCTATGTTAATGGTGCAAGAATTATAACTGCGAATATACACATCAATTAGAGGAGCATAGATAACAGAGTCTGGGGTTGGAGGAAACTGTACAGATTGGGACAGGCAAGGCCATGGAGAGATTTGAAAATAAGAATGAGAATTTTGAAAATTAAGACTTTACATGACCAGGTGTTTCAATGAGCCCAGGGGTAATAGGGGCCTTGCTGCAAGTAGGCACAACAGTTCTGTACTTAATTTGTATTTGTAATCAAGAACAATCAGTTAAAAATGACTGATTTCCCATTCCCACAGAGTAGTGTCCAAAAATACCAATAAATAGCAGTCAACAATGTCGAGCACATTTGGCATTGATAACCACAAGGCACAAAAGATATTGCAACTGCAAGATGTTTAACTAATTACTCTTTCTTGAAAGATTCTACCATCCATCTAAAGTACAAAACCAGCATGTCACTTGATAGTTGCCCCAGGAACAGAAGATGACCATTCAGCCCCTCAAGCCAATTCCACCATTTTATTAGATTGTTGCTGATTTCTACCTTAATACCATCCATCTATAACCCCGAATATCCATGCACAACATAAAGTCTATTAACTTAATGTTGAAACTTTAATTTGACCACTTGCCACACACAAAGTCTCAAAGCTTACTGGAGCAAGAGTGATCCATGACACTTTGTGCTAAAAAAGTGATTCTTGGCACCATCCCCAAATAGTTATATAGCACCGAAACAAACCCTTTGGTACCAGTCCAAGCTGAACATAATCTCAAATTAAACTAGTTCCACCATCTGCGCTTGGCCCATATTCCTCCAAACCTTTCTTATCACTTACTTATCCAAATGACAGCTGTGGACCTCCAGCCTTCTCGGTTATCAGGAGCTTGACTTTGCTCGAGGCACCAGATACTAAAACCTTTCAAAAGGTTGATGGATTTAATTAAGGAACATTATGACCCCAAATCTCCTACAACTTTGAGACGCTCTCAGTTTTATTTGGCTTTTCAAGAACACCAGGGGAATCTGCATAGGGATTTTTGACAAGGTTAAGACAATTGGCTGAGGCATGTGATTTTGGATTGACCCTGAATGAGATACCGAGACCCCGTTTGGTACGTCGGATTATTGTTGTAGCTGAAGCACCTACTAACTGAAGCCCCACTGGACATTGAACATGCACTACAACTGGCTTTGTCATTAAAAAATGCAGCAAGGGGAGCATGGGAGCTACAGGGCATCCCAAAAGAAGTGGATACCCTCATCTGTCTGACTGAGCTTGGGGAACATCATGGATATAGGCAATCACAGAGCCTCATCCAGGGCATATCTGGAGCAGAGGAACCAGAGGCCAGTCCATAGCAAAACCCCTCAACAAAGCAGAGCCTCGGTCAAATGGCTAAAAAGTCCGAGCTGGCAAGCCATTGTAGTTGCTGCCAGTACGTAGACGCAAGACAGCAAAGGAGTTCTGACATGAGTCAGAAAACTCATAGGCCAGTATCCAGGAGAATGCACACCCAGGAAAGTTCACCTACACGTGGGTCGAAATGGTTAAGTTGCTGAGCAACATCCCAAGAGGGTAAAACGGGGACATGAGATAGCTTTGGCAAATAGGTTTAAGAAAATCCAAAAGGATTCTACAAATACATTAAGGACAAAAGGGTAACTAGGGGGAAGAGAATCGGGCCCCTTAAAGATCAGCAAGGTCACCTATGTTAGGAACCAGAGGAGTTGGGGGGAGATACTAAACGAGTATTTTGCATCAGTATTTACTGTGGAGAAGGATATGGAAGATACAGAACGTGGGGAAATAAATAGTGACATCTTGAAAAACGTCCATATTACAGCAGTTGTGGTGTTGGTCTTTTTAAGACGCATATAGGTAGATAAATCCCTGAGACCTGATCAGGCACACCTTTCTGTGGGAAGGTGGGGAAGAGATTGCTGGGCTCCTCGCTGAGATAGTTGTATCATCGATAGCCACAGGTGAGGTGCTGGAAGACTGAAGGTTTGCTAATGTGGTGTCACTATTTAAGAAAGGTGGTAAGGAAAAGCCAGGGAACTATAGACCTGTGAACCTGACATCAGTGGTGGGCAAGTTGTTGGAGGGAATCCCGAGGGACAGGATTTATATGTACTTGGAAAGGCAAGGACTGATTAAGGATAGTCATCATGGCTTTGGGCTTGGGAAATCGTGACTCACTAACTCGATGGAGTATTTTGAAGTGACAAAGTGGATTGATGAGAGCAGAGTGGTGGATGTGACCTATATGGACTTCAGTAAGGTGTTCAACAAGGTTCCACATGGTAGACTGGTTAGCAAGGTTAGATCACATGGAATACAGGAGGAGCTAGCTATTTGGATTCAGAACTGGCCCAAAGGTAGAAGACGGAGGGTGGTGGTGGAGGGTTGCTTTTCAGACTGAAGGACTGTGACCAGTGGTGTGCCACAAGGACTGGTGCTGGTTCCACTGCTTTTTATCATTTATATAAATGACTTGGAAGTGAACCTAGGAGTAATGGTCAGTAAGTTTGCAGAAGACACCAAAATTAGGAGGTGTAGTGGATAAGCGAAGAAGGTTACCTCAGAGTACAACAGGATCTTGATCAGATGGGCCTGGGCTGAGGAGTGGCAGATGGAGTTTAATTTGGATAAATGTGAGGTAGTGCATTTTGGAAAAGCAAATCAGGGCAGAACTTGTACACTTAATGGTAATGTCCTGGAGAGTGTTGCAGAACCGAGAGACCTTGGAGTGCAAGTTCATAGTTCCTTGAAAGTGGAGTCACAGGTAGATAGGATAGTGAAGGCGTTTGGTATGCTTGCCTTTACTGGTCAGTGCATTGTGTAAAGGAGTGTGAGGTCATGTTGCAGCTGTACATGACATTGGTTATGCCACTTTTAGAATACTGCGTGCAATTCTGGTCTTCCTGCTATAGGAAGGACATTGTGAAACTTGAAAGGGTTCAGAAGAGATTTACAAGGATGTTGCCAGGATTGGAGGGTATAAGCTGTAGGGAAAGGCTGAATAGCCCGGGGCTGTTTGCTCTGGTCAACTGGCAACAGCAACACCACTGCTGGCCACATGCCAGAGAGACAGTTTACTTCAGGGAATGATATTTGGTGCTGGAACTACAGAAATGGCCCAGTATGGGTATGAGGCAATGTCCTGTGACATAAAAAGTTTGGGCAGGTGAGGTGGTCCTGAAAAAACATTTGGGTCACCTGAAAACTGCTACCATGCAACCAGGGCAGTAGCAAAACATTCCCAGTCCCTCAGAGGAACTGGAGCTGGGGTGAAAACGCCCCAGGAGAAGCTACAAGAGAAAGAACAGGCCTATATCCCTGGACTTTGTGGAGGTGAAGAATGTAATGATTGGAACCAGAGCCAGGTGGACCTCATTGACAATGAGATCCTTGACTGGGGTTGTTAATCCGGACCAATCAGGGAACCCTGGTTGATGGATATAAACAGGGGATTCAGAGAGTCTCTTCATTCTAGGGACTGGCTCTGAGCTGGCTGGTCAGAGCCCACGTGCCGTGCAAATCTAAATAAAGCGTGCTTTGGTGATGGCATACCAGCCTCTGCGCAGTTATTTCAGCCAACCCAATTAACAATTACAGAATGGATTAGAATACTTATGTTTTAAAAAAGAGAGACTTTGTGACCCTCCTGAAAATACTATTTCACTGCTGTATGACTTTGAACAAGTATGAAATGTTGGCCAAAAAAATAGCTTTTCTTGAGTTTTTAAAGTCTCTTTAAAAAGGTGCAAAAGTTTACCGTAAGGGCTCATTCACTGATGGTGAAGCACAAGGTGGAGGGGAGGAGGAGGAGTAGGAGAAGGAGGATGAGGGGAAAAAAAAGTAAATACATGATGACAAATTGGAAAAGTAGTGAGATGAGCAGAATAAAGTCATTGAATTGCTCGCTCAGCTGGCTTATTTTTGTTCAAACGTTTCGTCACCATGCTAGGTAACATAGTCAGTGAGACCTCCGATGAAGCGAGGTTATTCTACTCCACTTAGAATTTATATTTTCTAATGTGTTATGGTGAGTAGTGTCATCTCCAGTTCCGTTCTGTATGGGTTTGTATATGGGGTCCAATTCTATAGGTTTATTGATTGCATTACGCGTTGAGATCCATACCTCTAGGAATTCCCGTGCGTGTCTATGTTTGGCTTGGGCTACTATAGTTACATTGTCCCAGTTAAACTGATGGCCTTCACTGTGAGTGTACTGATATTAGGAAATGTTCGTTATGTCTTCCCTCGAGGCATGGCTCTCAACCCATAATGCAATCAACAAACATATAGAATTGGATCCCATATACAAACCCATACAGAATAGAGTCAGAAATGACACTAGTTATTAAAAAATGACCAGACAGTATAAATTCAAAGCGGGGTAGATCAACATCGCTTCATCGGAGGCCTCACTGATGATGTTACCTAGTATGGTGACAAAATTTCTGAATGAAAACAAGCCAGTTCAGTAAGCAAGTCAATAACTTCGCCCACAACCCGAGCTACAAATCTTTGCAAAAAAAACTTAAATGAGCAGAATAACTACAGAATGGGTCCTAACGGAGCAGAGAGAAAGAGAACAGGAGAGGATTGTAAATGATAAGAGTATTTGTTATGATACTTGTTGGGTTTTCCACATTTCTCTCAAGCGGATGACAAACAATTTCACGTGCCCTACACCTGCTCCCAACTTGTCTGTTCACAGCTCCTAATCTTCGTGAGCATTTGCTGTGTCCTTTTCCATTATGTACTGATTATCTGAGATTGAGGGAGTGAAACTTTCCTTACAATGAAAAAGTTAACAAATCACAGTACCACAAATATTTCCTGCAATCTTTTGGGTTTTATTTGCCAACGTGAAGGGCAATAGGTGGAACCTAGGGAGGAGTGCAACGTAGATGATAAATCAGAATTACATTAAAAGACACGCTAATTGCTTATGAGCATTAATCTGATGCACTTGAGGCAAATTTTGGTTGTGTGTCTTCCAGGTTTCTCAATGGAAAGCAACATGATGATAGAATGTCCAATCCTAAAAGGGGATAAGAACATTTAGCAAGGACATCTATGTCAGATTCAAGAAATGAATTTGAATGTTCTGAGGAAGGAAGGGTCACTGGACCTGAAACATTAACGCTGATTTCTCTCCACAGATGCTGCCAATCATGCTGAGGTTTTGCAGCAATTTCTGTTTTTGTGTTTGTCAGATCCAAAAAACGTCTACCATCTAACTGGAAGTAGTAAACTGAAAGTCCAATTCTAGATCAATGTTGGGCTAGCGGATCTAAAGGAATATTGATTAAAAAGATAGTGTCAGTAATTGAGATCATAAAGTTACCAAAATGTCATTAAATAAAAAATTTGGTTCACTGAAGTCCATTAGGGAAGGAAGCGTGTTGTTCTTAAACAGCCTAACCTACATGAGCCTCCAGAGGTAAAGCATTGCGGTTGACTTTAAACTGGCCTCTGAAATGGCCAACAAACTATTCAGCTTTATTCAAGAAGGTAATTCACTACCATTTTCACAAGAACAGTTAGGCGTGGACACGATTTCCCATGCCAGCAAAGCACATATCCTCTGAACAGCCACTCGGTAGGGGAGCTACATTTGTCTGCATTTCCTCTGTACTTCAAAGAAGACACATCTCACTAGATTTCCTCCTTCTGATCACTGTCCTATGTTCGCTGCTTGGAAACATGTTCATAAGACATTAGGTGAAAACCTGTGATGCCACCCCCTTGTTGAGTAGCTACTGACACCCTACCCTGTCAAGGGTGGAACATGCATGACGTACTGACATACAATGAAACCAGGGGATCTGTATCAGTAGCAACAGTCAGCTACTTAAATAGGAGGTAAATGAAGGGAAAGAAAGAAATGGGATGAGAATTTACAGGTAAGATATGAAATCACCTTCTATGAGACATATACTATAAGAAGCGATTTTAAAAGATAGGATTACAACATAAAATAATATAATGATGAATTTCCTCCATTAATTGTGCCCCATACAAGGCAGGAAGTCCTAAGCTCTAACCTGTAGAAGCACAGCTTTTTCAGATCCTCTGTATATCGTGCACAGACTTCATCCAAAGGGTCATGCCGCAAAGGACTAACATCAGGCAGTTTTGCATTCCATGATTCTTGCCAGGGTTCCAAACTTTCTTCAATACTCTCCAAGATTCTCTTATCATGAGGAGATCCAATTTGAGCTCCATTTTCCCAGTAAACCTGCCAGAAAGGAACAGAAATAACATGTTAAATTTACATTCAGAGTTGAAAGAATGTTCTTGTTCGAATTTTGACTCAGTATCTGGGTATGGAAGGTGGGGGGATATACTTTATCTTTCTGTTTTCTAGTCAAAGGCACAAAGTCATTTTATCGTTATTTGCCCCGACTTCAAAAATAAAGCCTTAGTTTCTTTTCAGTCCCATTGTCATCCTCAGAACACTTCTGGTAAAGACTGAACCAGAGGCACCTTGAGTGACGTGGGGTCAGACCACGGATCAAACTACATGTTTGGTTTCGCGTTGATGAATAGCTCTTAAAATTTAAAGAAGTAATTACAAGACTTTTTTTCCAAAATGACTTTGATGCCAGTTTTTCATAATTTCAGAAATTTCCAGACTGTTCAATGGTAAATCAGACAGCCCAGTTCAAGGTCAGTTGTGGAAGCACTCAGTGTAGTCTTCTTGCAGGCAGGCAAGCAAGGGCAGTGCTATAAGCTACAGAAATTCCTAAATTTTACAGGAAAGATATTAACGAAAGTTGGTAGTCCACAAGTAGACAATGTGCCAACAATTCTAAATAATCAGCTTACAAAATGCCTATTCACTATTGTGGTAAGGCTACTTTGTTTTATTTTTGAAGGCATGAGAATGCTCACTTTTGGGAGAATGGAGGAAGAAATCTAACTGGTATTACTGAACTTATCCACTTTTCAAAAGCAGAAATTGCTGGAAAATCTCAGCAGGTCTGGCTGCATCTGTGGAGAGAAATCAGAGTTAATGTTTCAGGTCCAGTGACCCTTCTATAAGTTCTGGACCCAAAATGTTAACTTCGATTTCTCTGCACAGATGCTACCAGATCTGCTGAGGTTTTTAAGCATTTCGTGTTTTTGTTTGATTTTCAGCATCTGCAGCTCTGTTTTATTAAATTCACTTTTCAGTTAAGATCAAGTATCATCTTCAGCTGAAGCAGGGAATAACGGGACTGAGATCTGCAGAGGGAGAATTCTAAATTTGTACACTTTGTTCTCAATCTTAAAAACACTTCCCATTAATATGGAAATATAATGTGAAGTTGGAAGGAGCAATTACACCATGACAAGTATACATATACAGTTGTTTGAAATATAAAAAGAATATTTTGAAAAAATGCCAAATAAAGTGTCAAACATCTGCATGATCGGAGACAGCAAGTCTTTAAAAGTGAATTTCATGATACATAGAAAGAGTGGTACAGGCAGAGTCATTGAACATATTTAAAGCAGGGATACATTAACTTTAGATTCTTAATTGAAAACCATGTCATTGGCAGTTGGCAGAAACATGGGGTTGAGGCTACAATCAGATCAACCACAATCTTATTGAACAGCAGAGCAGGCCTGAGGAGACAAATCGTCTACCCTGGCTCCTAATTCACATGTGTATAACTATCAAACCACTGCTAAACCAACAGAGAGATGACAGTGTTAACACAGTTTGGCTCTGCAATTTAAATTCACCATGTCCAGATGCAGCTAGCACACTGATCTAGAATCATCTCATTTTTCCCCACTACCATAACAACCAATGAAGCAAGATTTGGCTTTTTCTGTTTTGACCTTTCATAGCTGTAGTCCACAAGGTGGTGCGTTAAAACATAATACATTGATACTCCCAAATAGCGCACAAAGCACTTTATAAATTTATTAGCCATGCACCACACTGTACCTTGTATCCATTGTCTTGTTTGGGATTATGTGAAGCAGTAATCATCACACCAGCTGCAACATGAAGCTGCTTAACAGCATACGGCTAGAAGGAAAAAGAAATGTCAGTCAATAGATGGCTAGTTGATTGATTAATTACACTCCCCCTGTCAATTTACCCGAGGCTTTCCCACCAAATAAAATGCACCAGAAACAAATAAGCCATTTAAAGAAAGCAGTAATATAGTGTTAATTCTGGTTGAACTGCTGATGAACACCCTGAAACATCAACTCTTCCTCTCTCCACCTGACCTGTTCAGTATTTCCAGCATTTTCTGCTTTTACTTCAGATTTTCAGGTGCCAGAATTTGCTTTTGAACTTTGAAAGTATTCTGCTGGTGGCTGTGAGCCTGTTTTTGATTAGGGCATAGAATGCCGGATAGCAATGCAGAGTTTGGATAGAAAGGGTGCCTACTCTTAGTCCCAGAATGAACACTACAAACATTAAGCTGCAAGTCAAGGATGTAAAAATGTCATTTGACTCATCAGGACCGTGCATTCAATGTCATGGTTATTTTGTCATGAACCTCTACTTTGTCTCATTACCACCATCTACAGATTCCCTGCTTCAAGAAACAAAACGTTCCTTCATTTCCTCCCGAGGATGAAAGGGTTTTGAATACAGTGCTATTAAGAAGAAATTCAGGAGAAACTTCTCCAGAAAGTGATGAGAATGTAGAACTTACTACCACAAGATAGGCAGAAAAGTGTGGCATAAAATAAATTAAAACAGGAAACTTGATAAACACAGGGAGAAAAGGATTGAAATATATGCTGATAGGGTGAGATGACAAGGGGTGAGAAAAAAAGCCTGTGGGCAGCATAAATTGTGTGCAGCATAAACACAAAGCAACTGGTTAATTGGTCTATTTCTCTGCAGTGAATTCTGTGTCAAAGAAACCATGAGAGAGTTTGTTTATAGAAAGATGGCCGAGTATGTACTCCTTTTTAAACAATAAACTAGAGCACTCCCAGATCAGATACTGTCATGAGATTTCAAGTCAAATATCCCCTATATGCTACTCCAACAAGACTGTTTTCTGCAGCAAAGCCATCAGTGCAACAATATTCTACTATGAAAAATAAATTGCCTGGAGTAAGATCGCCAGTCAGTCAGTAACACGCCATGAGACCACGTCCACCAGGGAGTGGATAACATTGTTAAAGTGATATAAAGTAATTCAGTGCAGGTTGTCTTCTTTATGACATGGATTAGACTGGAACTGAAAGCTCAGCATTGGAACTGATGTGCTACATAAACTCCCCCACGTTCCAAGTTTAAAGCTTTTCTCTAGAATCTCATATCAGATTTATCAAGAATGCTTTCTGCCAATCCAGGCTTGACAGTATCAGAGAATCAGATGGATTTATTGTAAATACAACCAATTCTTACCACAAATGGTGTTGGCACATATGTGGAAAACAGATACACAGGTATATCCTTTCCAAGGAAGACCGCAGCAGTCAACTGGGCAAGTCTTTAGGAAACGGTAAGAAAATAAATTTTCGTATCATTAACCATCAGATCACAACTTGTCTTATGAAACTTTCAATGAGATTCAGCCAGTCACTCAACATACCACACCAAAAAAAGTTCACTTAGATTGAATGAAGTTATTTTGAAGTGGAAACTACACTACTATTGTGCACTTTGCAAGATTAAATCCAGTACTGATAGATTTTTGTTGTCCAAAGGTGTGAAGGGATGTGGATCAATAGTGGATAGCCAGCAACATTGAGGGGCTCAATGACCCAGCCCTTTTTTTCACATTTAAAATTTGGAAGCCTAATAATTGGAAATCCATTTAATGGAATTAAATGAACGTGACCTACAATTGGCAATCTAAAAAATAAAGTAATTTTGGCTTCTGGATTTCCACTTAGAGAAGAAAGCAATGATACAGCTTGTTGTATGGCGTGGAAATTTTGAACAGCACTTACCTCTTGCTGCTACAGCTCGTAGTCTCTTGACCTCGAGTATCATATCCAACCACAACACCTCTGTGCTTCAGGTCTGAGAAGCACTTCTCAAGGTACTTAAGCAAACCCTGTAAAGGGGAAAACAAAAAACTTCAAACAAACTTCCAAGGAACAAGCTGTAAAATTTAATACAATCTGATCATTTATAAATTACTAACGGTACTTTAAAACCGACTGATATCTTTCAAAGATAGTAGGAACTGCAGATGCTGGAGAATCTGAGATAACAAGGTGTAGAGCGGGATGAAGACAGCAGGCCAAGCAGCATCAAAGGAGCAGGAAGGCTGACGTTTTGGGCCTAGATACTTCTTCAGAAAACAAAGGGTCTAGGCCCGAAATGTCAGCCTCCCTGCTCCTCTGATACTGCTTGGCCTGCTGTGTTCATCCAGCTCTACACCTTGTTATCTCTTGATATCTTTCAAGGAAGGGTATGCCTCTCTGATATTTGGTCTGTTTACAAAGGACAATACAAGGCTGACTCCTAATAAAAATAAAGAAAGACTTCCACTTACAATTGTACTTTCCACGACCACTGGATTTTTCAAAGCATTTTCAACAAAGGAAGCACTTTTGAAGTGCAGCCTGTGTTGTAATGTAGGAAACATAGCAGCAAGCTCAACATACAGCTAACTCCTGCAAACATGATAATGACCAAGATAACAGTGTGGAGCTGGAGGAGCACAGCAAGCCAGGCAGCAGAGGAGCAGGAAAATTGACGTTTCGGGTCAGGTCTTTTCTTCAGACCCATTTGAAACGTCGACTTTCCTGGTCCTCTGATGCTGCCCGGCCTGCTGTGCTCCTCCAGCTCCACACTGTGTTATCCCTGACTCCAGCATCGGCAGTTCTTACTATCTCTGGATGATAATGACCAATCTGTTTTTGTGATGTTGACTGAGCAATAAGTATTTGACAGGACACCAGGGCTAATCTTCTGCCCTTCTGTAAAATAGTGACTTCATCTGAAGAAGGAGCACCGCTCTGACAGTTTGTGATTTCAAATAAACCAGTTGGACTATAATCTGGTGTCGTGTGGCTTCTCACTCCATCTATCCTAGTCCAACACCGGCACCTCCACATCACAACTTAAGAGTGGACAGCGCCCCCAGCTAACACACAGCTGACATAATACACTCAAAGCAAATGAAAAGCTTGACCACAGTTACTACTTTATGCCTGAGGTATGATCAATTGTAACAGATGTATTCTTTTAAAAAAATCAGCCAGTGGCTTGTTTATAAAACTTAATCAGAAATCCTAACATTCCACCCAAACTATTCGTTCATGGGGTATGTTCCATGCACGGTTTCATGTCTGTTACAGCTGAATCTCAATTTCCTTTAGGTTATTTAATAATTTGTGTCAAATTTTATGAAACACTTCTTGAAAGTTAATGTACATCATACCATAGGGCTTCTTATAGTCAATACTGGTGGACATGCAGAATCAGCTCATGCCAACTGCTGTTAGCTGTTCTATTGATTTACAGATGGTCATCAAGCGAGCTGTAGAAAATCAATTCTATTATTTTACATGGATGAAAATCAACCTAATTGATTTGTATTTGTTACAATGCTGGCTTTGTCTCTTTTGAACATGGGCACTACATTAGATGTTTGGATAGCAATTCCTGCCTCTAGGCCAGAAAACCCATGCTCGTGGCCAACTCTAGTATTTATTGGTGGAGGAAGGTGCATTTATAAAGCAGCCAAACAGCATGACCACAAATGTGCAAAGCCTCCAACACACACCAAGAGTTAGCGGTGAAAGCAGATTTTCCTGATCAGACATAAGGAACAAAACTTTGAAACTTCTATCATCACAACGCACAACTCCAAATGACAACATGCATTTAAAAGCTCATGTTGCCGCAGCGATTCAGAATTGTGGAATAAAATAGAATATTGTATGAGTGAACAAAACACCACCACACCACATTGACCAGTTAACATTCTAGCAATATTTCATTAGTTTCTACTATCTGCATCTTTGCCAGAGTCCCTTAAATCTCTCTCCTAGTCACTTTCAGCTGGGATAAACATTGCCTTTTGTTGGAGATTTACTCCTTTTGTAGAATCACAGAATCCCTACAGAGTGGAAACAGGCCCTTCGGCCCAACAAGTCCACACCGACCCGAAAGAAAGGTATGCTGCCATTGGAGGCAATGCAGGGAAGGTTCACTAGGCTGATACCAGGTATGGAGGGACTGTCTGAGGAGGAGAGGTTGAGTAGGTCGAGCCCCTACTTGTTGGAATATAGAAGAATAACAGGTAACCTTATGGAAATATTCTTAGGGGACTCAACAAAGTAGATACAGAAATGATGTTTCCCTTTGTGCAAGAGGGAATAAAGGGCATAATCTCAGAATAATGGGTCGCACATTTAAGAATGAGATGAGGAGGAATTTCTTCTCTCAGGGTAGCGAGACACACACAAAATGAACAGAGGAAAAGACTGCGTTGATAGATCAGTGGTCCTTGTTCACAGGGTCCACCGAGATGGTCTTTTTGGTTTGTCTGGACATACTGCTCTTTTGATTCTCCTTCTCCAGATACTCTCACTTGCTTATAGAAAGTCCAGGGTGGCTGAATCACACTTATAAAATCATAGCTTACAACAACAACAACAAACTGGCTACCTTCAGGTCTGAGATGCTTTTTACCGCAGAGAAAGAGACATCTGCCTCTGCACAGATCCAATCGCTTCTGTGAGAACATTTATACCCTAAGCTGTTCAGCCAACTGGGAACCAATCACACAATTGTTTGCAGGCTTTTGTCATCAATAACTGGTCAACAGTCCACGGGCTATTCAGTTATTTGTTAGAAGCAAAGCTCCCTTTGTGTACACCCATTGGCTTCAGTTCATTTGGAAACTAGGCATCACCTGGCATCGACCTAGGCACCAGAAAAGACAACAGCAGAAACAGTCCTGTCGACCCTGCAAAGTCCTTCTCACTAACATCTGGGGGTTAGTGTCAAAGTTGAGAGAGCGGTCTCACACATTAGTTAAGCAACAGCCTGATATTGTCTGTAAGATAGGATTCTGAGAGTATGGCTATGTCCCAGACATGATCACCATCCCTAGGAATGCCCTGTCCCACTGGCAGGGCAGACCCAGCAGAGGTGCCAGCACAGTAGTTATACAGTTGGGACGGTGTTGCTCTAGGAGTCCTCAACATTGACTCCGGGCCTCGCTGGCTTCAGGTTAAACATGGGCAAGGAAACCTCCTGCTGATTACCGCATACCGTCCTCCCTCAGCTGACGAGTCAGTACTCCGCCACATTGAACAACACTTGGAGGATGCACTGAGAATGGCAGCAGCACAAAACGTATTTTGGGTGGGGGATTTCAATGTTCACCACCAAGAGTGGCTCAGCAGCAGTACTACTGTTCGAGCTGGTCGGGTCCTGAAGGACATAGCTGCTACACTGGGTCTGCGGCAGGTGGTGAGGGAACCAAGAGGGAAAGACATACTTCACCTCATCCTTAATAATTCGCCAGCTGCAGTTGCATCTGCCCATGACAGTATCAGTAAGAGTGACCATCACACAGTCCTTGTGGAGTTGAAGTCCCACCTTGACTCTGAGAATAACCTCCATCGTTTTGTGTGGCACTATCACCATGCTAAATGGGACAGACTTTGCACAGATCTTGCAACTCAAGACTGGGCATCCATTAGGCGCTGTGGGCCATCAACAGCAGCAGCAGAATTGAGAACAAAGAACAAAGAACAAAGAACAAAGAACAAAGAAAATTACAGCACAGGAACAGGCCCTCTGGCCCTCCAAGCCTGCACTGACATGCTACCCGTCACAACCAAAACCCCGATCCTTCCGGGGGCCGTATCCCTCTATTCCCATTATATTCGTGTATTTGTCAAGATGGCCTTTAAAAGTCACGACTTCCACTACCTCCCCCGGCAGCTAGTTCCAGGCACTCACCACCCTCTGCGTACATTACCTTTAAACCATGCCCCTTAAACCTATGGCCCCTAGTAACTGACCCTTTCAACCTGGGAAAAAGTTTCTGACTATCCACTCTATCCATGCCCTTCATAATCTTGTAGACCTCTATCAGGTTGCCCCTCAGCCTCTGTCGTTCTAGTGAGAACAACCCAAGTTTCTCCAACCTCTCCTCATAGCTAATGCCCTCCATACCAGGCAACATCCTGGTAAATCCTTTCTGTACCCCCTCCAAAGCCACCACTTCCTTCTGGTAGTATGGCAACCAGAATTGAACACAATATTCCAAATGCGGCCAAAGGTTTTATAAAGCTACAACATTACCTGACAATTTTTAATGTCCCGGCCGATGAAGGCAAGCATAACATATGCGTTGTTGCCTACCTTCTTCACTTTCAGTGACCCATGTACCTGTACACCCAGATCCCTCTGCCTCTCAGTACTCTGAAGGGCTCTGCCATTTACTGTATATTTTCCATCTGGATTAGACCTTCCAAAATGCATTACTTCACATTTTTCTGGATTAAACTCCATCAGCCACCTCTCTGCCCAAGTCACCAACCTATCTATATCCAGCTCTATCCTTTGACGGTCCTCATTGCTATCCACAATTCCACCAACCTTTGTGTCATCAGCAAACTTACTAATCAGACCAGTTACATTTTCCTCCAAATCGTTTATATATATTAAAAACAGCAAAGGTCCCAACACTGACCCCTGAGGAACGCCACTAGTCACAGCCCTCCATTCAGACACACACCCTTCCACTGCTACCCTCCGTCTTCTAAGAAAATTGTACTTCAGCACGATCTGTAACCTCGTGGCCCAGCATATCCCCCACTCAACCATTACCATCAAGCCAGGGGATCAACCCTGGTTCAACGGAGTGTGCAGAAGGGCATGCCAGGAGCAGCATCAGGCATACCTGAAGGTGAGGTATCAACCTGGTGAAGCCACCAAACAGGACTACTTGCTCGCCAAACAGCATAAGCAGCAAGTGATGGACAAAGCTAAGCGATCTCACAACCAACGGATCAGACGTAAGCTCTGCAGTCCTACCACATCCAGTCGTAAATGGTGGTAGACAATTAAACAACTCATTGGAGGAGGAGGCTCCACAAATTTCCCCATCCTCAATGATGGAAGAGCCCAGCAAATCAGGGCAAAAGATAAGGCTGAAGTATTCGCACCATACTTCAGCCAGAAATGCCAAGTGGATGATCCATCTCGGCCTCCTCCAGTGGTCCCCAGCATTACAGATACCAATCTTCAGCCAATTTGATTCACTCCACGTGATATCAAGAAACAGTTGGAGACACTGGATACTGCAAAGGCTACAGGCCATGACAACATTCCGACAATAGTACTGAAGGCTTGTGCTCCAGAACTTACTGCTCCCCTCGCCAAGCTCTTCCAGTACAATTACAACACTGGTATCTTCCCGACAATGTGGAAAATTGCCCAAGTATGTCCTGTACACAAAAAGCAGGACAAATCAAACCTGGCAAATTACCGCCCCACCAGTCTACTCTCAATTATCAGTAAAGTGATGGAAAATGTCATTAACAGTGCTATCAGGCAGCACCTGCTCAGTGACGCCCAGTTTAGGTTCCGTCAGGGCTACTCAGCTCCTGACCTCATTACAACCTTGGTTCAAATGTGGACAAAAGAGCTGAATTATAGAGGTGAGGTGAGAGTGACAGCCCTTGATATCAAGGCCACATTCAACCAAGTATGGCATCAAGGAGCCCTAGCAAAATTAGAATCAATGGGTATCAGGGGGCAAACTCTCCGATGGTTGGAGTAATACCTGACACATAGGAAGATGGTTGTGATTGTTGGAGGTCAGTCATCTCAGCTCCAGGAAATCTCTGCAGGGATTCCTCAGGGTAATGCCCCAGGCCCAACCATCTTCACCTGCTTTATCAATGACATTCCCTCTATCATAAAGTCAGAAGTGGGGATGTTCACCGATGATCGCACAATGTTCAGTACCATTTCTGACTCCTCAGATACTGAAGCAGCCCCACATTCAAATGCAACAAGATCTGGACAATATCCTGACAACTGACAAGTGACATTCACACCATACAAATGCCAGGCTATGACCATCACCAACAAGAGGCAATCTAACCACCGTCCCTTAATATTCAATGGTGTTACCATCACTGAATCCCCCACTATCAACATCCTGAGTGTTCTGGACTCACCACACACAGTGGCTACAAGAGCAGGCCAGGAGCTGGGAATACTGCAGCAAGTAACTCACCTCCTGACTCCTCAAAGCCTGTCCACCATCTACAAGGTACAAGTCAGGAATGTGATGGAATACTCCCCATTTGCCTGGATGGGTGCAGCCTCAACAATACTCAAGAAGCTTGCCACCATTCAGGACAAAGCACCCAATTGACTGGCACTCAATCCACATGCATCCACTCCACAGGTACTCAGTAGGAGTGTGTACCAGCTACAAGATGCACTGCAGAAATTCACTTAAGATCCTCAGACAGCACCTTCCAAACCCACGACCACTTCCAGCTAGAAGGACAAGGGCATCAGACATACGGGAACACCACTACCTCCAAGTCACTCACCATCCTGACTTGGAAATATATCATCGCCCCTTCACTGTCGCTGGGTCGAAATCCTGGAACTCCCTCCCTAAAGGCATTGTGGGTCAACCTACAGCAGGAGGACTGTAGCAGTTTAAGGCGGCAGCTCATCACCACCTTCTCAAGGGCAACTAGGGACAGGGAAGAAATGCTGGCCAGCCAGCGACGCCCACATCCCACAAAATGAATACAAAAAAAGCCTTTCATTTTGAACTGTCAACTTTGTAAACAGTATGTAGAATTAATATCAGGTTACTTGCTTTTAAAAACACACGGGAATCTTTCAACAATCCTGTTTCTTCCTTTCGGTCCACAATCAGGAATAAAGAAAACTAAAATATACAGTCTTTACATTATAAACCATTTTTTAAAACAAATGTAACATTTGCAATTCTCAGTTGTCTGCTACCACTTCTATACCTAAGGAGTGCTTAAAGATTACAACCAAGAGCTCTACACTTCTCGTTCATTTTTTATAAAAACAAAAATCATTAAAAGGATAAAAAGGCAAAAAGATATTAAGGCATTTAGGGAAATCAGCATACAGTGTGTTAGGTCACAGATCAGCCACGATCTCACTACATAAAGGAACAGGTTCAAGGGGCGAAATAGCCTCCTCCCATTCTCATTTTCATGCTCTTTGAATTTGCTGTTTTTTTAAAATGTTTCTAGCCCCTTACACATAGAGGGGATCTCTCTTCTTGTCCATTTCCTGCACTAGCAGGACTGAATCAGCAAACCTTGGAGTCCACTCTCTCCATCTTGTGCTGAGTCCTACCCAAATCAAACTGATTTCTACAATGACTTCTTGAATCTGCTCTAGCCAAAACACAATCCTTGACTTGCAGGCTGGGCCTGAAAAGTAGTTCAGGCCATCCTACACAGCTAGCTTTCCTATAACGTGATAGTTGCATTCTTTTATCTGACCTCGCGCTACAGAAAATCACGTTACAGGGAAATCACTACAGAAAAATCACTATATCACTAAAAATCACAGTTTGGATTAGAAACTGGCTTTCTGAAAGAAGGCAAAGAGTGGTGGTTGATGGAAAATGTTCAGCTTGGAGTCCGGTTACTAGTGGTGTGCCACAAGGATCTGTTTTGGGACCACTGCTGTTTGTCATTTTTATAAATGACTTGGACGCAGGCATAGGTGGATGGGTTAGTAAGTTTGCAGATGACACTAAAGTCGGTGGAGTGGTGGACAGTGTGGAAGAATGTAGCAGGTTGCAGGGAGACTTGGATAAACTGCAGAATTGGGCTGAAAGGTGGCAAATGGAGTTCAATGCAGATAAATGTGAGGTGATGCACTTTGGGAAGAATAACAGGAAGGCAGAATACTGGGTCAATGGAAAGATTCTTGGTAGTGTGGATGTGCAGAGGGATCTTGGTGTCCAGGTACATAGATCCCTGAAAGTTGCCACCCAGGTTGATACCGCTGTTAAGAAGGCATACGGTGTGTTAGGTTTCATTGGTAGAGGGATTGAGCTCTGGAGCCGTGATGTCATGCTGCAACTGTACAAAACGCTAGTGCAGCCTCACTTGGAATATTGCGTACAGTTCTGGTCGCCCCATTACAGGAAGGATGTGGAAGCATTGGAAAAGGTGCAGAGGAGATTTACCAGGATGTTGCCTGGTCTGGAGCGAAGGTCTTATGAGGAAAGGTTGAGGGACTTGGATCTGTTCTCATTGGAGAGAAGAAGGCTAAGAGGGGATTTAATAGAGACATACAAAATGATCAGAGGATTAGATAGGGTGGACAGTGAGTCTTTTTCCTAGGATGAGGACGTCGGCTTGTACAAGGGGGCATAGCTGCAAATTGAGGGGTGATAGATGTCAGAGGCAGGTTCTTTACTCAGAGAGTGGTAAGGGCGTGGAATGCCTTGCCTGCCAATGTAGTTAACTCAGCCACATTAGGGGCATTTAAACAGTCCTTGGATAAGCATATGGATGATGATGGGATAAGGTAGGGGGATGGGCTTAGATTAGTTCACAGGTCGGCGCAACATCGAGGGCCGAAGGGCCTGTTCTGCGCTGTATTGTTCTATGTTCTATATCTGTACAGCAGAAAGTTTGCATTATCCAAACAGCATCCACTATTCATCAATCGTGTCACAGCTAACTTGTGTTACAAATCATGCATTATAGCAGAACTACCTGTACTCATTCTAGTGTCTTACTATTTTGTACCTCTGCTCAGGTGGTCAGCCACTCAGCAGCACATTTAAATGGCTGCAACATGGAACCAAAGATAAATGAGGGGACAGCATAGAGTCTGCCTACATTCAAAGCAAATAGATATGGGTTAACTGCACATCGTTATCCCAAACCTTTTCTCAGGTGCTTTAAAATTTTCCCTCAAAGATTCCACAAATGAAATTCTAGAGATATCTTTTCAGCGTTCAATTCAGGGAACGCTCAACTATTGGCCCTCCTCGCTGGGTTCATCATGATAAGATACTCTCCCACATGCTACTTTAAATGCTCAGTGTTGTAATTTCTCTCTATATTAATTTTTACATTTTTGGATACAGCAAACTCAACGATTACACATTTCTTTTGAGCAGCTGTGTCACATCAGCACTGCTGTCTGCTGATATACTGACCGCACCCAGCTCTTTTACAGCAGGGAGAAAAAAGTAGATTGACTGCACACAGCGCCTGCTGATCATGCTCCAGTTACAGCCTTAATGTTCAAGAGACACCCGCAAAAGAGGAAATACCCATTAGTAATTTTACTATTACTCAGCATTAGAGGTTAACGTGACCACATTCAGCATTTCAATGTTTGTAGGTGATATTTTCAAATCAAGCTGGAGGCCACAAATTTCTCTAAACAACCCCAGTAAAGTGGCTTTCAAGAAACATAGAAAATAGGAGCAGTAGTAGGCCATTCATCCCATCAAGCCCACTCCATCATTCAACACGTTCACAGTTGAACCTCTATCTTGATACCATACACCAGTTCCCTTCCGCACCCCTCAACTCCTTTAGCCTCTAGAAATCTATCATTTTCTTAATTATATTATGACTTGGCTTCCACAGCCTTCTATATGGTAGAGAATTCTACAAGTTCACTCCCCTCTGAGCAAACAAACTTCTCACCTCAGTCTGAAATGGCCTATCCCTTATCCTGGGACCATGACCCCTTTGTCTGGAATGGCTGGACAAGTAGAATCATCATTCCTACATCCAGTCTATCCAGCTCTGACAGAATTGTAAGCATTTCAAAGAGATTCCCTCTCATTTTTCTAAATCCCAGTAAAATAAAGGCCCAGTCAGCCTAATCTCTCCTCATATGAGATCTGCCAACACAAAAATCAGTCTGGTGAACCTTTGTCTTCCTAAGTGCTTGCTGCACCTACATGAGTCCTTTTAAATGACTGATGTATAGAACCATCTGTACAACAACCTTTCAAATCGAATCACCATTTAAATAATACTCTGCTATTCCATTTTCCTAATGCAGTGGACAACTCCCCACTTATCCACATTATACAGAGTCCACCACGTATTTCAATCAACTTGAAGACTCTTTACATCCTTAACACTCACAATCCCACCTAGTCTTGTATCATCAATAAATATCGAAATATTACATTAGATTCCCAATTCATATAATTGATATACAAGGTTATTGACTTGCTTGCTGAGCTGGCATGTTTTCGGTCGGAAGTTTCGTCACCATTCTAGGTAACATCATCAGGTAGGTGTCATATGAAGTGGTGTTGTTCTACTCCACTTGGAATTTAAGATAACAAGCATGGGGCTGGATGAACACAGCAGGTCAAGCAGCATCATAGGAGCAGGAAAACTTGACATTTCGGGCC
>JAHRHZ010000135.1:2798293-2818090 GCA_024137785.1 Ginglymostoma cirratum
CCTAAACCCTTCATCAGAAATTTCTGATGAAGGGTTTAGGCCCGAAATGTCAAGTTTTCCTGCTCCTATGATGCTGCTTGACCTGCTGTGTTCATCCAGCCCCATGCTTGTTATCTCGGATTCTCTAGCATCTGCAGTACCTTTTATCACTAACTGAAGATTGCATTGAGTGAATGTAGATGTTTGCCTGAAAGAAACCACATAGAACTATGCCCACAGAACAAGAAACTTGAATGCGGAAACAGGGTGACTCTTCACTGAGGTTTGAATATCTGAAAGGTTGTTGATGACAACAGGGTTAAAACTTGATTTCTGATTTTTGTAATAAAAACTGTTTCAAACCGTTTGTTTTCTTTGTGCGAGAGATAAATTTGATGCATTTTTAGCAAAAAGTACTTCAGCTGTCTCTTGTGACTACGTTTCATCACTAACCACCATGATTCCTAAATTGCAAAAAAACTTATGGTCTATCAAAGTCAGGTCTCATTCTCCAATCTGACCCAAAAGCTCACCTGAGTGGACTGTATGATTGTCAGGTCATTAATGCAGGAGAAACCAGCACCCATGGAAGACCGCAGCCCTGCAGTCCCAAATGTCATTCTGCAGCACAGGCGGTCATGCAGTTCCTTCTTCTTCCCATCACGTAGCAATTTCTCAATCTCAGCTTTAGTCTTAGGATTCTGGGGACAAGAAAAGACATTTTTAATCAAGAAGTCGATTTAAAAAGTACAACACAGCAAAAGGTTTATTGGTAAAAGACCTTTTCTTTTTCCCAATTAACAAGAATAAAAGTTACCTGCCTCACTACCACACAGTTACATCGATGTAGAGTAGCTCACTGATTTATTCATTTAGTAGTAAAAGATAACAACTGTTAGAAAATCTTTTTAAAATGGACTAAATTGGTAAAAGTATGCCAGCATGCTTTGTTCACAATTGCTAGAGAGCCAAAAATGCTAGTTTTCAAAGGATCTTCGCTTAGACAGAGAATGGTAAATACTCTAATCAAGAAACCTTGCCCATCCCAAGAGAAGTCGGACTGGAGGAAGGCAACAGTGACAAACAAATAGGGCAACAAAGAATATGCCAGTAAACTGAAATAAAAGCAGAATACTATGTTTGCCAGAAATCTCAAATAAAAACAAAAGGTGCTGGAAATACACAACAGGTCTGTCATCTGTGTTATCATTAAAATAGAAGCTATTGGAAAAAGTTCTGACGGACAGAATTAATATCCACTTGAAGAGGCAGGGATAAAACCAAGGATAATCAACATGGCTTTGTCAAGACCTGCCAGAAGAGTCAACAACTGGGGGATTGGATCTAAAGGTAAAGTGCAGGAGACTTAGAACGATTTGTTTCACCCAGAGGATGTTGGGTATCTGGAACACCTTGCCTGAAAAAAAGGATGGTAGAGGCAGGAGCCATCACAACATTTAGGGAGTGCTTAAGTAATCACTTGCAACAACATAGCATGTAAGACTACAGGCCAAGTGCTTAAAAAGAAAAACAAAAAGTAGATGGGTGTTTGATGATCAGCATGGATGCAATGGGCTGAAGGGCCTCTTTCCATGCTGTAAAAACATCTAAGGAAACAGTGTTATCATGGAGTTGAATGTAAGCTGGGAGAAGGCTACTAGGCCAGTAGCATTGACAGCTGGGTGCTCAAGTTGGAAACTTGAGCAATGTCTTGGAACATTTAATGAGATTAGTCAGCTGATGTGGGCTAAAAGGACCCCTGCAGGAGGGATTTCCAGTCAAAGCTTTGCTGCTGTCAGCAGTTAAGATGATAACACTACCTTAACAATAGCTCAGAAAGTGTACTAGTGTAATGGAAAATATACAGATCAAACCAAATATGCCTAAATTTTTCTGTCCAGTGTCATCTCCAATTATCCTAAACAAAAACAAATTGCTGGGAAAACTCAGCAGGTCTGGCACCATCTGTAGACAGAAAGCAGAGTTATGCTGTGGATTCAGTGACCCTTCTTCAAGCTTTTTGTTCCAATTATCCTAAACTTAGTTTCAAAATGAGCAACATGTCACGTTGATAGAACTTTTATTTTGCAGTTGAAGCTCTGAATTGGTAACATAAATAACTTGTTTGATTGAAACAAGGGACCATGATTGTGTTAGTTTCTCCAAGTACATCTGGTGCCAAACCAGAGGTTGATAAACTTAAATTCACCTAAAACTCTTTTGTCCATATCCTTATTTATACTAAAGGACTGTTCATCTATTACTCTGTTTGATGTCCTATATTGGAAGATAGTCCAGAAATAATCTCATTTAAAATTCAAACCCTGGCTCTTTAAGTCTCTTTAATAGACTTCTACCGGAACCAAAGTCCCACTCCTCCAATTCTGATATTTTGCACATCCCAGATTTCAACTGTTCCACCAACAGCAACTATGCTTTCAGCTGCCTTGTCCCAAACTCTGCAATTTGTAATGCAAAAGCAAAATACTGCAGATACTGACCATTACTGATGGCTAAGTATTTAGCAGTGACATTTGCAACCTTCATTTTCAGCCCACCCACACAAACAGTTACATACAACTTAGGACCATTAGGCTGGAATGAAATTACTGATGGTTGCTGCTAATGTCCTAACCTTGTACTAGACATTGGAAAGTGCTGGTGTGTAAATTTTAGTTGAAGAAAGGATTCAGAATGTGATGATTTCTGACTGATATAAACTAAACCATTCAGAGAGGTTATTACACAGCTCTGGAACAGGTAGGGCCTGAAGTAGGGACACTACCAAGGTGCCACAAGAGCCCTTCAGAATGATAATGCCCGTGGGTGACTATCTAATAGCTGCTCAGTGTTTAAGTTCAGTAATTTGTCATGGTGTCAGGGGACTACTATCAAGATAGCTAATGTGCATCATTAGGAGATAACATTGGTAGATTTCCTTTGGACACACCTTAGGAAGGAGGAGGATCAAAGGAAACTCGCAGATAAAACAGTTGCTCTCAATATCCTGCCTGCAATTTATTGTACCAGCTATGCATTTTCTGGAAATAAACGATGACAAACAGTGTTTACTCTAGGATAATATTCAAACGGAGAGCTGAACGTAGAGTTGGTGCCAAGCAGTAATTAGTAAAAAAGGCAAGTACAGACAAGTATAGTGTGCAACTTTATCCACAAAACGCAAATATTTCTTTAATTCAGCATTGTACAAGGGAAAACTGAAAGATCTGCAGATGCTGTAAATCAGGAACAAAAACAAAAGTTGCTTTAAAAGCTCAGCAGGTCCAACAGCATCTGCAAAGAAAAACATCAGAGTTAACGTTTCAGATCCGGTGACCCTTCCTCAGAATTGTATAAGTGTATGTTATCAGAGAGGAGAAAATGAGGAAGACATTCAGGTAATGATAGGGATCCTTCTTTAAGCTAAAATACCCAGCACAACTTTCAGGTAGAAAACTAGGATTGAAAAGATGCCATCTGCACGATCACTATTGTCTCTAGGAAGATTTGAAGAAAAGTCACCTTCACATTAACGCTGTACAATTGTTCATATTAACAAGTTTAAGGTACTTGTCATTTCTCTCCAATCACTGAACGGTGAAAAGGACACAGCGGCCCAATTTTGACACCTGGTTCAATTAGCTTCATATCACCAATACTGACTACGTTCAACATGCCTAAATACTGGTGGAACTGCAGCAGTATTACAACCAATTGTGCCAAATGAGGGCACAATTTGGCCAGTCAAGCTGGCTGTCAAACATCTCGGACATTGTGAAGCAGTACTGCAGGGCTACTTGGCATTTGGAATAAATCACCCCTGCTTGCACGAAGATAGAAAGCGAGAGAAAAATGACTAAGACATATGTAGCACAATTTTCTTTCCTAGTGAACTACAAGGGTGCCAGCATATAGTTTACCAAAATCGGAATCTAACAGGCCTGGACTAATGATCCAGAATCACAAGATCAAATCCCAACACAGCAGGTAAGAATTTAAACTCAATTCATGAAGATAAATCTGGAATTTTAAAAAAAGCTAGTGTTAGTAACGCTGAAACATGAAACAACTATATTGCCATTAACCACCATCTGCTTTACTTCTGTATTTTAGGGAAGAAAATCCAAGGCCCTTACTCACGGTGGGCCTCTGTTGTGGCCCTGGAATCATATAAATGTGGCTGGCTCTCAAATGACCAGGCAGGGCAATTAGTCATACCCAACCATAAGAAGAGTAAAATTGGACAGAGCATCTAAACTTGGGTACTAGATTCAGACACAAAAAGCAAAACCTGTTTGCATGAATCTATAAAGTCCTCCTCATTAATATTTGGGGGCTCATGCCACATTGACAGGGCAGCCCCAAAGACCAATCAAGAAACAGCCTGACACAGTCATAGTCACTACATCTTGTCTTCGAGACATTGATAAAGACTGTTCCACAGACAGGCATCCCAAGAGGTAGTAGCACAGTGCTATACCCGTGAGACAGGTGGGACGCTGGGAGTTCACAAAATTGACCCTGACCCACAAAGAGTCATAGCATTAGACAGAAGATGCGGCTGATCCCATTAAACACACTTCACGTCAGCTCTGAAGAATCATCTAGACTCGAAACATTAGCTTAATTTCTCTACATGGATGCTGCCTGATACTCTGATCTCCAGCACTTTTTGTTTTCAGTGGCTGATCCCATTATTGCTCTCTCACAGCTGATTAATCAATACTCCATATTGATCATGAAGTGCTGTAGCTAACAGCAGAATGCAATTTATTCTGGCTAGAAAATTTCAATGCCCATCACTAACTGTAGCTTATCAACAACACTGCAGACCAAGTTGGACAGTCTTCAAGGCCAAAATCTTCCAAGCTGCAACAATGGGAAGAGAACCAACATGAACGAAAAACTACCTCACTACTTGACAGTCCTTGTGGATACGTTCTCACCTTCATACTAGAACACCCTTCTGCGGTACTGTTTGGCACTATTATTTGTGTTGAATGGGACAGATTCAAAAGCTGACATTCATGAGGTGCTATGGATCATCAGCAACAGAAAACAAAAATTAATCCATACATAATCTGTAATTCCATGACTCAGCAAATTACACTCCACCTTTCCATAAAGCCAGGGGACCAGCCAAGTACAGAACAGAATGACAGGAGCAGAACTTCACAAACCTAAACACAAAAGAAATTGAGAGGCTGAAGAAGCTAAAATACAGCAACCATACCATCATACTCAGCAAATCAACTTCCGCTAAATCAACTCACTGCCTTGAGATACCAAGAAGCAATGGAGTGCACTGGATATGGCAAAGGATGCATACCTCACTAATTTAGCTGCAGTACTGAAGAACTGTGCCCCAGAATCAGACACCACTAGCCATGTTGATGTAAAACAGATCAACTTTAACAAGGTGTGGATAAATGCCAGATATATTATGTGACAAATCCAAATATTACTGCCCAAGTGTCCAGAGTTAAACCTAGCACAAAATAAGTTGGTTGTGGATTTAGAAATTCAAATCAATTCAACCCCATGACATCTTTGCATGACATCTTCAGGGTAGTCTCCAAGATCCAACCATCTTCAGCTGCTTCATCAACATAAAGGACTCACATTGATGACTGCAGTCAAGTGCACAATCCTTACAGATTGAAGCCCACAGAACTGTCAGAACAACTGTCAGACTTGGATTGATTAGTTGCAAGCAACATTTAAAATCATTGTAATATCCTGGTATTTCCAACTCCAACAAACAAACTCTTACCACCTTAAACTATGAGACAATAAGATACAGGAGCAGAATTAGGCCATTCAGTCCATTGAGTCTGCTCCATCATTTGATCATGACTGATAACCCCATTTCTCAATCCCATTCTCCTACCTTCTCCCCTAACCTTTGATCTCCTTTCCACTCAAGGACTTATCTACCTCTGTCTTAAATACACTCAATGACTTGGCTTCCACGACCCTCTCTGGCAATGAGTTCAACTTCACCACCCTCTGGCTGAAGAAATTCCTCCTAAACTCAGTTCTAAAGGATCATCACTTTACTCTGAGGCTGTGCCCTTGGGTTCTAGATTCTCCTACTAGTGGAAACATCTCCATCCAGGCCTCTCAGTATTCCGTAAGTTTTAATGAGATTCCTCCCTCATCCTTCTCAACTCTTATCAAGTAGAAACCAGAGTCCTAAACCACACCTCACATGACAAGCCTTTCATCCCCAGGACCATTCTTGTCAACCTCCTCTGGACCCCCTCCAACACCAGAACATCCTACCTTGGATACAGAGCCCAAAACCATACACAATATTCTAAATGCAGTCTGACCAGAGCCTTATACAGCCTCAGCAGTACATCTCTGCTCTTGCATTCTAGCCCTCTTGCACTGATTGCTAACATTGCAACTGCCTTCTTAATTGGTAAATGAACTTGCGTGTCAATCTTGAGAATCTTGAACTAGGACTCTTATGTCTCTTTGTGCTTCAGATTTCTGAAGCTTTACCTCATTTAGAAAATAGTCTAAGCCTCTATTCTTCCTAAGTGCATATATTCACACTTTCCCCACACTGTATCCCATCTGCCACTTCTCTGCCCACTCTCCTAACCTGTCCAAGTCCTTCTGCAACCTCCTCACCTCCACACTACCTATTCTTCCATTTACCTCTGTGCCATCAGTTCCTATATTCATATTGTTAATATATAACATGAATAGCTGTGGTCCCAACACTGACTCCTGCAAAACTCCCCTAATCACCAGCTGCCATCTTGAAATAGACTCCTTTAACTTCTCTCACACTGCCTTTTGCCAGTCTGCCAACTCCCAATCCATGCCAGTACCTTGCCCCTAACTCCATGGGTTCTTATTTAGCGGACTCCTGCCACCTTGTCAAAGGCCTTCTGGAATTCCAAATAGATCACATGCAATGGCTCTCCTTTGTCTAATTTGCTTGTTATCTCCTCAAAAAGCACTAACAGATTTATTAGGCATGACCTCACCTTGAAGTCATCGTGTTGGTTCAGCCCTATTTTACACTTCCAAGTACTCTGCAATCTTATCCTTAATAACTGATTGTAATAGCCTACCTTAGACTAAGGTTAGGCTAACCAGCTACAACTGTTACATAAGCCATTTTCCAACCCTCTAGGACTCTCCCTGACTCCAGTGATTCCGAAAAGATCACCACCAATGCCTGTACAATCTCCTCACCTATCTCCTTCAAATTCCTAGGGTGTAGTCCACCTCATCCAGTGATTTATCTACCTTTGCTCAACATTCAACAGCATTATCATAATTGAAACCCCCAGCAAGACCCTGGTTGTCATCACTGACTAGAAACATTGTGGCTATGTGAGTGGTCAGAGACTGGGAATTCAGTGACCAAGTATCTCATTTCCTAACTATAAAAATTACCTTCCAGCCATCGACAAAGGCACATCAGCAGTGTGACAACACTCCCCACTTACTGGAGGACATTAATAACACCCATGAGAAATCATTTTGATAAACACCCCTTTGACTACCTTAAAACATTCATTTTCTCCACCAGTTCACCTCTGTAGCGCAGTGTGTGGTAGCTGCAGGATACAATGCAGTAACTTGTTAAGACTGCTCTGATAGTACCCTCCAATGAATGACCTCAATGACTAAAGAATTCTAAGGTTTTGGAGTAGATTTGTAGCTCGGGTTGTGGGTGTTGAAGTTGGTTGGCTCGCCGAGCTGGTTTCTTGTTTCGCAGACGTTTCATTACCATGCTTGGTAACATCCTCAGTGCAGCCTCCGATGAAGCGTCAGTGTGTTTTCCCGCCTGGTTTTTAAACTCTGGGGTCCGTTGAGATGGATTGCCTCACTTCCGGTTTTCATTCATAGTGGAATGTATATGGGGTTGAGTTCAATGTGTTTATTAATAGCGTGCTTCGTGGACTGCCATGTTTCTGGGAATTCTCGTGCCTGTCTCTGCCTAGCCTGTCCCAGGATCTTGGTGTTGTCCCAGTCGAAGTCGCGGTTTGCATGCAGCTTCGTTTATGGTTACTGTTGAAGTTCAATACCTGGTCTGTGTGTGGCTTTTCGGTGTACTTTCGTTTGCAGTTTCCCATTAGTCTTGCGCTCTACCATGACGTCCAGTTTTATAAGTTTGTGTGTCTGTATGTTTGTGTTTGTATGACAACACTACTTGAACAAGAGCACGACCCCAGTGAAACCATCCCCAAAGACAACATGCTCAAACTATTGGACCTATGCCTGACCACCCACTTCACTTTCAACGGCCACACATGAGCAAGCCAACGGGACACCCATGGAATGTCCTATCTCTGGACTCATAGCAGAAGCAGTGATGCAAAGACTAGAAAGAACTGCCCTTCCGCAAATCCAACCAAAACTGTGGTATTGCTACGTAGACGACACCATTGTCCTCATTAAACAGACCAAATTAGAGGAGACACCAACTTACAAACAACACCCTCACCAGAATAAAATTCACCAGAGAGAAGAACAAACAGATCCCATTCCTGGATATCATGGGAGAGTGCAAGACAAATGGGGAACTGCAAACAAAAGTATGCCGAAAAGCAACACACAGACCAGGTACTGAACTTCAATAATACCCATTCCAGCACACACAAAGCTGCGTGCGAACACTATTTAAAATGGCAACAACACACTGCAGCAACATGGAACTACGCCAAGAAGAAGAAAAATACCTCTTCCAGGTTTGAGTATAATGGATATCCAAAGAATTGGGTCAGAAGATGCGTACACGAACAACATCAGAAAGAGACTACTCACCCCGACGCACTCATCACACTACCCTACATCAGAAACACGTCGGAACTCACTACAAGACTCCTACGACCACTGGGCATCAGAGTGGCACACAAGCCCACTTCAACCCCACAATTGCTCACCTGAACAAGGGACCCACTCCCCGCCGTGGACAGGACCAATGCCATCTACAAGATCCCCTGCAGAGACTGTGAGAAACGCTACATCGGACAAACAGGAAGGAAACTAACAACAAGAGCTCCTATGATGCTGCTTGACCTGCTGTGTTCATCCAGTCCCATGCTTGTTATCTCGGATTCTCCAACATCTGCAGTAACTTTTATCTCCTATACATGAACACCAACTGGCTACAAAAAGACACGACCAATACTCACTCATCTCAATCCACATAGACAAGGAGAACCACCACTTCGACTGGGATAACATCTAGATCCTGGGACAGGCTAGGCAGAGACAGGCACGAGAATTCCCAGAAGCATGCTATTAATAAACACATTGAACTCGACCCCATATACCTTCCACTACGAAAGAAAACCAGAAGTGAGGCAATCCATCTCAACGGACCCCAGAGTTTAAAAACCAGGCGGGAAAACACACTGACGCTTCATCGGAGGCTGCACTGAGGATGTTACCAAGCATGGTAACGAAAGGTCTGCGAAACAAGAAACCAGCTCGGCGAGCCAACCAACCTCAACAACTAAAGAATTGCACAGGAGCACCAACTCCTGCAGGTTCCATTCCTCGTCGTACATAATCACAAAGTCAAAATCTTGAAACTACCATTGGGAATACATGTCTATGTTTAAGGACTATGTTTATAAAAGAAAGAGGATGGAAGGGATTGAACTGTTCAGATATTCTCTGGATTAAAAATAATATGATTTCTTGGAATTGTGTTCCACCGTACGTGGACTACATCCCACCTCTAAAATTCCTATAGTCAAATGTTCAACGTGTGCTGCAAGACCTCTGCTGTTTTTTTAAAAGCAGAAAAATCAAGTGACTCTAGACAAGCACTTTAAATAGGAGACACAGCAGGAATTTATTGCTGTCCTTAATGGATTAGAGGCTAATATAAATGATTGCCCAGCAACCAGTGTTGGATTTAGAATTCTGCTTTGCATACCCACATGGCAGTGTATAAGGAAAATAATCCAGAAGCTACAGGCTCTTTCCTGAACTGGAGACAGTACAGAATGCAGATGCTGGAAGCCAGAGTCAATAAATGTGGAGTTGGAAAAGCACAGCATGTCAGACAGCATCTCAGGAGCAGGAAAAAGAAAATCAATATTTCGGGCCGAAACCCTTCGTCAGAACTGGAGAGGGGGAGGGGAGCCCAGAAACAAACAGAGGAAGTGGGGTGGAAAGAGGAGGATAGGTGAGATGGAGATAAGTGGATGCAGGTAGGGGGTTATTGTGATTAGTCAATGGGAGAAGTGGAGCAAGTAGGTGAGGAGGAAGATGGACAGGTTGGGGAGGAGAGATCTTAAAGCTGGTGAAATCAATATTCAGGCCATTGGGCTATAAGCTCCCAAGGTGAAATATGAGGTGGTGTTCCTCCGGTTTACATTTGGCCTCAATCTGACAGTGGAGGAGCCCAAGGATGGACATGTCACCAGGGGAGTGGGAGGGGGAGATAAAGTGGATGGCAACTGGAAGGTCGGGTTGGTTGGTGAGTGCAGAACACAGATGCTCTGCAAACCAGTCTCCATGTCTGCGTGATATAGAGGGGACTGCTTCGGGAGCAACAGGTAGATGAGGTTAGATGAAGTGCAGGTGAATCTCTGCTGGATTTGGAAGGACTGTTTGGGGCCTCGAACGGAGGTGGGAGGGGAGGTTGCAGGGAAAGGTACATGCTGCTGTGGAAGGGTTGATGGGGAGTGTGGAACTGACGAGGAAGTCACTGAGTGAACAGTTCCCGAGGAAAGCAGACAGGGGTGGGGAGGGAAATAGCTTTTTGGTGGTGGGGTCTGATTGTCGGTGGCAGAAATATCAGAGGATGAAGCGCTGTATTCAGAGGTTGGTGGGGTGGTATATGAAGACCAAGGGGACTCTATCCTTGTTGTTGGTGGGAGAGAGTTTGAGGGCAGAAGTGCAGGAAATGGGGGAGATGTGGATGATGGCATCCTTACAACACAGAGGAGGGAAAACTATGGTCTCTAAAGTAGGAACATATCTGGGAAGTCCAAGAGTAGAATAACTCGTTCTGGGAGCAGTTGCAGCAGAGGCAGAGGAATTGTGAGGATGCTATAGAATTTTTGCAGGAGGCTGGGTGAGAGGAGGCGTATTGAGGTAATCGTGGGAGTCAGTGCGTTTGAATTGGATGTCAATGGTGAGTTGGTTACTGGAGATGGAGACAGAGTGGCCCAGGAAAGGGAGGGAGGTGTCAGAAATGGTCCAGGTGAATGAGGGCACAGCAGGTGTTGGCAAAGTTGATGAACTGTTCAAGCTCCTCACGGGAGCATGAGGCAGCACCAATACAGTCATCAATATAGGTCCTCACATACCACCTCCTGGCCAAAGGATGGACATGTCACCAAGGATTTGGTGAGGCCAGATGTAAACTGGAGGAACACCACCTCATATTTCGCCTTGGGAGCTTATAGTCCAATGGCCTGAACATTGACTTCATCTTCAAAATCTCTCCTCCCCCAACCTGTCCATCTTCTGACTCACCTATCCGCTCCACCCTTCCCACTGACCAACCACAATAACCCCTACCTGCATCTCGTCCACCCTCCCCCCAGCCCCACCCCCTCACTCTATTTATTGCCGAGCTCCCCTCCCCCTCCCCAGTTCTGACTAGGGGTTTTGATTCTTTCCTGTTTCTTAGAAAGCATCCCTAGGGAAGTGTGTCCCCATATCCAAATATTTGTGTCTGGTAAATCCTGTACTATTGGACTGTGACCATAGCCAATTCTCAACAACTCAAATCCAAGTTGATTAAATCTCCTGTTTTGATTACAATCAGTTAAGATAGCAGGTGGGGCTTGAACCTGGACATCTAACCCAGAGGTAGGAACACTCCTACACCACAGAGCACCTCTATAACTGGATATTTATAAAACTTTTGTTTCTTTTCACATGTAGGTTTCCCCCTTTTTGGTGTGGGTGTGGTTGGAGGAGTGAGTAGACATCTGATGTTTCTTTTAGTTTTGACAGTAGTACTAGAAGAGCAGCAAGTGGTTATTTTGGTCATGAAACAACATTTACACTGAAGGTTCAACAGGTGGAGAAGTGGATATGTCAAAATAACAAATTTAAGGGCACTCCATATGAATAAATGGGGCAGACAATTTAAAGGCACAAACAGAGATCTAATTGCCATTACAGAAATTTGGCAACATGGCATCCAGGACTGGGGTCTGAATATTCAAAGGATATTTGATGTTTAGAAACGATATTAAATATTTTGTATGTTTCAAAGAGATGGACAGGACCGATACAGGTAAGGTGTTTGCCCTGGTCACAGAGTCTAGAAATAGGGGACACTATTTAACAATTTGAAAAAAAAAGGGAATATCACTTAGGTCAGAGATAAGGAGAATTTGTCTTAGTGAATCTTTGGAATTCTCGCCCACTGAGGCTGTTTTGAAGGGAGAAACTGATTAATTTCTGATTATCAGTGGCATATATGGTAATGGAAAATAGCTGGGTAACAGGAATTGAAACGTTTGATCAGCCATGATCATAACCAATGGTGGGACAGCTCGACTGGCCGAACAGCCTACAGTTCCTATGTTCTATTCCTCTCGTCACAGTCATAACACAACTGTGGGACTACTCACTACACTTCAATGACAATTACTGGTGAGCAACAAAAGCAAGCATCACCCACATATCAAAAAGAAATTTACCACAAGTAACAAATGCCCAAAAAGTCACAAATCAAAAACATTAATTTAAAAATTCTTTCCTTTAAATTGCCATTATACAGTCATTCAGCATTGTCCAACTTGTCCATGCCGACCAAGTTTTCCAAACTAAACTAGTACCACTTGCCTGCAGTTGGCCCATATCCCTCTACAGCTTTTCTATTCCTGTACTTGTTCAAATGTCTTTTAAATGGTATAACTCTACCAGCGGCTACCACTTCCTCTGGCAGTTCATTCCACACATGAACCACCTTCTACATGAAAATGTTGCCCCTCAGGTTCCTTTATATCTTTCTGCTCTTACCTTATAAATATGCCCTCTAGTTTTGAACTCCCCTACCTTAGGGAAAACTCTTTAGCTATTCACCTTTTCGATACCCTGCATGATTTTAGAAACCTCTATAAAAGGTCACCCCTCAACCTCTTATGCTCCAGTGAAAAAAAAAGGGCCCAACCTATCCAGCCTCTCCATATTTTTGCAGCAATAAATTAAACTGAATTAAAATTTACTCTGTTGTCATTATAGATCTTACAATAAAGAAGTTCTAGTTCATGATCAGAAATATCTAAATTTTCCAACATGAGCATGTTTCCACATTCTAGTTTCATTATCAGGCCTGGGGATAAAATCATTGTAAAAGGAATGACATTTTTTTTGCAACAGTATATTAAAAAGCATTTTCTGTGACAAACTCATCAAACTGAAGGTTTATAGATAGGTGATGGACCCTAGCCAGCATACAGTATCTAAAAAGGCAACGATCTTGAAAAGTTAACATGGCCTTGCATAGCCAAAAGACACATTCACAGCACAAAATGTTCTTTTTACTCATGTTAAAGATGAGCTCTTTCTTTATTCAGCTCATCCACTGCAAAATTTTAACAGGACATGAAGCTTCTGTCAGAAAAAAAAATCAAACCCCAGCAGGAGAATCAACACGTTATTAGAAAAATGATAAAGATTTTCAAGTATAAGGCATATGACCTTTTCTAAACAGTTTTATTTTGATATCTCCCCATTTGATTTTTCTCATCCATTGATCCCTCTAAAGGTGATTACATATTGAAATTAGATGGAAAACATTCAGTGGACTGTTCAGAGATAATGATTTTTCATGTTATCATACAGAGATCAGAAAATGCTTTTCCCTTTGCATTCCAAGTCATAGCAAGCAATTAAAGTACTTTGATCAAGACACCATAATAGAAACAGTCTATTGGGTCCAGTCTGTGTTGGCATTTACCCTAAAACAAAATTGTGCTAGTCCTATGGGCCTCTGTTCCAATTTCAGTTTATTCTTTGCTCTTCAATTATCTACAACCAATAAGTGAGAGTCAGGGTGCCAGAGAAACTCAGCAGGTTTAGCAGAATCATTGGAAATGAATTACAGTCCAATACGCATCTGGCTGTATTCTAGCCGTATTCTAGCCATGATCCTTTACATATTAAAAACATAAAGGGATTATTCATCCATTTGTGGGAAGGAATATTTTATTATTGGGAAGATTCTTTACTTTTCCTTTCACCACTCACCAATTCTTGATGACTTTGTTCATTTCCTTGGCACATGGATGTTCAGGTCAAATGGTGGGGAGCGTGAGAACACAAAATGCATGTTGAACGATGACCTTTACATTCCCTGGTTTATTTTCAAAGGCTGAAGTACAAAAGGTGATGCCTTCTAAATCGGCAGACATATATCTGATTAATTGGCTTTCTTTCCTGCAAATTTCATTTCCGAGACTACCAGCAAGTTCAAATAATTATCGTTCATTGATAGTTAGTTTTGAAGAAGGAACAGAGAAACTGACACAGCACATTCCATGTAGACCAGCAGCTCTCAAATCCTTTTGTTTCACAGACTCCTCCCAAACAACTGCATCAGATGTCATCACAGCCAAACCCATTTCTTTCATTATCCACCTTTTACAAGAAAGATTTTCCATTGGCACTGGCTGGGTGTAGACCTGTAGTAGGAGTGTCGATGATGTGACCCTTACTAAACCAGGACAAAATTAATTTTCATGTTCATAATGGTTTATCTCTGAATCAGAGAATAAATTAAAGTCATGAGAGAGACACAAATCCTATGGTCACCATCATCAACTGCTCCTTGATTCAAAGATAATGTCTTTTCAGGATCATGAACTTCTGCAATGGGTCATGGACTGCAAACTGATTCTCAATCCACCAGTTTTTGAGCAAAATGCTCCATTCAATGAACAGGAGTTCAGGATTTACTTCTTTTTCCTTCCTTCTCTGTTGCTGCTCTATCCCATTAAAACATGAAGGCTGAAAGCAGCTTGATGGACACATTGTTGCCATTTTGAGCAAATGGTAGTAGGATTCTTGAAATCATTACTGTCAATACTGCTGTGTTTTACCCAGCCATTTGAGAGTTGACAGCATCCAGTCAAAAAAATCAATTTTTGTAGACAGTTTTGCCTGGAAAAGAAAGTTTGTAGATCTGACTTCAAGAAGAATGCCATATTTGTTTGTTAATGGTCTTCTCATGGTATTTGTAGAATGTGGCAGAAACCTTGCTGATGAAATTTCTCTAGTGCCCTTATGTGTTGTTGATAAGACAGTCCAGGTGTCACTGCAGAATAGAAGTGTGGTGACAACTGCTCTGTACACTGTGACTCATGTTGACAAAGACCTCTGCAAGTCAGACAATTGCAGGCAGTTTGTGGAAGAGTGAATTGGCACAGCTTATCTGGTGTTCGATCACCTCGTCAATGGTGGTCTTTTGAGAGAGTAAGTTGTCACAGTATGGTGAGCATTCAATATATTTCAAAGTTTCTCCTTCCACATATAAAAAAAAGGTGAATTATTTGGCTTACTAGGTGTGCACTGATAGGAGTTTTATTAACATTTAAAGAGAGGCCAAGTTTCTTTTATCCAGCATTGAAGTGATTCAGTGTAGCTAGTCATTGGCACTGTCAAAAAATCCCTCCTGTTCTGGAATGTCTTTTAAAGGACGGAAATCTGCTGTCCTTATCCTGCCTGGCCTACATATGACTCCAGATCCACAACAATGTGGTTGAGTCTTATGGGCAATAAGTGCTGTCTGAGTCAATACCCAAATCCATTGCACGAACAACAAAATAGAGATGCTCCAAAATCAGCAGTTTCTCTCAGGCCACATCCCCATCATTATGACAGTAACCAGTGTCTCAGCTGTACTGGATGGGCCACATTGTTCCCAGGCCTGACAATAGCCTGAGTCTGAAAGCACGTACCAATAGATTCAAGATCAACCTCTTCCCCGCTGTCATCAGACTTATGAACAGACCTCTCAAATATAAAATAGTTGGTCTTTCTCCGCACCTTGCTGTAACACTATGTTCTGCATTCTGTTCTATTACCCTGATGTACTTATAAAAAGGTATAATTTGTCTGGATAGCATGCAAAACTATACTTTTCACTGTATCTTGGTACATGTGACAATGACAAATCAAACTAAAATCAAAACAGGAGGGCAGAGAAAACACTTCAAGCACATCCATAAAGCCTTCCTAAAAACACTAAAAATAACTTGCCTAAGACCACCCAAAATGGAGAAGCATCCATGAGAGTATAACCTATCTCAAGCATCTCACTGGCCCAACCGTAGGTCAAGCACAAACACTAGAAAGGAGCAGGTGAAAAGCCCAGCATCCTACCAACCCGACTCTTCAAACACCAACGGCCCAATCTGCAGCACGGCGTACTTATCCAGTACTGAACTCTGTCATCACGTCAGGACCTGCAACTCCTGAATGGAAGGTCATCCTGAGGCCCGAGGGTGTGCTTAAAGGGCAGCATGGAAATCCAAGAGGGGAACAATCACTGTCAGGTAAACTGCAGTTAAGAGGCTTTCACACGACACTACATTCCCACCAGATTCAAGCAAGGCTGCTGGAGGAGATAGAACTTGAATATCAATGGCAATCATATTTGCATAATCAGGAATTTTGCTACCTTATTCAGTTACAATTTGTCACCTTGTTTAAATTCATAGCTGTTCCCACCCCAAGACTGTCCCTTGCCAGGTCTTTTTCCCCTCAAGTGGAAAGGAAACTGCATGGCGCCTGAAGCTCTTAAATTTCCTCTATTTAATATTTCACATTTCCTTTTCCTTCCTTTCTTTTCTTCATGGCATACTGTAAAACCTACCAAAATCTTCAAGGCTTTTGGGAATTTTCCGTACTATCTTATCTGATTCAGCTGTCAAATTTTGTTTCAGAAAATCATTTTCATTTTTAATATATTAGAAGGGGCTACATAAATGAATGTTGTTGCTGTTACAGTTCACATCTGGGCATATTTCAACAGGTAATAATGACGATCTAGGGTCTTATCTACGTCGTTATCCTTGACATGTCAGCAACTGTTAGGCTATTTAATCCTTGTGGGCAGGCAGCCAGTAATGTGTACACTGGGATAAATTACACTAGCTGTAAGGGAATGGTGGTAAGAAGCAGGAAAATGGAGGAGGGGAATGACTAAGCCACATCAAGTAGTTTAACCCTTGATCATTACATAGAAATTACATTCCCTGTTTAGAGGGCTTGTTTGCTGATAAAATGTCCTTCATGATCAATGACACCATAAAAGCTTCAGGCTGTAGATAACCAAAAAGATTATTAATCATAAAACACACCAGTTTAATACATAGTGACCACAGATCAAAGTCTGTTTGCAAATACACTTCATGCCATAATAAAGTGGTATTATATTCTATTTTAAAATCAAAATTACACTATATTGGAAACTGCACATGTAGAAACTCAAGCAGATAAACCCACAAAGGGGCAGTCTTGCCCAATCCTCATACCTCACTGAGCCAAATACAGAGAAATCTAGAAGAGACCAACATTGAGACCCTCATGCATGAACAAGGTGCTCCTGAGTTCAACAACGTTTTAAGGCACATTGGTAAGATTCTAGTCCTCAGCCAGTGTGAACAGGTTTGATAGAGGCAAGGGCTTGGTTTCTTGAGGAGTCTTGATAAACCTGCTCCTCCAATCTCCCATTAATACAGCAAACTGGCAGCTTGTCAAATAATAAACTGTATTGTGGAAAATTGCAGATCTCCCTGCCTGAAGCTGGATACAACTGATTCTGCCATGGTCTCCAATCTTCCATCATTACATTCGCTGAGCCAGGAGGCCTGAGTTCAAGTCCCACCTGCTCCAGAGATCATAGAATCATAGAATCCCAGAGTGTGGAAGCAGGCCATTGGGCCCAGCAAGTCCATACAGGCCTTCTGAAGAACATCCCTTGACCCTGACCCTATCCCTATCCCTGTATTTCCCATAGCTTACACACCTAACCTTCACATCCCTGAACACTGGACCATGGCCATGGCCAATCCATCTAGCTTGCACATCTTTGGCCTGTGGGAGGAAACCGGAGCACCCAGAGGAAACCCATGCAGACACAGGGAGAACGTGCAAACTCCACACAGGCAGTCACCCGGGTCTGGAATCAAATCCCGGTTCCCTGGTGCTAACCACTGAGCCACCATGCCACCTCACGTGTAATGACATCTTCTGATTTTGAAGATATTTTCAAATCAAAAAAAAGGCATTATGAAGTCGTTGGTCAAACAGAGAAAACTTGTGTGTGGAGGATGATGTTGACTGAATCGGAGATGGAAGATGAGATTGGAGTGACACAGTGGCTCAGTGGTTAGTACTGCTGCCTCACAGCGCCAGGGACCCGGGTTTGATTCCAGTCTCAGGCGACTGCCTGTGTGGAGTTTGCACATTCTCCCGGTGTCTGCATGGGTTTCCTCCGGGTACTCCGGTTTCCTCCCACAGTCCAAAGATGTGCAGGTTAGGTAGATTGGCTAAGTTAAAATGCCCGTAGTGTTCAGGGATGTGTAGATTAGGTGGGTTATAGGGGGATGGGTCTGGGTGGGATGGTCTGATGTTTGGTGTGGACTTGTTGGGCCGAAGGGCCTATTTCCACACTGTAGGGATTCTATGATTAATTCAGACACAGGAGAAAAAAAAACATAAATTCTATCTTCATCTGTCCTGAAAGCGAGAGAGCCACACCATTTTTAAAAATGTTTTTCTATTCTTGATGTTTTCTAAGTTCACACACCTTCCTTATTGAAGCGCAGCTCAAATGTTCAGATGTTCCACACGACGGCATGCCTAGATGATAATTAATTTTCACCAGAACAGTTGATGTAATCTAGTATCTTGCTGATAATTAAGGGTTAGCGTTGGAGCTCCTGCACACTGTTGTGGGTTTGTTTTATTAATTGTAGAGTACATGATGACTGCAACTAGTCTTGCAAATCTGTATTTGCTGCTCATGATGCAGACCCATCTACTTCAGGGAAGTCAATTACAGACTGGGTGATCACTTTGCAGAATCTGTCAGGCAAAAAAACCACTTGCAATTATAAAGCACCTGAACAATTACTAGGAGTCCCTATATGCTTTACAGCCAATGAAGTACCTTTGAATTATTGTCAATATTGTAATGTAGGTAACAAAACAGCCAATTCGCACATAGCAAAATCCACAAACAACAATGCAATAACCCTCCTTTGGAGACATTGGCTAAAGGATAAATATTGACCTCAGGTCAACTGGGATAAATCCTCTTCTCTTCAAATAGTGATAATGGGTTTTTATCCACCTAAGGGAATAGACACAGCCTCAACTTAAATGTATCATTCAAAAGAAACACCTCTGACAATGCAGCACTCTCTCAGTACTGCCCAGGCTTGGTTGTTTGTGCTCAGGTCTTGGACTTGGACATAAAGCATGAGCTTCTGGTTCAAGTCATCATGCTACCAAGTGAACAATGGCTGCTTAGTCCTCAAGATCTTCTGAACTTTCAATTGCCTACCCTCTCAGACCAACCTCAGCCGCCTAGAATGGTCTAAAGGTTTCAGGAAGATCAAATTTTTCAATTAGTCGGTGTACAATTTTCAGGACAGAACCAATTTCCAGTCATTTCCAATCATAAACTTGGTTTTCATTTCCTTTTCCACAAATAGGATCTTTATTGGTCAGAGATAAAAGGTACTGCAGATGCTGGAGAATCCGAGATAACAAGCATGGGGCTGGATGAACACAGCAGGTCAAGCAGCATCAGAGGAGCAGGAAAACTTGACGTTTCGGGCCTAGACCCTTCATCAGAAA
>JAHRHZ010000135.1:2818490-2844703 GCA_024137785.1 Ginglymostoma cirratum
ATTTTTTTTTTTCTGATGAAGGGTCTAGGCCCGAAACGTCAAGTTTTCCTGCTCCTATGATGCTGCTTGACCTGCTGTGTTCATCCAGCCCCATGCTTGCTCTTTATTGGTCAGTCCTGCTGACCCAGAATTCTTTCAAATCAGAGAGCTAGATCATACATTAATTTGATTTCTCTCTGCAAATGCTGCCAGGCCTACTGGCAAAGGTCAAATTATTCCCCCTCCCCAGGGCTTTACTAGGATCTTCCTCAAGGAACCCTTTTTGATTTTCAGTTTGCAGGCTCCTTTATCATTCTCACTAATTCCTTGATTATATGAAGTCATGCTGTAACATTAGCTTCTGGATTTGTGCCAATTTTTTTCCTGCTTAAGAGAGAAAATGTAGTACAAATTAGCAAAGTTTGCATGTACATTTAGGCATGATCATTTAACTTGGGATGTGTAAATAAGGATAAACAAAGAACTGCGGATGCTGGAGATCTGAAACAAAAACAGAAATTGCTGGAAAAATTCAGCAAAGAAAGCAAAATTAGCATTTTGAGTCAGTGATGAAGAGTCACCTGTTGGAAACTTAAGTTTGGCTTTCTTCCCACAGATGCTGCCAGTCCTGCTGAGTTTCTCCAGCAATTTCTGTTTTTGTTTCTATAAGTAAGGATGTTTATGTTTATTGCAAATAAATCTCCTATACTCAGCTTCCGAAACGAAAAGTTCTACCGTTTTGCTATTGCAAAAATAACTAGGACAGAGACTATTTTGTTACGTTTCTGTTTTGACGTTGGCTTGGATAATCAATCCACAATTGTCAGCCTTTGTAACAACTCCCAAAATACAGCAGGGTGGGAAAAGAGTCTAACTTAGATGACTGATTCCTGGGTAGCAAGAACTGCAGATATTGGAGTCAGAGTCAATACAGCGTGGGAGCTAGAGGAACACAGCAGGTCAGGCAGCATCAGAGAAGCATCAGGGTGAAGGGTCCCAACCCGAAACATCAACTCTCCTGCTTCTCTGATGCTGCCTGGCCTGCAGTGTTCCTCCAGCTCCACACTGTATTGATGACTGATTCCTAGGTTGGCAGGAATCACATATGAGGAGAGGTTGAATTAATCAAGATTATAATTGCTGCAGCTAAGAGTGCAGGGCAAAATCTCAGAAACCTATAAAATTCTAACATGACTTGACAGGGTAAATGGAAGACGGATGTTCCTAATGATAGGGAGGTCCAAATCCAGGGGTCACAGTCTTAATACCGAGTAGGCCATTTAAGACTGAGATGAGGAGAAATTTCTCTACTCAGGAAGTGGTCAGCCTATGGAATTCTTTGCCACAGAAAACAGTTGAGCTAAAATATTATATGTTTTCAAGGAATTGCATATAGCACCTGGAGCGAAAGGGATCGAAGGATATGGAGGAAAAATGGACAAGATCATAATGAATGACACAACAGGCTTGAAGGGCCAATTGGCCTACTCCTGTTCCTAATTTCAATGTCTCTGTAATACTTTATCGTGAGATTATGCCCTCTTGTCCTAGACTCTCCCACGAGAGGAAACCTTTCCTCATCCACTCTGTCAAGTCCCTAAGAATATTGTGTGTTGCAATAAGGTCACATTTCATTCTTCTAAATTCTAATGGAGTACAGGCCCAACCTACTCAATTTCTCCTCACACAACAGTCCATCTGTTGATTCCAAGTCATCCTTGTTACTTGTTTTACCACTTATTTTTGTGTTAAATACAAGCTTGGCAACTACATATTCACTTCCATCATCCAAGTCATTAACATATACTGTAAACAATTGTGATCCTAACACTGATCCCTATGACACTCCAGTAGTCAGAGTTTGCCATCTTGAAAATGCCTCTTTTATCCCAACTGTCTTCTACTTGTTAGATAATCCTCTAAAATACTACCACCAACACCATGGGCTCTTATGTAGCCTAACAGGTGATACCTTATCAAAATTCTGAAATTTTTATTTCAAAAATATGCTTTATTCATAAAAATATCTTTGTATGTGTACATAGTCACAAGCGCAGTACTGTTCTGCACACTAGCATATGAAGAAAACAAACATTGGAGTTTGTCTGTATCCAATGAACAAACCAAAGGCATCTCTTACTTATGCATGATTATATTTACATATATATGAGGTACCACAAGGGTCTGAAATCCTGAAAATCCAAATACTACTAAAGTGAAGCATATAGTGATTGGAGGAAGAGCTCCTACCATCAACACTTTCACAGAAAGGAGTGACTTTTCTCCTTTTGGTCACCTTCATTACTGAATTTTCCCAGATTTAATGTGGGCCTTCGTGGGCAAAATTACTGCTCATTTTGAGCCCTGCCTGCTAAACAATTCTAGCGTTTTCTGTTTTTATTTCATATGACAACTGCCACAGTACTTTGCTTTTGTTTAACAGCTGACTCTGTCTCAGGACTGGATAAAATTGGGTGTATTTTGCTTCTCACTGTACAGTGCAGTGGACCCAGGATAAAAACAGAATAAGTTTGAAATACTTAGCAGGTAAGGCAGTGTCTCTGGAAACGGAGGTGGTGACCTTTGTTTGGCAGGGGTGGGGGAGAAGAAAGGGATAGTGGGATAAGGACAAAGGGAAGATCTGTGATAAGGTGAAAGACAGGACAGGCTCAAAGGAGTTACAGGACCAAACAGAATGGTGCTGTGGCAAGAGAATAAGATGATGAGCTGACAGCAGGTACAAAAAGAAAACAAAAACAAAAACAAACAAACAATTAAAGCAAAGAAGAGGACACAAACAAACACCAAAATCAAGGCCTGGCCTACAAGACAGTTAGGCTTTTGACTTTGGATGAAACAATCCAATGAAATGCTCTTTGCAAATGCAACACCAGAGAGTTTTAAGTTTCATTTATGAGTGCAAATTATCCTGATTGTCTATCTGGGTTGTCTGCAGAGGCCAATCGCAGTAGCCTCATGATCCCCTACCAATTTACATTTGATTTTTCATTTGACTTTCACATGTTAGGAGATGTCAGAAGTGCAGGCTTGGAATTTTCATCAGTTTAATTTATAAGTAGATTAAAAAAACTAAATCAAACAAATTAATTATCCTCAGCGTAACCTAACGATCAGCCTTCGCACCATATTTTCTGGACTACTAAAGCAGCATCACTAACTAGTCACTCTACATTACAGAACCCTTCATCAACAAGCCATCAATGGCTCTATTAAATGGAGAAAAAAGGTCATTCAGTCCCGAAAGCCATTCAATTTAAGTCACGGTTAATCTGCATCTAACTCCATTTATGGCTACCATTGTTCCATATTTCTCAATGCCCCTAAATAACAAAAAAAATGTCAACAACAGTACTGAAACATGTAAGTGACAAAGCTTTCCCAACCTTCTGGGAGAGAACCTAAAATTTCTATTATCCTGTGAAAAAGTGTGTCCTGGTTTTATTTATAAATGCCTACTTTCAATTTGAAAGTTATTGCCTCCAGTCGACCCAGTACATCCCTGCGGTGCCTATAATTTGCTTTACAGAACCCTCAGTCAAATTTTGGGGTGGCATAGTGGAATAGCACCAGGGACTCAAGTTTGATTCCAGTCTTGGGCAAGTGTCTGTGTGGAGATGGCACATTGCTCCCAGTATATGCGTGGGTGATCTCTGGCTTCCTCCTAAAGATGTGCATAATAGGTGGACTGACCAAGCTAAAAACCCCACGCAGGGGTCAGTGTAGACTGAATGGGCCAAATGGCCTCTTTCTGCGCTGTAGGGATTATAGACATCAACGCCTCTCCCCACCAGGGCTAACTCCAATGGCCCATTCCATCAACTGCCCAGTGGTACTTCGCGCGTTGCCAACAGCAACGCGTTTAAATACCACCAGATCCAGCGCGTGCAGCAGGAAAACAACCGCTGGGAAAGGGAGCCGATAACCAAATACAAACAGAAAGAATTAATTCTGGCAGAGGGGTGAAGAAGAGTTTGAGAGAGAGAGAGCTAGCTGCAGTCTGACCTGGTCCCACAGCAGCCATTGGCAGAGAGCCCGCTCCAGCTCCTGGTCTCCATCGTGATGGATATCTCCTTGCAGCGGGTTCGCGTTCACATCCTGCGCACAATCTCCCATCTCCGCGAGAGAGAGAAACCGGACCACAAACCAACGCAATTTTTAAAAAACCACACACAATTTTTTTTAAAAAAGGCTCCCCTCGCGTCACCTAGCCCTTCAGTGACGGCTGTGCCACCTCTTCATAGCAGACGCACCTCCACTGCAGGCGCTGGTCTTATTATTGTAGCTTCCCCACAATCGGTTTCAATCTGCGCCTGCGCACCGCTGCGGCCGCCATGTTTGTGGCTTTTGCGCCCTGACAAAGGCGAGCGGTGGGCGGCTAACGGACTACAACCCCCGGCAGGCCCCGCCCCGCAGGCGCGGTTTCCGTTACCTAGGGAACGATGCGAGGCTCGCCGCACGAGGTATGCGGGTACGATGTTCACTGCGACGCCTTTCGGGAATTGAGGTTTTCTATCGCCTAGCACAAACGAAGTAATCGGGCTACAGGACTACAATACCCACAACAACTTCCACAATAGATCAAAAACCCCGCCCCTTGTTCACCGAAGTGCACGAGTGATCGATGTTGCACTCATGCCTGTAGCACATGGCTGCTGACGTTGTTCAAGTTGTTTCATGTTTAAGGAGGACTTTTATATTTCCATCTCACAGTCTGGCACAACTTTAAGTTTACTGTAATCAGCAAAGTTTTTAAATTTAACTCTATGCTTCAACGTTTAGGTCATTTTTATACAATACATCAAAAATAAACAGTGGTCCTAACACTTCTGGAACACCAAATCCTGCAGTCTGAAAAATAACCATTTATGGCTACGTTTACGTGTTAAGCAAAAACGTTTCTGGCCGGTATAACTGATCATACTATTCCATAAGCCTCAATTGTGCTAACCAGCCTTGTGCCACTTCGTCAAGTACTTTTTAAAAAAGTCCACATAGACAACATTGATTGTCTCAACTACTGGTCCATTGCAAGATACCACATTGACCACTCCCAGCATGCCAGTCATACAGCACAGATGCAGGCCCTTAGGTTCAACCAGTCCACACAGAACATAATCCCAAATTAAACTAGTCACACCTGCCTACTCCTGGCCCATATCCCTCCAAACCTGTCCTATTCACGTACTCACTTAAGTGTAGTTTAACCGTTGTAACTGTGCCCACACTACCACTTCCTCCGGAAGTTCATTTCACACATGAACCATCCTCTAAAAAAAAATTGCCCTCATGTCAATAAGGTTGAACCATTGAACGTTTGCAAGATTCAGAATACTATTTCCAAAATTAGACATCATACTGGGGAACCTAGAACAGCAGGGCACACTCTCAGGATAAGGGGTCAATCATTTAAAGATGTTGAAGAGAAATTTCTTCATTGAAACAATTGTGAATCTTTAGAATTCTGTTCCTGGGGGCTTGTGGATGATTGTTAAATTGTTAAAACTGGGATAGATGTGGACAATAAATAGTTAAGAAGTGAGTAACAGCAAAATGGACTGTTTCAAATGTTAAAAAAATTGGCCCGCTGCTGTGCAGAGGGACTTGGGTGTCCTTGTGCATGAATTGCTGAAGGTGGGATTGCAGGTGCAGCAGGTAATTAAAAAGGCAAATGGAATTTTGTCTGCCATTGCTCGAGGGATGGAGTTTAAAAACAGGGAGGCTATGCTGCAGCTGTATAGGGTCCTGGTGAGGCCACACCTGGAGTACTGTGTGCAGTTTTGGTCCCCTTACTAGAGAAGGGATATACTAGCACTGGAGGGGGTGCAGAGGAGATTCACTCAGTTGATTCCAGAGTTGAGAGGGTTGGATTATGAGGACAGACTGAGTAGGCTGGGATTATACTCATTAGAATTCAGAAGAATGAGGGGAAATCTTATAGAAACATGCAAGATTGTGAAGGGAATAGATAATGTGAGGGCAGGGAGGTTGTTTCCGCTGGCAGGTGAAACTAGGACTAGAGGGCATCGCCTCAAAATAAAGGGAAGCAGATATAGGACTGAGGTCAGGAGGATCTTCTTCACCCAAAGGGTTGTGAATCTGTAGAATTCCCTGCCCAGTGAAGCGGTTGAAACTACCTTGCTGAATGTTTTTAAGGCAAGGCTAGATAAATTTTTGAACAGTAAAGGAATTAAGGGTTATGGTGAGCGGGTGGGTAAGTGGAGCTGAGTCTCAAATGATCTTATTAAATGGCAGGGCAGGCTCGAGGGGCCAGATGGCCTATTCCTGCTCCTAGTTCTTATGAGTTACTCAACACAGGATTCATAGCTTCTGACTCATTCTTGTAGCCACTGTATCCATATGGCTAGTCCGGTTCAGTTTCTGGTTAATGAGAAGGCCCAGGATGTTGATAATTGTGAAATCAGCGATGGTGATGTCATTGAACGTCAAGGACTGATGGTTTGATTCTGTCTTATTGTTGTTCTGAACTGAAGTTGAGATAACAAGTTGTGGAGCTGGATGAACACAGCAGGCCAAGCAGCATCAGAGGAGCAGGAAAGCTGACGTTTCGGGCCTAGACCCTTCTTCAGAAATCTACTATCTCTGAACTGAAGTTGCTGTGTCTTCCAGTGAAACAATTTAATCAGTTGGACAAGGACCACTGTAATGTTTGTAACTAGGTGGATATCATTGACGAGATCCTTGTCTGGGGTTGTTAAACTATACATTCCGGAAGCCCTGGCTGACCAATATAGACTGGTGATGCGGGCCCTCTTGTGGCACAGTGATAATATCCCTCCCCACAGGAGGTCTGGGAGCAAGTCCCATGTGCTCCAGAGGTGTGTAATAACATCTCTGAACAGGTTGATTAGAAAATATCTAGATTGGTTGCCAAACTCTTGAAGGCAAAAAAAAAGGGATTTAGAATCTTTTTCAGAGATAGTAGGAACTGCAGATGCTGGAGAATCTGAGATAAGGTGTAGAGCTGGATGAACACAGCAGGCCAAGCAGCATCAGAGGAGCAGGAAAGTTGACCTGAAGAAGGGTCTAGGCCCAAAACATCAGCCTTCCTGCTCCTCTGATGCTGCTTGGCCAGATTTAGAACCTCCTCAGTTCAGGAGGGCTGACTCCAAGCTGGTTGGTCACAGCCCACGTACTGTGCACAAGTAAATAAAGGGTGACTTGGTGACGGGATACCAACTTCTGTGCAGTTATTTCAACAACCAAGTTTGAAAAATTCTGTCTGAGCTGAAAAATAGCAGTTGCAGAAAAGCTGTCAGAAAGGAAAACCTCTCCCCTCCACTTTCTTGGTAATTAGAAAAAAGTCTTAAAGCAAAACTAGTGTTTAAAAAAAAATCCCTCTTAGTGAAATCGTTTGAAAAAGAAACTGAAATTTTCAGATATCGGGACTCCTAACTATTTCCCATCTGAAATCTGGTCTAAAGCTCTTTCATCACTTCACAGCCTGCAGTACCTTGATCTTGTTGACAGTAGCTAAAATGACTGAAAAGTCATGGTGTGCTACCATTTTAGTTTGGACTCTTGATCCACAAGGGTTTCGTTCCCCCCAATTGTTACAAACTCAGAATATACTACAGAGCTTGCCCGATCTGTGTTTCAATGTGTGCGCGTTAGGATTAAGGGGGATATAGTTTAAGCCTGCATAGTAGTGTTAATTACCCATCTTACCTCTTGTTGAAATAATGTTTGTTCTTAATAAACATGTTAATTTTGAGTTTATTTGATTGCCTGGTGAATGTGTCTTTTGTTCTAGGTAGTAGTAATAAAGAGAAACAACTTGACTGTTTTGGGAGATAGTAAGAACTGCTGATGCTGGAGTCAGAGATAACAGTGTGGAGCTGGAGGAACACAGCAGGCCAGAGTTTTGTACAGCTGCAATATGACCTCACGGCTCCGAAACTCAATCTCTCTACCAATAAAACCTAACACACTGTACGCCTTCCTAACAACCCTATCAACCTGGGTGGCAACTTTCAGGGATCTATGCACGTGGACACAGATCTCTCTGCTCATCCACACTACCAAGAATCTTACCATTAGCCCTGTACTCCGTATTCCTGTTACTCCTTCCAAAGTGAATCACCTCACACTTTTCCGCATTAAACTCCATTTGCCACCTCTCAGCCCAGCTCTGCAGCTTATCTACATCCCTCTGTAACCTGCAACATCCTTCCGCACTATCCACAACTCCACCGACTTTAGTGTCATCCGCAAATTGACTAACCCATCCTTCTACGCCCTCATCCAGGTCATTTATAAAAATGACAAACAGCAGTGGCCCCAAAACAGATCCTTGCGGTACACCACTAGTAACTGAACTCTAGGATGAACATTTCCCATCAACCACCACCCTCTGTCTTCTTACAGCTAGCCAATTTCTGATCCAAACTGCTAAATCATCCTCAATCCCATGCCTTCGAATTTTCTGCAATAGCCTACAGTGGGGAACCTTATCAAACGCTTTACTGAAATCCATATACACCACATCAACTGCTTTACCCTCATCCACCTGTTTAGTCACCTTCTCAAAGAACTCAATAAGGTTTGTGAGGCATGACCTACCCTTCACAAAACCGTGTTGACTATCCTAATCAAATTATTCCTTTCTAGATGATTATAAATCCTATCTCTTATAATCCTTTCCAACACTTTACCCACAACTGAAGTAAGGCTCACTGGTCTATAATTACCAGGGTTGTCTCTACTCCCCTTCTTGAACAAGGGGACAACATTTGCTATCCTCCAGTCTTCTGGCACTATTCCTGTAGACAATGACGACATAAAGATCAAAGGCTCTGCAATCTCCTCCCTAGCTTCCCAGAGAATCCTACGATAGATCCCATCCGGCCCAGGGGACTTATCTATTCTCAGATTCTGCTTTTCTATTCTTACAAAGTGAATAAACCCACACTTCCCCACATTATATTTCATCTGCTGGCTTGATGCCCACTCACCTTAACCTGTCAATTTCTCTTAGTAGCTTCTTTGTGTCTTTATAGCTTACATTATCTTTTATACAGTCAGCAAACTTGGACAAATTGCTCTCAGTTTTTTCCTCAGAGGCAGTAGTTTCATGTCATCTGTGTCCTGGCCAAAGTCAGGTTCTTGGCACGATTCCCCTGTTCTGAGGGTCACCAGACCCTAAACTTGAACTCTGTTTTATCCTTCACAGATGCTGCCAGATATGCTGAGCTTTTCCAGCAACTTTGTTTTTGTTCCTGATTTACAGCATCCGCAATTCTTACTGTTTTTATTTAGAGTTACATATGAATCTGCACATGCGTGTGCATCGTTGGGCTTGCACTTACTTGCAGTAAATGGCTCAAAACAGATTAGTTTATACCAAGTGCAATGTTTGTCATACTACCAAAGTTTGTTTCATGTGGTCAGATATAACTCATTAGTGCTGTTATCACTGTACTAGTTACAGCTAACTATAGCCTCCCAGAGCTATACTATGGGAATTGTGAGCTCTATGGAAGTGAATGTTGTAGGTTTTTTTTTTTAAAAAATTCATTCACTCGTGGGACTGGACATCGCTGACTGGGCCAGCATTTATCACCCATTCCTAAACGGCCTTGAGAAAGTGGTGGTGGTGTACCTAGTTGAACTGCTGAAATGACTGTAGGTAGACCCACAATTACATTAGGAATGGAGTTCGAGGAAACTGACCCAGTGATACTAAATGAATGACAATATATTTCCGAGTCAGAATAGTGTGTAGCTTGGAGGGAAACTTATAGGTGGTGGTGTTCCCATGTATCTCCTGCCCTTGTCCTTCTACACAGTAATGGTCACAGAGTTGCAAGGTGCTGGTGAATTTCTGCAGTGCATCTTGTAGACTGCACTATGCTACTGAGCGTTGATGAATGTTTATGAGCATTCTTGAATCTACAATCTGAACCTTTCACCAACACAATTCCTTCTGCACCAATTATCCATCTTTTGAGTCCTGCATCAACACATTATTTGAATTTCAGTTTCTGTTTCTTTGCACATTATTAGGAGTCTAACAAAGATGACGAAGTCTGACGTTCAGTGAATGAAGATTCAGCTAGAAAACCACGTTTTGCTGTCCCGCAGTATCTTAATATAACTGCCCTTCTTTACTCCACTTGGAAGTTCCTTCGAAACCTATTTTTTTGACAAAGCTTTTACTCGTCTGTTTGAATGTCTCCTTCCACACTTTATTAACAAACTTTGCTTGAGAAAGCCCCTGAGAAATGCCCTGGGGTATTCTAAGAAAGCCAAGTTTGCTACTTAAAGACAGGCTGCTACTGAGTCCTGATGAAGGATCTAGGCCTGAAACATCGACTCTCCTACTCCTGATGCTGCCTGACCTGCTATGTTCCTCCAGCTCCACACTGCATCGACTGCTACTGTACAAACCACTCTCACAGAACTAGTTCAAAAGGAGGAGAGGACTAGGTACAGTACTTTGGGATACAAGATTTTTGGGGTGTGGTGGGTCTCGCAGTACTGATTGAAAATTTATCACAACCCCACAAAGGATGATGTAAGCTAAGGGCCAAAAACAAAACCTATCTGGTTGGAAATAAAATAGATGCTACTGGGTATTTACTATAGAACCAGAAAGAGGTCATGTAGCACCAATGTGGTCATGACTGAATGCCATTGATTTGACTTTTAAAACAATAAAGAAGAGAATATTGCAGCATAGGAACATGCCCTTCAGCCCTCCAAGCCTGCACTGACATGCGGCCCCTCACAACTGAAACCCCCTACCCTTCCAGGGATTGTATCTCTCTATTCCCATCCTATTCATGTATTTGTCAAAACGCCCTTTAAAAGTCACTATTGTATCTGCTTCCACTACCTCCCCCAGCAGTGAGTGTCAGGCACCCACCACCCATTGTGTAAAAAAAAACTTGCCTCGTACATCACCTTCAAACCGTGCCCCTCACAACTTAAATCTATGGCCTCTGATAACTGACCCTTCCACCCTGGGGAAAAGTTTCTGACTGCCCACTCTGTCCATGCCCTTCATAATCTTGTAGACCTCTATCAGGTTACCCCTCAACCTCTGTCAGTCTAGTAAGAACAACCTAAGTTTCTCCAACCTCTCCTCATAGCTAACGCCCTCCATACCAGGCAACATCCTGGTAAATCTTTTCTGCACCCTTTCCAAAGCCATCACATCCCTCTGGTAGTGTGGCGACCAGAGTTGAACACAATATTCCAAATGCGGCCAAACTAAGGTTCTATAAAGCTGCAACATTACCTGCCAATTTTTAAACTCAATGCCCAGATCCCTCTGCCTCTCAGTACTCTGAAGGGCTCTGCCATTTACTGTATATTTTCCATCTGGATTAGACCTTCCAAAATGCATTACCTCACATTTTTCTGGATTAAACTCCATTTGCCATCTCACTGCCCAAGTCACCAACTGATCTATACCTCTATCCTTTGACGGTCCTCATCGCTATCCACAATTCCACCAACCTTTGTGCCATCGGCAAACTTACTAATCAGACCAGTTACATTTTCCTCCAAATCATTTATATATATTAAAAACAGCAAAGGTCCCAACACTGATCCCTGAGGAACGCCACTAGTCACAGCCCTCCATTCAAAAACACACCCTTCCATTACTACTCTCTGTCTTCTATGACCAAGTCAGTTTTTTTATCCATTTTACAAGTTCACCTCTGACCCCGTGTGACTTTACCTTCTATATCAGCCTGCCATGAGGGACCTTGTCAAAGGCCTTACTGAAGTCCATGTAGACAACATCCACTGCCCTATCCTCATCGATCAGCTTCGTCACTTCCTCAAAAAAGTCAATCAAGTTAGTGAGACACGACCTCCCCTTCACAAAACCATGTTGCCTCTCACTAATACACCCATTGATTTCCAAGTGGGAGTAAATCCTGTTTCGAAGAATCCTCTCCGATAATTTCCCTACCACCGATGTAAGTCTCCCCGGCCTGTAATTAGCTGCATTATCCTTGCCACTCTTGTTAAACAAAGGAACAACATTAGCTGTTTTGTCACATATTTCTTAAAATGTTTGGCTACGAACAACCTATCAATCTCAAATTTAAAAGTTATATTGATTTAGTATTGCAAACTGCTGTTAATGAAAGACAAATTGAAACCTCGACCATTCTTTATGTGAAAAAAGTGATTTCTAGTTTCATCACAAAGATCTGGTTCTAAATTTACATTGTGTCCCTAGCCTGCAACTCACCAACAAGTAGAAATAGGCAGACAGATAGAAACTAATCAGTCTTCCTTAGTATCTTAAAGATCAAGAGGTGATTTGATCAAAGATTCAAATTTAGGAGAATATAACCCTGGCATGTACATCCACCTTTGGAATCCTTGAAATCCAGATGGAATTCTCCTAATTCCAAACTGCAGTCCCTCCAAAATCAATGTATCCTTCTAATTCTCTATATGTGTCTAACTAGGTATTAGTATTTAGTGAGGAGCAAACTACAGTACAATAACAGGGCTTCTAATACAGTCAAGTGTGTGGAAGACATAACACAGTGGGTCTACACGTGCCTCTTTGTGTCTGTGTACTGGAAAGGCAGTGCGCCTTCTCAGAGGCTTCCCAGATTTAGAAGGCTTAAGAAATCCTTATTGAGAAAAGCACAATACTGCGGATCAAAAACGAAGTTGCAGGTCTGGCAGCATCTGTGAAGGAAAAAATAGTTAACGTTTCGGGTCCGGTGACCCTTCCTCAGAACTGATGGTAGTTGGGGAAACGTCAGTTTATATGCAGAAAAAAAAAGGGAGGAGGATGGGGTAGGGAGTAAATGATAGGATACAGCCTAAAGAGAGATAACAGCAATTGGACAGACAATGGTGTTGATAACGATCAGGCTGGGAGGGTGAATAGTTGTTAATGGGGACTTTTAGTGACTATGGCAGGTAGTGTGTAATGGCAGGCTATGTGGTAACAAGGCCTGATGTGTGGGGTCGGGGGCTAGGAAATGGGAGAGTTTAGCTCCTTAAATTATTGACCTCGATATTGAGTCCAGAGGGCTGCAGGGTGCCCAAGCGGAAAACAAGGTGTTGTTCTTCTAGCTTACACTGAGCTTTGCTGGAACACTGCAGCAAGCTTGAGACAGAGATGTTGGTCAGGGAACAGGGTGGTGTGTTGAAGTGGCTGCAACAGGTAGTTCAGGGTCTTTTTTGTGAGCAGAACATAGATGTTCTGTGAAGCGGTCACCCAGTCTACGCTACATTTCCCCAATGCAGAGGGGACAATGTAGAGTTTTTATTTAGTATTTAATTCACTGCCACAATGCTGCGGATGTTGCAAATTTGGCAATAGAAAATGCTGAAAATATTTAGCAAGAGCCATTGGGTCATACAGCTGTACAGCACAGAAAGAGACCCTTTGGTCCCACTCATCCATGCCAGCAGGTATCCTAAATTAATCTAGTCCCATTTGCCAGCATTTGGTCCATATCCCTCTAAACCCTTCCTATTCATTACTCAGATGCCTTTTAAATGTTGTAACTGTACCAGCCTCCACCACTTCCTCTGGCAGCTCATTCCATACACGCACCACCTTCTGCATGATAAGGTTGACCCTTATGTCTGTTTTAAATCTCTCCCCTCTCACCTTAAACCTACGCCGTCTAGTTATGGACTCTGCTACCCTGGGGAAAAGACCTTGGCTTTTTGCCCTATCTATGCCCCTCATGACTTTATAAACTTCTATAACGTCACCCCTCAGCCTTCGACACTCGAAGGAAAGTAGTCCCAGCCTATTCACCCTCTCCCTCTAACTCAAAACCTCCAACCCTGGTAACATCCTGTAAATCTTTTCTGAGCCCTTTCAAGTTTCACAACAACATCTTTCCCGTAGCAGGGGGACCAAAATTGAGCACAGTATTCTAAAAGTGGCCTAACCAAAGCCCACGATGTTGGAGCCAGTATTTTGGTGTCAAGAGAGATTTGGCTAATGGACAAGGAACAATAAGTGGAGATAAGGGTTTTTTGTTTTTTTCAAATTTGCAACCTGTGAGCAGTGGGGTTCCACAGGCAACTGTTTCCAAGATATATTAATGAATTGGAGAAAGAAAGTGAATGTACGGTAACCAAGTTTACCAGTGACACAAAAATAGGTGGAAAGGTAAATTGCGAGAGTGATGAAAAACAGAGATACTGAGTCCTGAAGGATAATACCTAAAACATTAACTGCTCCTTTCCTCCAGATGCTGCCTGGCCCGCTGTGTTCTTCCAGCCTCCTGTTTGTCTACCTTCGAGAGATAGTGATGGATGAAGTAAGTGGGCAAAAAAATTGACAAATTCACACAGGATAATGTGTGAAAACATAAAGTTGCTCATTTTGGTAGGGAAAACAAAAGAACTGTATTATTTAAAAGGAGAAAAACTGCAGAAAGCTCTAACATAAACAATCATGGGGATACTTGTGCACGGAACACAAAGCTAGCACACGGGTGCAGCAGTAATCAGGATGACTAATGAAATGTTGGGCCTTATTTCAAGGGCAACAAAAACAGAAATTGCCAGAAAATCTCAGCACCGGGTATGGAAGGTTTGATTTATAAGGAAAGGCTGGGACTTTTTTCACTGGAGCGTAGGAGGTTGAGAGGTGACCTGAAGAAGCTTATAAAACAATGACAGGTATAGATAGAGTTGATGGTAGTTGTCTTTTCCCCAAGATGAGGAATTTCAAGACTACGGGGCACATTTTTAAGGTGAGAGAAGAGAGACTTTAAAAGAACACGAGGCAAATTTTTTTTACACAGTGGGTGGCTCACGTGTGGAATGAATTTCCTGGTGAAGTGGTGGATGCGGGTACAATTACAATGTTTAAAAGACATTTGGATGGATATATGGATAGGAAAGGTTTGGAGAGATATGGACCAGGAGCAGGCAGGTGGGACTAGTAGAGACTGGAGATTATTTTCAGTACGGACTGAAGGGTCTGTTTCCATGCTGTATGACTGTGACAAGGGGGTCTGGCAGCAATATATGGAGAGAAATCAGAGTTAAAGTTTTGGGTCCAGCAACCTTTCCTTCTTCAGAACCCATTCTGAAGAAAGGTCACTGGACCCGAAACATTAACTCTGATTTCTCTCCACAGATGCTGCCAGACCTGCCGAGACTTTCCAGCAATTTCTGTTTTTGTTTCCGATTTCCAACATCTGTAGTTCTTTTGGTTTCTTATCTCAAGGGTGTTGAAATATAAGAGTAGAAAAGTCTTGCTGCAACTGTACAAGGTACTGATGAGAGCACATCTGGAGCATTGAGAGCAGTTTTGGTCTCCTTGTTTAAGGAAGTATATTATTTCATTGGAGGCAGCGCAGAAAATGTCCACTAGGACTATCCCCGGTATGGGAGGGATAGTCTTATGAGCAATGGCTAAACAGGTTGGGACTGTACTCACTAGAGTTTAGAAGAATGAGAGAAAGAGATCTAATTGAAACATAGGATTCTTAAGAGGCCTTACAGGGTAAATGCTGAGAGGATATTCCCCTTATGGGAGAGTCTAGGACCAGAAGACAGTCTCAGAATAAAGGGGCACCAATTTAAGACTGACATAAGGGGAATTTCTTTTCTCAGAGGGTTGAGTGTTTGGAACTCCTTGCCACAGAAAGCTGTGGGGCAGAGTCCATGTCTATATTTAAGGCTGAGATAGATTCTTGATCAGTCGGGGAATCAACCCAAGGGTTATGGGGAAAGGGCAGGAAAGTGGATGTGAGGAGTACTGGGTCAGCCAATGATCCTTTCGAATGATGGAGTAGGCTCGAGGGGCCAAATGGCCTAGGTCTGAAGTCTCAGCGTCCATGAAGAAAAAGTGAACATTTGAAGTTGGTGACCTGACCAAGGGATCTGCCTCTATAATAATATTACATTCTTGCCCACTCACTTAATCGGTTGATATGCTTTAGCAGACTGTTTATAGCTTTGTTCAGGCGGTTTCCTTTCCCAGCTAGGTTCCATTGGCTGCAATTGCAGAGCATCCGTTGAACTGCTTTAATTAAATTTTATGTATTTAATTAGCCAAGTTCATATTTTTAGCTTAACTAATTATCTGATCTAGTTTATTAGACAGCTAAAGAATCATAGAATTCCTACAGTGTGGAAGGAGACCATTCGGCCCATTGAACCCACACGGACCCTCCAAAAAGCATCCCACTCAGATGCACCCATTATCCTAGACACTGTGGACAATTTAGCCCAGCCAATCCACCTAACCTGCACATCTTTGGAATGTGGGGGGAAACCAGAGCACCCAGAAGAAACCCACGCAGACAGGGAGAACGTGCAAACTCCACACAGATTATTGCCGAGGCTGGAATCGAACCCCAGGTCCCCGGCGCTATGAAGGAGCAGTGCCAACCACTGAGTCACTGTGCTGCCAAAATTTATCTTTAATTTGCCTTACAGCCCCTCGTTCCCACTCTCTTCTCAGCCTCATCCTTCACTCGGGTCTCAGCCTCACCTTTTCACGGTGATGCCATTAACTTCTCCTCTTGCCAAACATCAAGTGGTAGAATGGTCATTTAAGTTGGAAGATGGCAAGCCAGCTTATCCAATCTTTGCATTTTTTTTTTTAAATGCTTGTCACCTTAGTTCTGTATTTTTCTGCACAGATTCTACCTGGCCTGCTTAACGCTTCCAGAATTTCCTGCTACATTTCAGCTCTCGAGCACCTACACTTTACTGGAATGGTCCTAGGCATGAGGGGCTTCTGTCATGTGGAGAGACTGGAGAAATTGCAATTATTCTTATAGCAAGAGAATCAAAGGAGGCAAGGGAAAATATCTTTTGACAAAGCAGCTGGTGTGTTATGGAGTCGGATGCCTGGAAGCACATTGGTCAAAACGGCTTAGGTTCACTAAATGGTTACAGCACAGGAGATCGCTCAGACTATTGCAGCTATTCCAGCTCTTTAAATACCAATTCAACTAGTGCCAAACTAGTGCCTAGTGCTTTCTCCCTGTAACCCCACACATTCTTCCTTTTCAGATAATAATTCCACTTCCCTCTTAAATGCCTCAACTGAACCTGCCTCTACAACACTTCAGACAGCACATTCTGGATCGTAACCACTTGCTGTGTGAAACAGTTCCTCATGTCTCTGTTGCTTCTTTTGCAAATCCATAAGAGTCAAAGGAGAAGTAGGCCATTCAACCACCAAGTCTGCTCCACTGTTCAATGAAATCATAACTGATCTGATAACCCTCAATTCAGTTTCCTGTGTTTTCCCCCCCAAAATCCTTGATTCCATTACTCATTAAAAATATCTCAATCCGCTTAAATCTGTGCCCTTTGCCTCTCCATCCTTCCTCCAGTTTAACAGTTTCTCCCTATTCACCTCAATTAAATCTCCTTTCAACCTTCTTTTCTTCAAGGAGAACAGTCCTAGTTTTTCCAATCCACGTCACTGATGACCATTGAACATTGAAGTAACAAAACAGCGTTAGATAAATATTTACGGGGATTCATTTTATAAGGTCATGGGGGAAAGGACAGGGGAGTGAGATATGGCACAGGCATGATGGGCCAAATGGCTTCTTTCTGTGTTATCGTGTTTGTAAAGATGCGCAATTCAGTGTGGTTACACACCGCCATCCTCTGGACTTACATGGTACTACAGCAAATGTTCCTCACCAAGCTACTGTTTGTAGGAATTACCCAAAAACGGTTGATTGAATCACACACCCATAGGTCACCTTCAAAATTCACTCCCTCCACCAGCAACACACAGTGGCAGCAGTGTGTCCCATCTGCACTGCAGTAACTCACCAAGGTACCTTGGGCACCAAAAGGACAAGGGCTGCAGATACATGGGCACATCACCATCTGCAAGTTCTCTCAAGTTCTCTTTCAAGCCACTCACCATCATGACTTGGAAATACCATAACCATTCCTTCAGGATCACTGGATCAAAATCCTGGAACTGTCTTCCCCATGGCATTGTAGCGATCCCTACATCCCACAGACTGCTGCAGTTCAGAAAAGCAGTTCACCACCATCTTTTCTACTGCCTTTAGGGATGAACAATAAATAATGATCTAACCATCAATGCCCACATACTATGAATGAATAAAAGAAAGCCAAATGCTTCTAAATCTCCAAGTTCCCAAAACACTAATCACATTAACCTTTAAGTAATACAAATCCCAAGGCACTTCCCAAGAGTGTAAGAAATAGAATATGTCACTGTCATATACTGTAAAGACCATGTCTTTTTATTTTTGTGCTTTCTAAAATTGTGGGCTGAAATGGGAAAAAACTGTTTTAAGCACAGTGTTTAAAAGGACTGCCGCATGTTTTCAAAGCAAGTAACCTGACGCTCCTGACAAGCATCGTTAACAGCTGTTTGAACAAGCGACACAAAACTAAAAGAGAGAGAAAAGAAAGTGAATCAGAGAGAGGGACAAGTAAACGAAACTGACAAACAACACATGCAAGAGTCTTGGGCCAATTCAAACAGCAGTGGCTGGGATTTGTGGCTGTGGAGCATGAGCTATGAGTGAAGAAGAAAATCAATTTTGAACTTGAGAGAAAGAGACAGACGGAGGGGTTAAAAGGAAAAGGAAAAGGTTAAAAGGAAAACTTCAAGAATAGTAAACATTCAGGTATTAAATTGTTTTTAAACATTTTCTGAAAAATTTTATTTAAAAGTCAACATGTTAGATGATGTGGGAAGGTGTGGCCTAGTGGTATTATTGCTAATCTAGAGACCTGAGTAATGACCCGGGGACTAGGTTCAAATCCTGCCAGGGCAGATGGAGGAATTTGAATTCAACAAAAGTCTGGAATTAAGTCTAACAATGACCATGAATCCGTTGTCGATTGTTGGGAAATCCATCTGGTTCACTAATGCCTTTTAGGGAAAGAAACTGCAATCCTTACCTGGTCTGGCCTACACGTGACTCCAGGCCCACACCATTGACAGTGATGCTTAACTAGGCAATTAAGGATGGGCAATAAATGTTGGCATAGCCAACGATGCTCTCATCCCGTGAATGAATAAGAAAATTCTCAACTAATCGTCCAATATCATAATTCATCTCTACTGAAAAAACAAAATTAAAGTGATTTTTCTTTTGCACCAAACATAATGAAAGTCAGCCTATAGTACTTCTCAACATTTAAAATGGGGCATGTGTCGTTGAGGTAATTGCCCAAGAATATAAATATGAATAAAAATAAAAGTTATGAGGGTCTCAATTTAAATGCATAGAAGCTTTAATATTTTTCTGGATGATTAGAATCCCTGATCTCCCATCCTCAGGATGACACAAAACATAGTTCCAACTTATACAAGTTAACATTCTTCACCAGTGAAACTCGTGTCCGCATTCGACTACAACATACAGTTTTGCAGCACAGTCCTGTTGCACACATCAGGGCAATGCTAGGAATTCTACGGCAATTAAGTCAGGAGTGTGATGGAATACTCCCCATTTGCCTGAATGAGTACAGGTCCAACAACACTCAAGAAGCTTGATACAATCCAGAACAAAGGAGCCCACTGCATTGGCACCAGATCCTCAAACATTCATTCCATCCACCACTGACAATTAGTGGCATTGGTATATAGTATTTACAGAATGCATTTCAGCAACTCACCAAGGCTTCTCCAACAGCACCTTCCAAACCAGTGACCTCCACCACCTAAAAGGACAAGGGATGCAAGTACATGGGAACATCACTGCCTGCAATTTTACCTCCAATCACACACTTTTCTGACTTTGAAATACATTACTGTTCCTTCACCATCACTGGATCAAAGTCCTGGAATTCCTTCCCTGATAGCATTGTGGGTTTCAAGCAACATTTTAATAAAGCAGCGACTCCTCCTGGGCAATTATGGACAGGAAATAAGTGCAGGCCTAGCCAGTGACATTGGCATCCTGTGAATGAATTTTATAAACCTGCAGAGCCTCCAGCCAATATTTTCCCTACCACTCACCAGTTTTAATATATGTCCTGCTAAGACCAGAACTGCTGCTTGGACCTGGGACGTCTCTTCCTCTATACAGTTCAGTACTTCAACCAGACAGCATTATTCCCCATATGGCTGCTTTCCTCTAATCACCACATTCCCTGGAGATAAAGTACAAAGTACAGGATCAAGTCCCACCTCCTCCTTACACGACCCCATCAATCTCACCCATCCCTGCCCACCAAGCCTGCCACTTTGGTTGGGTTTCTCACTCTGTGGACACTCGACAGGAAACAGTCAAGTTGCTAGTGCCTTAGCATGCAGTCAAACTGCTCGGCAAATGTCTCCAGGAGAGGGTCCACAGCGTCTGGCACCGTCACCTCCCTCTTCAGTACTCGGCTCAGGGAGGTGACACCTTTTCCCTCAATGCCGCAAGGGGTGATGTGGGAGAACCAGCTGAGGTCATTGTTGCAGTTCAGTGCTAGCCCGTGAGAGGTGATGTATCTGCCGCAGTGAATCCCTGATAAAAAGCAGACAAGACAGAAAGATAAAGGTCATAATTCAATCTTTGAATTTCCAAGGGAAATGATTCAAACCTTCCCTATCCTACCAACCCACCTCTTCAGCTGTCACTCCTACAGATTATTAACACTTTCAACTCTTACTGGTATACAGGCTCCAAATGTTATGACCGGTTATACCCAGCCTCTTGTCCAAGTGTCAGTGTTCATTGGCAACTCAAGGTATTATTGTGCATAACATATTTGATAATGGAATGAAATACAATTCAATTCTCACTGGACAACTCAGGACCTTATAATCAAGAGCAGCAACTTGGTCTGTCATCTCCCATTGGTGTAACAGCATTATGTCCATTTAGCATCTTTAGAACGACCGAAGCAAGAACCAGCTAACCAAGCTGAAATGAAAACCTGGCACCATCTGGGGTCATTCAGCACTGAATGGCAAAAGAGGAGAGTGGGTGAATGCAAACTTCCAGGACAGGTACAACAACGATTGGATTAAGGGTAAAGCGCCCTCCGCACTGTTCCCATTAAAGACTCCCATGAGAGCAACAGCACGGGGTTAGATACAGAGTAAAGGCTCCCTTTACAGTGTCTCTGTCTAGGACAGACAGCACAAGGTCAGATACAGATTAAAAGCTCCCTCTATTCTTAAACTGAAAGTAAATCTTCCTCTTTACCATTCCCATCAATCACTCTCAGGACAGGGACAGCATGGGGTTAGTTACACTTTAAAGCTAACTCTTCTCTTCTAATCCGAAAAGATTCCTCTGACATCATCTTCATTAATCACTTCCTAATCTTTTAAACTGACAGTAAACTAAAAGTAAAAGCTCCCTCAACACTGTTCCCATCAAATACTCCCAGGAAAGGTACAGCATAGTGTTACATACTCTTTTAAACAGAAACTAAAGCCCCTTCGACACTGTCCAGAGAGACTCCCAGGACAAGTACAGCACAAGGTTAGATACAGAGCAAAGCTCCCTCAACACCAGATCTAACCCCATGCTGTATCTTTGATGGGGACAAAGTAAAGCTCCATCTACAATGTCCTTGTCAAATAGTCTATAAAATCCCAAAGTTCCTTTGATCCTTTGCTTTTGCAATTCTTTTCTCCTTGCAAATTTTGCACAGATTGAAATTTTTGAATGCCTAGATCTTTCTGTTCATCCAGAGTTGTCCAATATTTTCCCCCCTTGTCCTTTACTCCCAGTCATTTTTCCTTCTCAAAGTTTATTACTTCTGTAATAATCGCAGGTGATGTTATCACTGGACAAGTCAGATCCTGGACTGAAATCTGGCTTGATATTTTGTTTTGTTTTTGTTTTAACATAGTGGTCTCTCATTGAAACATAAGCATGCAACATTGCAGATTTGGTCTTAACAACAAAAGAAATAAACAAAAGTTTATTAAGCAAAAGAAATGAAGGTAAAAATAGAATAAATCAAACTATTTACTTAAGGCACTCAAAAGGTTTTGAAACAAACAATAACATATTCCCATAAATTAAACAAAATCTTTTTCACCGATCCCCTAATTCACTCCAGAAAACAAAATCTCTTTTTCCTAACACATTAATATGCACTGTTAAATGTGACTTCAACTTTCAGTCTCAAAATTGTATTGTTTTTCCTCAAATTCTCATATCCCTGAGTTTAAATGTTCTCAGCTTCAAATGGCCTCTTCAGGGTTGTATCCAAATACCTCTACTCTGGCACTATTCCTAAACTTCATACTCGTATGTAATCTATTGTTCTATCTTCACCCTTCCTCTGGAGCACTGCTTTAAACATCCATCTACATCCAAGGACTACTACAGAACTGTCCCAAAACTGAAAATTTAAAAAACAAAAAGACTTTTTCAAGTTACGGTCATTTCCCTTAAGCTTGTATATAAAGACATTTCCAGACTTTTCCAACAGACACATTGACACAGAATTGTTTACCTTGCTTGATAGTAAACTCAATACAAAAACCCATTAGTTCTGAAAGCTAACTCCTTCAAGTTCTTTTTAAAGAAAAGTCACATCTACAAAAATATCAACAAGTTAGTCATTAAATTCTACAGACATGCAGAAAATCCCTTGTACTAATTCAAAATTTAAAAAATTCAAACTTCAAACAAATGATATATATAAAATAAATATTTAAAATAAGACAGTATACACCAAACTTAGCACTTATCCACATTAAATTGGCTGTCCCACCAGTATGTTCTCAAAGTATTTCACAGTCTTTTGATACAGGCAAAACCTCCACTTTTTGTCCTCTCTAAAAACTTTTTGCCTTTATCCTGATTATCTGCATTTATAAATAAATCAACAGTTGGCTCAGCAGTGACTCATATGAAACATCACTTTCACCTTTCTTCCAATCAGATGACCGGCCCTATGGAACAGACCTTAGGTGCTGAATGGCCTCCTAAGACTATAAGATGTAGGACCTGAAGTCAGCCATTCAGCCCATTGATTCTGCGCTACCATTCAATGGTATCATGGCTAATTTGATAATCTTTAACTCCAGAATCATAGAATCATTGTGGTGCAGAAGGAGACCATTCAGCCCATCTTGCCTGCACCAGTTCTATTCCTAGCACCAATCTCTGCCTTTTCCCCATATCCCTGCACATCACTTCCGTCTAAATAATCATATAATGCCCTCTTGGCTGCCTCAATTGAAGCTGCCTCCAGCACATTTCCAGGCAGTGCATTCCAGACCCTAAATTCCCCACTGTGTGAAAAAGTTTTCTTCTCACATCAACCTTGCTTCTTTTGCACATCACTTTAAATCTATTCCTCTCATTTGTTTTTCTTTTGAGTGGGAACAGCAAATCCCTATATACTCTGAGATAACAAGGTGTAGTGCTGAATGAACACAGCAGGCCAAGCAGCATCAGAGGAGCAGGAAGGCTGACGTTTCGGGCCGAGACCCTTCTTCAGAAAAAGGGTCTAGACCCAAAACGTCAGCTTTCCTGCTCCTATGATGCTGCTTGGCCTGCTGTGTTCATCCAGCTCTACACCTGGTTATCTCAGATTCTCCAGCATCTGCAGTTCCTACTATTTCCCTATATACTCTGTCCCGTCCATTAATGTTTTTGAAAATTTTCATCAAATCTCCTCTCAGGTGACTTCCTTCCAAGAGGTACAGTCCCAAGTTCTCCAGTCTATCCTCAAAGCTGAAGTTTCTCACTCCTGGAACCATTCTAGTAGATTGCTCCTGCCCTTTCTCCAATGCATTCACATCTTTCCAAGGACATGGCACCCACAACTGCACACAATCCTCCAGGTGAGGGCTAACAAGTGTCTTGCACAAGTGCAACATTACCTCCTCTATGCCACTAATAATAAAGCCAAGGACACTGTATGCTTTATTAACGGTTCTCTCCATCCATCCTGCCACCTTCAATGATCTGTGCACATTTACACCCACATTCCTCTGCTCCTGCACCCTCTATTTTTTCACCCTCTATTTTTTAATTGTCTTTCAATGTTCCTCTGACCAAAATGCATCAATTTCCTGCCTTTTCCCAAACAGTTCCCATGAGATAAAACGTTGGGGAGCTGGATGAACACAGCAGGCGGAGCAGCATCAGAGGAGCAGGAAAGTTGGCGTTTCGGGTCGAGACCCTTTTTCAGAAATGGGGGAGGGGAAGGGGATTCTGAAATAAATAGGGAGAGAGGGGGAGGCGGAGGCGGATAGAAGATGGATAAAGGAGAAGATAGGTTGAGAGGAGACAGACAGGTCAAAGAGGCGGGGTTAGAACCAGTAGAGGTGAATGTAGGTGGGGATTTAGGTGGGGGATAGGTCAGTCCAGGGAGGACAGACAGGTCAAGGGGACGGGATGAGGTTAGTGTGTAGGAGATGGGGTATGACTTTGGATGTATGGTTTGCAAAACTCTCCATCACTGGGGCTCACCTCACCTCATATAGGACTCTCTTGTAGATTAGTTGATCCAGATTGAATGCTCTGATTAGTCAGTAACTCCAATATCATCAGATCATGCAATGTCCTGGCAGGGAGAAGGTGTACTGGGTCATTTTGCAAATGCTTCTGTGAGCCTTCTACTGCCTGTTAACCATTTTTCCCTCTATGCCACTTCACTATTTGTTAAAACACCTGGTTCAGTTCTTGTATTAAATGTTTTATGAGGGTCCTTATCAAGTGCTTTCTTAAAATCCACAGGCCTTCCTTGTATAGCAAGCCCCAGTTGGAGATTTCAATTTCTTCCAGAGGCAGTAGCATCACTTACCTATAGCACAGATCTTCTCATTTTGAACCCATACTCCAGTATCAGGTGACGTCTCTGCCTTGATCCCAAACTTATGGCACAGGCGGATGACCGTCATCTCCAACTCACCCACGTACCACCGCACACTCTTCCTGAAGTGAGCCAGGTTGAGGATGGGATAACACACCAGCTGCCCAGGGCCATGAAAGGTGATCAGGCCACCTCGGTCAGACCGGTGGAACTCTGCCCCCAGCTGCTTCAGTCTCTCCTCTTCCTCGACTGGGTACGGTGCTGTCCTGATCCCAATGGTGTAGACAGGGTCATGCTCGCACAGCAACAGGGCATTGACTGGGGGTTCAGCAGTGGGCTGCTGGGACAGGGCATTGAGGTGACGCTGGATGAAGGTCCGCTGTGCGTGCAGCCCTTCTGCATACGAAATCCTGCCCAGATTCACCACTTTGATCACAGGCTTCAATAAAGGCATGGTGACAAAATCTAGGCTGCAAGATGTACAGAGTAAGAAACACTTGTGTTTATACAGCACCTTTCACATGACCATCCAAAGTATACATACAGTAAATCCAATGTTGTTACTGTTGGAACAAAGAAATTGCATGAGTCAATTTACATCAGACTGCAATAATGATTTAACATTCCGTATCGCATGATGGAGTTCAGATATAAATATTGGCCAGCACTATAATTTTTAAGCTGTTAAAGCAGAAACTAAACAGTCAGGGCAAACTTTAAATTATCGGTCTCTTCCTATTTTCCACAATCTGTGTCAGATTTAAATGGGACATTGCAAGATCCCAATACAGATTGGTGCCTTTGCCATTGCCATTATCAGATCAAGATGAAAACGGAACAGTTTCAAGCCTCTGGCTTCAGGGTGAAGTGAGCAGTCTTTTTTCTCCATTCACGTGTGGGAGGTGACCATTGCTTTGGCCAATTACATCAACAGAACAAGCAAATGCCAAATGATCAGTCAAAAACTTTGATACGCCTGAACAACGCCTGATACACCTGGGGCGGCACGGTGGCTCAGTGGTTAGCACTGCAGCCTCACAGCGCCAGGGACCCAGGTTCGATTCCAGCCTCAGGTGACTGTCTGCATTTTGCACATTCTCCCAGTGTCTGCATGGGTTTCCTCCACGTGCTCTGGTTTCCTCCCACAGTCCAAAGATGTGCCGGCTAGGTGGATTGGCCATGCTAAATTGCCCATAGTGTTCAGGGGTGTGTGGGTTATAGGGGGATGGGTCTGGCTGGGATGCTCCAAGGGTCGGTGTGGACTTGTTGGGCCGAAGGGCCTGTTTCCACACTGTAGGGATTCTTCTAATTCTAATAACCAAACTGCTCAATATTACAGAAATAAAGGTACTGCAGATGCTGGAGAATCCGAGATAACAAGCATGGGGCTGGATGAACACAGCAGGTCAAGCAGCATCATAGGAGCAGGAAAACTTGACGTTTCGGGCCTAAACCAAACGTCAAGTTTTCCTGCTCCTATGATGCTGCTTGACCTGCTGTGT
>JAHRHZ010000135.1:2849478-2861486 GCA_024137785.1 Ginglymostoma cirratum
AATATATGCCCGGGATGGGTGGGGTGACTGCGTATATGGGAGAATATATACCCGGGATGGAAGTGTGGGGGAATATACACGGGGAGGGGTGTTTGGTGCGTCGGGGAATATACACCAGAGATGGGGGATATTTCCCCAGGGTGGGGTTGAATATATACCGGGGGGGGGGGCAACTGCAGGGAAACACACACCCTGGTGTGAGAACAGGATCGTGAGCGGGGGCCGAGTGTGAGGGTTATACACCCGGGATTGGGAGGAGGGAGGGGGTCCGAATACACTACCCGGGATGGGTGTATGTGGGAATTCACACCCGGAATGGGGGTGTGTGTGTGTGTGTTGGGGGGGAATATACACCTGGGATTGTAGGGAAATGTACACCTGTCAGGGGTAGGGAAAATGATCTGGATATATATTAGGGACATGGAGGATGGGGTGAAGGGTATGTATACTCAGTTGAGGGGAAGAAATCGGAGGGAGGATACATATAACTGGGGGGATGGGGGAGAGAAGGGGTTTGTTGGAGGAATATGAACATATGTCCTTGGTACGGAAGGGATATACACCCCATTTGAAATGTAATTTCTTGTCTTGCTGCTGTACCTGTTTTTCTAGTTGGATTTTGTTCTTCAGGTCACCTACAAGATGCTGAGCCAGTTCCTGGGCATTCATGTAAACCAGGCAAAACAGTAAGTTCAATGATTTGTGAGACACCTTGCGTCACATTCCACCATGAAATGGTATGGCTACAGAACCACTTCTCGCAGTGGGATCTCCTGGAGAGGGATCCCTGTGTCACCCACATCTGCAGTGAGGAGTGGAGGACATGGGTCAAATGTGAAAAGGTTGAGGGTATAACAATCATGTGTGTGCTTCATTAGCATAGTGCAATCTGGCATCCTTATTGTTGAAAAACATGTTGCAATAGGTCTTGATAGCCTCAGGTAGGAACGGATCAGATAATAGGTCAACGTTAGTTCTTTCCTTTCATCTGACATAAATTGCAATGGTATGCATGTCGTGGACATAAGTATCACAGTTTGAAGGATGTGTGTCACAACTGTAAAATCTGATGTTAAATTTTCTAATATTTGAATATCATTTGTAAGAAAAAGCTTGCATTTATATTGTGGTCTTGTATAATAGAAACCTGGAATATAAGAGCAGGAGTAGGCTATTTGGCCATTTAGTATGATCATAGCTGACCATCTGTTTTAGTACGCCGTTCCTCCTCTCCCCGTGTACCCTTTGATCCCTTTAGCCCTGGGAACTATATGTAATTTCCTTCTTGAAAGCATTTAATATTTTGGCCTCAACTGTCTTCTGTGTCAGAGAATTTCACAGGCTCACCAATCTCTGGGTGTAGAAATTTCTCCTGAACTCAGTCCCCATATCCTTAGATTGTGACCCCTGGTTCTGGACGTTCTTATCATTGGGAACATCCTTTCCAGTTCCCAGCATTTTCCCAGTCCAATCCTGTTAGAATTTTATAGATTTCTGTGAGAAAATGCCAGTAAATATAATCCCAGTCTGTCTTGATGTTACAAGACCCGCTGAGGTTTTCCAGCACTTTCAGTTTCTATTCCACATGACCTCCCTGTTTACCAAGTCTCTGTTCATCTATATCTCTTCACATGGCTGAGTGCCAAATTTTGTTCAATTAGATTTAAAAGTTGTGAGATGCTCTGGAGTGTTTTTCTATGTTAAAGTCGACTTTAAATGCACTTTGTTGGATGTTATTGGGAATTCTGGAGCCGATATTTTGAGTTTCATAGAATCCCTACAGTGTGAAAGTAGACCATTGGCCCATCAAGTTCACACCCATCCAGATCCAACCCCTTACCTCATCCCCGTAACCCTGTATTTCCCATGGCTAATCTACCTAGCCTGCACATCTTTGGACTGTGAGAAGAAACTGGATCACCCAGAGGAAACCCATGCATGCAGATATGGGGAGAATGTGCAAAACCTACATAGACAGTTGCCTGTGGGTGGAATTGAACCTGGGTTCCTGGCACTGTAGGGCAGCAGTGCTAACCCCTAGGCCGCCCAAGATTTAGTGCCATTTCAATTGTTGCTACATACTGGCTGCCAATGGTTATCTGTGTGTTACCAACTTTCGTAGCCCTTTTTCCTGAGAGATTCTGCTAGGGTCCGTTAAGGAGTTCGTATGGATCTTTTAGCAACTGCTTTTGAAAACAAGGTTTGTCTGTCTGGTTGTGAGACCGATTTTGTTCTCCAGTTTAGGTTTGTTACCAGAAGTTTTGCACCTTTAACTGTGTCATTTTCCCTTCTGTCTACTTTCCAGAATGCTTTATTACTATGTGGAGCGAAAGCGGAAAGAAAATTCTGGAGCCCAGCTCCATGTGACGTATCTCGTGTCAGGGAAAGCAGTCGAAAATGGAATGTTGGTATGTGTATTTGGAACAATTAGTGACATCAGAAAACTCTTGTACATTAGGAATTGTCAGGACCACTTTTTCACATCCTCTCACTTTTCTATTGTGGAATGTCCAAGGGCAAATAGCCCACCAAGTTTGTGGGTTTCTTCACAATCAAATCCCATTCACCTCATCTATCCTTTAAGACCCCTCCCAGTCTAATCCCACTCTTCTGCTCACTCCATGTATCCTTTAATAAGATTATAAGAAGTAGGAGCAAGAGTAAAGTATTAATCCATCAATGCAGTTCTGTCAGTCAATAAGATGACGATTGATATGATTACGACCTTAACATCATTTTCCTGCCTGAATCCCCTTCATATTCCCCCCCCACCACTACTGCCACCACCACACTCCCTTAGCCTTAACACCACTTGTTGGTCTGAAATTTGCCTAACTCTCCATTGAATATAGTCAATGATCCAGCCTCCACTGTGATAACAAGGTGTGGGGCTGGATGAACACAGCAGGCCAAGCAGCATCATAGGAGCAGGAAAGCTGACGTTTCAGGCCTAGACCCTTCTTCAGAAGCGGGGGAGGGGTAGGAGGTTCTGAAATAAATAGGGAGCGAGGGGGAGGCAGATAGAAGATGGATAGAGGAGAAGATAGGTGGAGAGGACGAGAGAGTTGCAGTGGGAGAGAGATCCACTGAAGTTTTTCCGGAGGGAGGAGGGTAACTTCTTCAGGGAAGGCATCCTTAGAAGAGGCTTCGCAGAGGGGTTAAAATTGTTTCCGAGATAGTAGGAACTGCAGATGCTGGAGAATCTGAGCCTCCGCTGTTCTCTGGTGGAAAGAATTCCAAAGACGAACTATCTTTTGAGAGAAGAAATACTTTCATGTATCCATCTCAAATAGGAGGTTCCCTATTTTGAAATGAAAGCAAAGTATTGGAGAACTGAAATTAAACAAAGTGTTGAAGAAACTCTGCAGGACTGGCAATATTGGCTCTGAAGAAGAGTCATTGTACTCTAAACATTAATTCTATTCCTCTCTCCGCAGATGCTGCCAGATTCTAGTACTTTCTTCCCTCAATTTGAAATTCTGCTTTCTTGCTCTAGATTCACTTAGAAGGGGAAATATCCACTCAGTTTTCACTCTGTTGGAATCCCATAGGATCTCGTACATTTGAATAGGGTCACCTCTCATTCTTTTAAATTACAATGAATACAGGCTCAATCTTTCCTTATAAGACAATACCTTCATCTTAGGAAATAGCTCATTTTAAACTAATTATTCAGCTCCTTTTATGATAATCTATAGCTTCATCAGCCTAATTACTCTACTCATTCTTTAAAATATGGTCCCATGCTTGCTTAAGGGATGCATGTATCTCTGGTGTGCTGCTCAGTCACATACAGTAAGAGGATCTCAGGTTCCAGCCTTGATCTGTACTGAATTAGCTGATCTCACCCAGGACATACTTGATTGCTACAGTTGGGCTCAGTGCTGCTCGCTGGGGAGAGACTTGCTTCCTACAACAGCACCCTCCAACATAGCAGGCAAACACTGGCGAAGAGTGCAACTGGCATCACATCACAAAGGCTTTCTTCAGCAGAATTGGTTGTATGGGCTTGAGATGCTGAGATGTGGCCTGGTAGTTGTGGCATTCTCCTTGGATAGAGAGTTTAACTGGCTGGCTGATCACTCACTAACTCCAGTATTGTTTTATTCCAGTGTCACAAGGTAGCAGTGGTGAGAGAAGATCAGCTGGAAGGTAAGAGTAGACATCTACACTTAACCCAGTTATCCGCGCCTGTAAGCCACTCGAGGCTTTGGCTAATTGTTTCACGAAGTCAACAACATCTTTCTTTTGTGACCCCTCTGCACTGGGTACAGTGCTCAAATTGCTTGTGTTGAAATGAGAAACATCAGTTCCTGTAGGGAAGAACAGAGAAACTAAGTTGTTCTATTTTGAGGTGAGAAACATGTGGGGCAATTCTGCCCTTTGCTCATTGGCCAGTTTGAAAGAAGGAAATAGATGTTCTGACTTAGGAGTTACATGAAGTTTTCAGGTACAGCACATAATCGAGAAGGCTAATGGAATGCTGTCCTTCATGATGAGAGGAATTGAGTATAAAAGTGAGGATGTTCTGCTTCAATTATACAGGACATTTTGAGACCACATCTCAAGTACTGTGTGCAGCTTTGGCCTCCTCCTTCAAGGAAGGATACAATTGGAGGTGGTTCAGAGGAGGTTTACTAGATTCATAACTGCAGTAAGTGGGTTGTTTGATGAGACTAGTTTGGTCGGAGAGGGGTGACTTGATTGAAGTGCGTAAGTTCCTGATGGCCTTGAAAGGCGGAAGTGGAAAGCATGTCTCCCTTCGTGGGTCAGTTCAGAACCAGGGGCCAATTTTAAAACTAGGGTTCATCCTTTCAGGACAGAGCTTGGGAGTAGAATTTTTTTCTGAAGGTTGTGAAACTTTGAAACTCTGACTCAGAAAGCAGTGGGGGAGTTATTGAATATTTTTAAGACAGTTCTTTAGGAGTGGATGGGAATGTGGAATTCTAAACAAACAGATCAGCCATGATCTTGTTGAATGTGGAGTAGACTTGACAGGCCATAAGGTTTACTTCTGCTTATGTTTTATGTATTCATATGGCCTGCATTGGCTCCCAGTTAAGCAGTGCCTCAATGTTTAAAACTTATGAATTGTTTTCAAAGTCCTCCCTATCTCTGTACTGCCTTCCAGACTCTCAGCCCTTAGATCTCTGTACTTCAGTTCTGACCTGTTGCAAATGCCTGATTTTGACTGCTGCATCACTGCTGGCTCTGTCTTCAGCCGCCAATGTCCTAAACTACCTCAGATTTATCTCTTTGTTTTCTATGTCTTTGTTTTCCTTTTACGACATTTCCATAGGTAATTGCCTTCCTGTTAGAGGCAGAGTGGGGAGAGAAATTGAGAGAGATTCACTAGATGGATAACAAACTGTTGGACTTGCCTGTCTTGGATGTCTGGAAATCCAGACTTGCTTTTATAGTGTATAGGAGACTGTATAATTTCCAAAAGTGTTGTTTCTATTTTATGAAAAAAAAAGGTTGGTAGATTAGGCTCGAGGACCTGAATGGTCCAACCCTGATCCTTTGAGTCTCACAAAGGAGAAGATAAGGTTCAAATAAAAGCAAAATACTGGGGTTGCAAGATGCTTTTAAAAAAGAGGATACAGAAGTCATGCCGTGAAGGTGTGGAATTCAAAAATCAGTACTAGAGGCTGTAAGATGCCCAAGTGGAAAATGAAGTGTTGTTCCTTCTAGGTTGCGATCTGACGCTTGATCCCTGTGTCTGGGAAGCAGTTGGGTTAGGAAGAGGTAATAGAGATGGGAGCCTAAATCAATCCAGGTTCTCACTCCTAATCAAGATACAGTAACTTGCTGGAAAAGGTGCGAATGTTCATCAGGGATGCGAATGGGCTGAGTTTTACTGTGGTTGAATGCTGAGAATTATGAGGTGTAGCTTCGGGAGAAAGGGACATGTGAATGGAAATAAATTGTTACATGCCAAATATGCATGATTTTATATTCCCTGAATATTCATATATTCACAGCAGTGAAAATGAAGATGCTGGTGACTGCTAGTGTCCACGTTTATAGCATTCAGAAAGCAATGTTGAAGGATAGCAGCCCCCTGTTCAACACTGATTATGAAGCAATCAAGGAAAATCTTCAGAACAGCAATAAGTAAGTAACAGGACTGCTTAGAGAACAAGATTTTGTTGGCTTTCATAGCCCCAGCGTCAGAATAGCAACTGAAGAAAGCTATCAGAGTGAAATTTGTCATGTATTTTAGAATTCCATCAATGCTAGGCCATTTAATGCCCATCTCTAATTGACCTAGAATACGCAGTAGTGAGCTGCAGCGTTGAACTGCTGGAGTTCTTGGAGTGTGGGGATACTCGCAGTACTGTTAGGAATGAAGATCTACATAAGTGCAGGCAATGAACATCTCCAACAAGAGAGATTCTAAACATAGCTTCCACGTCATGCAATGGCATTACCATCACCGAAACCTTCACTATCAACATCCTGACAGTTGCCATCGACTAGAAACAGAACTGGACTTGAACTGCTCCACCCAGCGCACATTCTGTGCCCTTGTCAACCTCAACGCATCCTCCAGTTGTGCTCAACAATGACGAGTACTGATTCTTCATCGACCGAATGGAGCGGTAGATGGTAATCATCAGTCTGTTTCCATACCCATGTTTGACCTGATGTCTTGACATTTGATAGGATCCATGTCTGTGCTGAGGACTCTCAGCACAACATCTTCACAACTGGGTATCACAGTGTCACTATCACTGTCATGACTGGGACAGGATCCCTGACATTCAGGGATCATAATGGTAGTGTTTAGGACATTCTATGTTGACCAGTTAGCTTAATATCTGTTATTAGGAAAATGTTAGTTTGTTATAAAAGTTGTAATAGCAAATTAGAAATATATAATATAATCAAGCAGAGGCAGCATGGCTTCCTGAAGGGGAAATAATGTCTGAGAAATTTACTAGAACTCTTTAAAGATATTACAAGCAGAATAGATAAGGGAGGCAGCGGATGTGATTATATTTGGATTTTCAGAAGGCATTGGCTAAGGTATCACATATTAGGTACTTAATAGTATAAGAGCTCGTGGTATTGGAGATGGTATACAAGCATGGATAGGAGATTGGCTAGTTAGCGGGTGACAGAGAGCTGGGGTGGGGGCGCATTTTCAGAGTGGTGGCCTGTAAATTAGTAGTGTGCCATGGGAATCAGTGATGAGGCCACAATTATTTACAATATGTATTAATTATTAGGATGAGGAAAGTGGATGTGCTACTGCCAAGTTTGCAGATGACACAAAAATAGTTGGGAAGGCAAGTTCTGAGGGTGACAGTCTGCAGAGAGATACAGACAGTTTAAGCAAGTGAAATATAACGAAGGGAGATGTGAGATGATTGTCTTGTGAGGAGAGTTTGTGTAGATTGGGCTCCTACTCATTGGAATGTTGGAATCCAGCAGAATGAGAGGCGACCTTATTGAAACATATGAGATTCTTGGAGAAAAAGTTTTTTTTTCTTTATTCATTCACAGGACAAGGGTGTCGCTGGCCAGGCAGCATTTATTGCCCATCCCTAATTGCCCACAGGGCAGTTAAGAGTCAACCACATTGCTGGGGGTCTGGAGTCACCAGACCAGGTAAGGATGGCAGTTTCCTTCCCTAGAGGATGTTAGTGAACCAGATGAGTTTGTCCGACAATCGACAATGGATTCACGGTCATCATTAGAGTGTTAATTCCAGATATTTATTGAATTCAAATTACACCATCTGCTGTGGCGGGATTCGAACCCAGGTCCCCAGAACATTACCTGGGTCTCTGGATTAACAGTCCAGCTGATAATACCACGAGGCCATCACCCCCCTCTCCTCTTATGGGAGAGCACAGGTCCAGAAGGCCTAATCTCAGAATGAGGGATTACACATTTAAGACACAGATGAGGAGGAATTTTTTCTCTCAGAGGCTGGTGTATCTCTGGAATTCTTTACCACAGAGGGCTGTTGAGACTAAGTTGTTAAGCATATTCAAGGCTAAAATAGACAGATGTTTAACCAAAAAGGGAGTCAAGAGTTATTGGGAAAGGCAGGAAAGTGGAGTTGAGGACTATCATGATCTCATTGAGTGTGGAGCAGACTTGATGGGCCTGCTTCTACGTCTTTTGTGATTATTGGGCATGTTGGCTATTTGAACAGTAAATGAACTTTCATCTTCCAGTTCTAGTGTTAATTGTAACATATAATGTTTTGAGTATTTAGTTGTGTTGGGCATGAACTAGAGATTCACTTATACCTCGCTCAGTCTTCCTTTCATTGGACTAAGCTAAAAGCGCAGTTATTGGGTTGGGCGGTGCATGTTTGTAGTGTGTATCCCTTTAAACATGAGTTTAAATGTTTAGTCTCCAGTTTCATCCTTCACAGTATGCTTTCCGGATTGGACCACTGGCTATCTGTGCTAATAAGGGGCATTCACTAAAGACAATATCCTGGAGGGAATGGTGATAGTGAAAATATTTTATTAAAGTGTAGTCACTTATATAATTTAAGAAATAGAACAGCCATTTGCAGTGTGTTGGGGGAGTGGATGAATTCAAATTGTATGAAAATCTGAAGTTTGAAAAACTAGTCTAATGATGACCAAGCAACCACTGACAATTGTTTTAAAAATCCATCTGATTCAGTAATGTCCTTTAGGGAATGAAATCTGCCCTTACTAAGTCTGTCCTGTGTAACACCAGACCCACGGTAATGTGATTGATTCTTAACTGCCCTCTGAGCAGTTAGAGCTAAGCAATAAATGCTGGGCTAGCCAGTGATGTCAATATCCCATGAAGAATATTTTAAAAAGTAATATGAAATGATTGAATAATCTGCTTTAGTGAAAGTACTTGAAAGATTGATATTCTTCAGAGAAGTGGGTCCTTCTCAATGTCCTGGCTAATATCCATCCTTTTCAGAGTAGTGCCATAAATCATTTATATCTACCTAGAAGGCAACAAGGGACAGGTTTAAACCGAGGGGCACCACACCTCATGCAAGGGGATAGGTTGAGAAGGAGAGTTCATGGTAGCCTCAGCCAGTGATGGGGGTCAGTTAGCTCAGTTGACTGGATGGCTGGTCTGCAATACAGAGTGATGCCCACACTGTGGGTTCAATTCCCATCACTGGCTGAGATTACCATGAAAGACTCTCCTTTTCAACCTCTCCCCTCACCCGAGATGTGGTGCCCCTCAGGTTAAACCTGTCTCTAGTTGCTTCTCCAACGAGGAATTAACCCCCAAACACAGCATCAGATTCTACCTAGAAGGCAGAAGGTTTAATGACCGCTTATGTAGGTTAGTGCTTACAACAATATATTACTCACTGTACTGCATTGGGAGTGTCAGTCTTGTTTTTCTGCTCAAATTTCTCGAGTAAGACTCAAACTTACAACATTCTGACCCAGCAAATCACGGCTGGTGCTTTAGACTTATAGAGAGATGTTGACTTTCTCAATCTGGGGCATAGATTGTGCCATGTTCTGTTTTCTCCCATCACTTTGCCATGAGTACAGAGAACTTTTTTAGAACGTAAAACAGTACTGCACAAGAACAGGCCCTTCAGTCCATCATGTCTGTGCCAACCGTGATGCTTATCTAAACTACTACAGTCTGCCTGCACATGGTCAGTTTCCCTCTATTCTCTGTCTGTTCATGTGTTTGTCTAAATGCCTCTTAAATTTTGCCGTTTTTCTTTTTGATTGCAGATACAGTGCTATTCGATGTGCTGGTGCAGTTCCTCGGTCAGCAGAGGAGATGGCTCGACTGCAGAAGTCAGTGCAACAGTCCTCTTGGTGTTCAAATGAGATGGACAGCAGCAGCAAACCCGTCGTTAATGGCAACATGCGCACGGCCCCTAAAAATGTTCCTCAGCAGCCCAAGGGAATCATGGGGATGTTCTCTGCCAAATCCACTGCCAAGACACAAGATAAAGAGGTGAAAGGGGAGCCAGTTGTGGTCAAAGATGCAGAAACTGCTGTAAGTATTTGACAAGTATCATGGAAAAGAGAGAGAAGTGATTTGAATAATTCTTACCTCCTCTCCAGCTCACAACAGACCTTCTTGTGATAACAAGGTGTAGAGCCGGATGAACACAGCAGGCCAAGCAGCATCAGAGGAGCAGGAAAGCTTGATGTTTCGGGCCGAGACCCTCCTCCTTGTTTTTCTTCTTTTTATTCCTTTTATAATCAGACATTGGTGAGTTTCTCCAAATCTTGTTTGTGAAATCGCAGCAAATTCTTCAGGATTATAAAGAGTAGGATTTACTGCATTCAAAGCACAGGAATGGATCACGATACACGTTTACACATATTCAAAAGAAAAAGAAATCAAGACAAGAAAAGCTGCTGGTTACTTAAAATCAATGATATCAGAATTATTTCATGAGAATTGAAGTGTCCAGTGAGTCAATGTCTAGTTGAGACAAATACAAGGAATGCTGGAAAAACAGTAAATGTTTTAAGTTCAGTCTGACTCCTTCAAAACTGAAGAATCTGAAGAAGAGTCATACCAGACTTGAAACATTACATCTGTAGAAAGAGAACAGAGTTAATGAGACCTGCTGAGTTTCCCCAGCATTCTCTGTGGTCGTTTCAGGTTTCCAGCATCCATGGTACTTTGCTTTTATTTGAATGTCCAGTTTAGGTACCTTCAGTTGTTGTGCACAGAGGTCATTTTTATGGAAGCTTCAGGTGTACTTGAATTGCTGATGAAGGTGATGAGGTTGTAGGCTGCCAATTGGTTCACCACTTTTTTTCCCGAAATGAGACTTTGCAGAGATATGAAAATCGGAGCTGGTGGTTTAGCTAAGCCTGGCGTTGTTACTGTTCAGGTTTTACCAGCTGACAGTGGAACAAAGCCAAAATTATTTCCTGCTCCTATGATGCTGCTTGACCTGCTGTGTTCATCCAGCCCCATGCTTGTTATCTTATATAAGTAAAGGCAGTTTAGACAAATCGGTAGTTCCAGTCCTCGTTTCCAGCTTTTTGTGGTAAATGGCTGGAGACAGATGCACCAAGTCAAGCCATTATGGGTTTCAATGACCTGCTTTGTTCAGAACTAGCTGAGGTAGACATTTTGTCTACTTGTTCTTTATAGCTGGAACATCCATACAATGCAAGGAGGATCACAGTCCCACAGATGAGGAGTTTGCTTTTGTTTTGGTAAAGGCTGGGCATCTTTGGAAGCAGTTAACTTGTCTTTTCTTTGCTAACAGAAGCCATTCTAAAATCTGGCAAGCATCCATTTTTTAAAAAAAAGGAAATTTAAGCAAGATAATATTTTCATTCAAAAATGAATCATACCGTTTAGTATTTCTCTCTTACTTTACCAGGGATGGTGGACTCAACCTCCGGGTTAAATTCAGCTGAGGCTTTAATTACTCACTGATTCATTCTTGGAGTTGGATGCAAGAAAACTAATGCAATGGACTTGTCCAGCTGGAGAGAAGATGCCACTGGCAAAGAGAGTTAGCAAGGGAGTTGAAAAGGACTGAAGTGAGATAGCTGAAAGAATGGCCACTAAATGTGGAATGAGAAGTCCATGGGAGTAGTCACAGGCTGGTTTTCGAGGAGCAGTTAATTTGTTTTTACATTGAATAAGGGGGCTATCTTCTGGTTTCAGTTCTCAACGCAAGCTCTGCCATCAATGACTCAAAAATAGTTCGGAAAATAGGTGGTGAAGATGATGCAAAAAATGGATTTGGACAGGTTAAATGAGTGGGCTAAAACTCGGCAAGTGGAAAATAAAGTGGAGTGATGTGAAGTTATGCATTTTGGGAGGAAGAAGAAAGGACCTGAATATTATTTACATGGAGAAAGACTGCAGGACGCTACAGCACAGTGGGATTTGCGAGTCCTTAGTGATGGCCAGTATACAAGTTTAGCAGGTAATCGGGATGGCAAATGGAATGTTAACCTTTATTCCAAGAGAGTGCAGTATAAAGTTATTTCAGAGATAGTAGGAACTGCAGATGCTGGAGAATCTGAGATAACAAG
>JAHRHZ010000135.1:2871782-2887474 GCA_024137785.1 Ginglymostoma cirratum
CGTCAAGCTTTCCTGCTCCTATGATGCAGCTTGGCCTGCTGTGTTCATCCAGCCCCACACCTTGTTGTCTGGGGATGGAACTAAGTACTTTGGGGACAAGTTGTTAAGCATCGGAGAGAGGAAGGTCAGAAGGTATGGTAAATACCCAATGGGAGGTGGGATAAGAGGAAGGGATGGAGTCAAAGGAAACTAGAGGGGAGTATGATTCCAGAGGGGCATGGGCACCTCAGAGTTGTTACAATTTGCATTCCTTAGTATTTGAAAGGAAGAGAAAAAGTTTCTTGTAAAAACATCAAAAAAGCTGAAGCATGAAGTCGAACTGTGGCGTTGGACAGCTTTGAGATAGTGTGAAGCAGTGCCGATGGCAAGGGAGGACAAGATTATGCATATGGCAGCAAATAGCACTGACCACGGATGTCGGGATGCCGCAACAACAGCTGCCCGAAGTTAGCTCCTTTGTTCATGTTTGGATTGAGGCTGTAATGAAGCCAGCCAGGAGCTAAGTGGTAATCTTTGCAGTTAAGTAAGACCAGCAGTATAACCAACAATGTTATGGGAACACTGCATTACAGTCCTTGCATTACTGCTAGATCAATTTCCTGGACTCTAGGTAGATAGGATTTTGAAGAAGGCATTTGGTCTGCTTGCCTTTATTGGTCAGTGCATTGAGTATAGGAGTTTGGAGGTCATGCTGTGGCTGTACAGGACATTGGTTCGTCTGCTTTTGAGAGGAGGATGTTATGACAAGGAGGAGGGAGAAAAATGATCTTGGATGCCTATAAGATGTGGAGTTACAAGCTAACCTGTGCTTTGAGAAGAGTGCCCAAGGATTCGTACAGCTTGGAGTCTGCTGTTGATGGCAAGGCTGTCAATTTTTCAGAGTGGTGGGGGAGCCAAGAGGGAAGGTTTTGATTTTACCTGCATCTGCTTTGAATAAATTCTGATTAAAATTGAACATTGCATTTATTTTGTTTTCAGCATTGAGCAGCTCTCCTTGTCACTTAAGTTCTTGGTTTTCTGTTCCAGTAATCCCAGACTCTCCTGAAGCTTGTGGTATAAGGACTCCATCACCATCCCCTGAAGAACCAACTAGGGAAGAGGATACATCGCCTCAGTGCCTTGCAGACATTGAGGTTAAGCCATCATGTTGGGAAAATGCAGATGGATCTGAGGTAATGCACAGTTCCTCCAGTAGCTAGTTTATGCAGAAATAATTTGCAGTATTGTTATACAAAGTTTCAGCTGGGAGCTGTGGCCCGTATCTAGATGTGAAAGGAATAGAACAAGCTGCTACAGTAAATATCAGTCTTTAAGTGTGCAATCCAGATTGGACCTGACCAGATTTGTAGTGCTGACTTTGGTTTAATACCATTAAGTGTGGTTCATTTTCCAGAAAAACACAAAACTGCACTCTACAGCAGAAATTGGGAGTGGTGCAATGATAGAGGGATTTGAAAAGTAGGATGGAGGTTTAAACAATAAGTCCTTGCTGGACTTGGAGCCGGAGGTTGTTTGACCAATTGGATTTGCACCAGAGGCACCCCTAAACATTGGGTCCTACTTTCTTCCCATTATGTCTCTGAGCTTCATCAGCCTCATGTGTTGGTTAATTTTCACTTAAAATGATGCTTTCCACATTTCTGTGCCCATTGGGAAAAGACCATGCATGTTTGATATAAATCTGAATTCATGTCAGTGCACCAATTAGTCCTCCCATTCCAACATTTTGGAAGGGCCAAAAATCCCAGATAAATGTGTCAAAAGCTTATTAAAGGTCTTTGATACCACATTCAGGATTCAACAATCCAGCAAGCATTTTCTCTCAGGTGGTAACCTATTTTACCCAACCTCTTCATCGTCACCTCAACCATTATAGTGAACTGATACCAGTATCTCCCTAATGATCATTATCTGAGTTAAAATAATGGACATCTGAATAAGATTCAGGGAGACAGTGGCATTGTGTTAGTGCCTAGTGATGACTCTTCATAAAACTGTTCATTGTGTCTGGATCTTGTAAATTTTTGTCCATTATTGATCCAGTTTTTTTTGGTTTTTTTTTGAGACTTTTACTACTGAATCTGTTTCAGACGTCCTGTCAGGCTCTGCTTTCTAGGTTGTTATAAGTATTTTGTATATATATTTTAAACCTTTTACTTTTTACCCATCACCTTCGTGTCCACTGATTACCTTTGCTGTACATGTTGAGGCTCTGGCTGTATTATGAAGTGAAAAGGATAAATATTAGAAACCAGAATGAAAGCAGAAAATGTGCATCTGGTTGATCAGATGCCATCTGGAGTAGAGAAATTGGTCCGTGTTACAGCTTCATTCCATCTTCCTCTATTTCCACTCCTCCCCCAATCAGAAAGCAGTGGGAGTGAAACGTAGGAAACGGCGACGAGTTCTCAAATCCAAGATGTTTCTGGATGAAGAGGGTGCTATGGGTAAGATTTACCAGTTAATACATGATTCTTAATACCATTTGTTCAGCTATCAGGAAGCCCACACAAAGTGAAGGAAAGAGTCCTCCGATTGAAGAGGCTTTAAGGGTTGATGGAGTCCTCTTACTGGAGAGGCCAGGGTGGGGCTTGGTCTGCAGCTCAGCTCTTCAGTTGAAGACGATGTTGAATCTTGGTTCACTCAGTGATGGTAGCCTGGGAAGGAAAGGGAGTCAGTGGTAAGAACATTGTGTGGTTGTTTGGGGGTGGAGGGAGGGGTGGAAAGCAATGGCTTTGATCTTCCTAGCATTTCACTGAAGGAAATTGCAGCTAATCCAAGACTGGATGTTGGCTACAGTAATCGGACGGTGGGGGGGGAAGTGAGAGTTTGGCATTGTATTTGTGCTTGTGGAATCTATCGTATGATGCTGTCGAGAGTCACTGAAACTACATTTAAAATAGTTTGTCTTACTCCTATGTAGAATATATCTGTTAAGCCTCTTTATATTTGCCCCCTCCCCTTCCCCACATTCTATATCAGTGACAGAAAAGGTTTATCAGAGTGAGTCGTGCACTGACAGCGAGGATGAGTTTGTGATGAAGCAACAAGAGTCGAAGAATCTCTTGCGACCCAAACCTACCACCACGAAGAGCACATTGGGAAGCAAAGACCAGCTAAAGGAGCACAAGGATAAGAAAGCATCAGCCTCCAGTAGGGCAGGCAAGCAGGCATCCATCATGGGATTCTTCAAAAAGGCTGTTTAGGCACACCTTCCATCTGGTCTCATGCTGACCCAACCTAAATCAACCAGTATTGAATGTGCGTCAACAGTCATCGTGGACAGACATTGAGATCCAAACCAAAGTCTGAAAAGCTAACCATTGGCTCTCGGTTTATTTGAAACAAGCTATAAACAAGAAGAAAACTTGGTGCTGGACAAATCAGGTGTTGAGAAAGGTCACCCTTAACTGAGCAGCTCACATACCTCGAGTGGCACTCAATTTGGAGTGAAGTTACCTCTAGAGACAATTTCTCATTGCACACTTAAACATTGTATATTACTGTCCGGAGTCTTCATGCTCTGTCACTGCTTTGGGAATAATCTCCAAACTTTATTCTATATGGTACCACTACTTGGTATTTCAATGGGATGACATCGAGTAACAGGATCTCTTCAATTCTCTGAAGTGATAATCACTAATAGTGTTTCAAATAGAAGCCTTTGCATGTGATAGTTACAGGACCATGGGGTTGGGTTTTAACCATCTCCCTGGCTGAGTCTGTTTCAGCAGAGTGTATTTAAAAATTGATTGTGATCAAAAACAGAAGAGGGAAAAAAGGCCTGGTTGTTTGTTTTTGAAAAGCAACTTTTGTGAACAATTTCAGATGAGTTGAGGTTTTGCCATTTGGGAGGATAAGCTTCTTTACTCTGTGTGCTGCCTCAGCCTCTACTGTTACAACACATGTTACTGATGTACATTGCTGCCTTGTACACTGTTTTGTGTCCTGGTGAAATATCTCAATAGTCCTGTAAAGTCCTCTGAGCAGGTTAATGGATTTTAAGCATCTTTTCTGTAGTGCTGCTCTTGTCCCCACCATGTTCAACACTGGGAACAGTTTGATAGTTTCACAACAACCCATGATTAACTTTCCTGCCTCACCCTCTGTGACCAGGAAAATGTCTATAGACTTTAGAGGGCATTACAATGTTGTTTGCACATTTTCCATAATTCACTGGACAGTGAACACGAGTACAACACAATTAATTTAGTTTCATTTTCCTTAATTTGGCACTAAACCCAGCATACTTATTGCCCCAGGTAATATAAGCTATGCCTTCCCACTCTGATTCTGATATGTAACCTAGTCTGTATGGCTCCTACGTTTGCACCAGATGATTACATTTATTTACTGAGATTACCCCCACCCCACATCCCAAGTGAGCTCTAAGGAATGCTTTCAATGACTGTCTGCCGTTGTCTAAATACAACCTCTGAGACAGGACGTTAAGTTTGCATTTCTATTTAACTATCTAAATTACAGAAGTTTATCCTAACTCTCAACCAGTTCTGTTCAGTTCAACTTTGGGATAGGGTACACTTAGCTGGTATTCTTGGGAAGTCTTAATCAATAAGCGATAATGGGAATTGTGGAGACTGGCAGAGGCCCTGACAAGGTGCATATTTGTAAATGAACAGTGCTGGGGGAGTATCTCATTATTTATTGTGATCCTCCAGGGCTAGGTGTAAACTGACAGTGTCCAAAGTTTGTCAAGTTCTCAATATCATGATATTTGTGCAAATATCCTGCTTTGCAGTGTAGGAACATGGGACACATGTCCTTCCACATACTGATTTAATTATTAGTCTGAACTGTCTAATGCCAGATTTTTGACATTTTTAAATTTCTTCAATTAAAATTGTATTCATGCTATGTATATTTATTTCCAGCACAGAAAGCACTGCTTACTACCCCTAGCCAGCTGCAATTCTGAGGACTGAGGAGACTGTTTCTGTGGGGGAATTCATCAGTGTAAGAATTCACAATCATGAAGGGGACTGTCAATGCGAAGTGCATGCAACCTCCAGACATAATTTCATTCGTATTTCAGGCCTTGTAAATGGAACTAGGCTAGCTTGGGGAGGGGGGGAGGTGTTGAAGGATAGGGAGGTATGTGGGTGGGGTGGGTTGGATGAGTTCTAGATTTGAGTAATTCAGTTAACAGTTTTCTGTTTTAAAGTTTATCTTACATGAATAAAAGTTCTTTTAAGTAATCCATTTCAAATTATCCAGTGTATACCTGCACAGTGGAGGGTCTTCACTCAAAAGCACTTGAGACAGGCAATGGTAATGTCAATTGGTTAGTAATCCAGAGTCCTAAGCTAAAGTTCTGGGAATGTGGATTCAAATACCATGGCAGATGGTGAAATTTGAGTTTAATTTTTAAAAGCCTGGAATTAAAAATAAGTAGTTGATAAAGGGTGTAAACCTGAAGCGTCGACTTTCCTGGTCCTCTGATGTTGCCTGACCCACTGCATTCTTCCAGCTCCACACGAAAGTGACAACCTTGTCAAGCTACAAATTAACTGCTTATGGGCTAAACAGCATAAGCTTCTGCAGGCGAGAGCTAAGTGATTCCACAACCAATGAATCATATATAAACTCCGCAGTCCTGTCACATCTAGTTGTGAATGGTGATTGATAATTAACTCACTGGACAAGGCTCCACAAATATCCCCACCCTCATGGGGGGAAGCCCAACATATCCGTGCAAAAATGAAGCTGAAACTTTTGCAACCATCTTCACCCAGAAGGATTGAGTGGATCATCTGTCTTAGCCTCCTCAGGAGGTCCCCTTTATCAAAGATGCCAGTCCTGAGCCAATTTGATTCACTCCACAGGATATCAAGAAATAGGTGGAAGTATTAGCTACTGCTCTGACAAAACTATGGGCTATGAAAACATTTCAGCAATAGCATTCAAGATTTGTGCCTCAAAACTTGTTGTGTCCCCAGCCAAGCTGTTCCAATACAGCTACAACATCGGCATCTACCCAATCGTGTGGAAAATTGCCCAGCTGTCTCCTCCACACAAAAAGCAGGACAAATCCAAACTAATTAGCATGCTATCAGTCTGTCATCAGTAAAGTAATTGAACAGTAATGCTGTCAAAGAGCAGTTCCTTGGCTCATTAATGTTCAGTTTGTGTTGTGCCTGGGCCATGCAGTTCCTGACCTGATTACGGCTGTGGTTCAGACACAAACAGAAGAGCAGAACTCCAGGAGGTGTGGACTGTTGGACTGAAGGGTCTACTTGCATGCTGTATGACTCTGAGTAAGGTGAGAATGACTGCCTTTGACATTTGACCAAGTTTGGTGTCCAGGAATCCTGGCAAAATTTGATAAATGGGAATTGAGGGGAAAATACTTGGCACAAAAAAATGGTTGTAGTACAACATCGTGGGCCGAAGGGCGTGTTCCTGTGCTGCACCGTTCTATATTGTGTTATGTTATTGGAGATCAGTCACCTTGCTCTGGGTCATCCCTGCAGGAGTTCCTCAGGGTAGTATCCTTGGCCCAACTGTCTTTAACTGCTTCATCATCTTCCCTCCATCATAAAGTTAGAAATGGGAATGTTTGCTGACTGGCAGTTATGCCATACAGCCTTAGGCAATGACCATCTCCAACAAGACAGAATCTAACTGCTGCCCCATTATCAACATCCTGGGCATTCCATTAACCATAATATGAACTGGACTACCCATCTGAATACTGTCACTAGAACAGCAGGTCAGAGGCCAGGAATCCTGCAGTGAGTAATCCACCTGAGTCCCCAAAACCTGTCCACCATCTATAAAGCTCAAGTCAAGAGTGTGATGGAATACTCCCTACTTGTTTGAATCACAGCAGCTCCCACAACACTTAAGGAAATAAATACCATCCAGGACAAGGCAGCCTGCTGGATTGGCACCACATCCTGAATTGAATTAGCTTTATTGTCAAATGTATTCAAATTAATACAGTGAAAAGTTTATATGTTGCCACTTACAGTGCCATCTTAGGTACAAAGGTATGTAGGTACAATCCTTAGTTACAGGCTAGAGAAATGAGGGGGAAAAAAAGTTACATTACAGCTATACACAGAATGACCATAGGTCCAAAAAAAAAACAAGAAGCAAAGTTAAAAAGACAAACATCACAGCGTCTCCAAAGGCTCCACATGGTCTGACCGCTGGCTGCTGCCACACTGCGCTGGGCTGCTAGTCGCTGGTGTCTCCTCCAATGCTGTGTCAGAGGCTGTTCCTCAAACTACCAACATTAAGTAGAACCAGTGTGTATCATCTATCACAGATGAAGGCTCCCTAGACAGCGCTTTGGAAACACAAAATTCTGGAACTCCCTAATAGCGTTGCGGATGTTCCTGAACCAAATGGACTGGAGCAATTCAAGAAGGCAGCTTACCACCATCTTATCAAAGGTAACTAGGGACAGTTGATAAATGATGGAATGTGAGCTTCACTAGCTGGACCAGCAATGAATTTTAAAGAACTGCAATAGTTGTATTTAGTTGTATTTATATAGTCCCTTTTCACATCATAAGATATCCCAAGACACAAGGAGTCGTACCAAACAAAAGTTGACACCAAGCCACATTATGAGGACAGATGACCAAAATTTCGGTTACAGGTTGGTTTTCTAGAGTGCCTTAGAGGAGAGATAGCAAGTGGACGTAGGAGAGGAAATCCAGAGCTCAGGGATCTGATGATACGTAACCATCCAAACTGTCATGGCATCCATACGTAATGAAGGAAAAAACTGAAGAAGGAATTAGTGCCTTCTAATAGTACTGTTGATGTGCCTAGATGCCATTGGACCGTAGCAGTTCCTGAAGAGAGATTACCACCACTTTCTCAAAAGTAATTGTGAATGGGAAATAAATGCCAGTCTTACTTGTGACACCTACATCCTGTGAGTGAATGTATATAAGTGCTGAGGATGGAACTTTCTGATCCCAAGGCCAAATACCATGCAGTCAGTTGTAATACTCTACCGCCATTTTGGCTGGTTCCACACAACCTAGGGTTGGACCATAGGTCCTTCCTGATCTCTGACTGGGCTACATAGTTGGGATTAAAGTTGCTGCATAATGGGGATCACCATACTTTCACTGCATCCTGGTAACTGGACAACAGAATTCCTTGCTTCACTGCCATCTCTGGGTTCTAAAACATCCAACCTTGATGTTAAATGTTTTAAATTAATTAGTAGGATTAGAATAGCATAATTTATTGCCCATTCCTAAATACCTTTGAGAAGGTATTTCAGAGGGCAGTTTAAAGTCAACCCCATGATGTTGATTTGCATTCATACACAGGCTAAACCAAATAAGGACAGCAGATTTCCTTCACTGAAAGGCATCAAAGAACCAGAGAAAGTAGGAACTGCCGAAGCTGGAGAATCTGACATAACAAGGTGTAGATGAATAGTGGATGAATACAGCAGGCCAGGCAGCATCAGAGGAGCAGGAAAGCTGACATTTCAGGTTTGGACCCTTCTTCAGAAATGGGCCTAGCTTTCCTGCTCCTCTGATGCTGCCTGGCCTGCTGTGTTCATCCAGCTCTACATCAAAGAACCAGATGCGTTTTTTTTGACAATCTAGTAGTTTTATAGTCACTACTTTTGATACTCATCTTTCCTTTCGGTGTACTTAATAAAATGAACTTGAAATTCCCCCACCTGCCAAAATAGGATTTGAACTCCTGTCCAATCATTGGTCCATACCTTGGATCATTAGTCCAGCAGCAAAGCCACTTTCCAACACTCCCAGTTGATCTAATTACCTCCTCTTCAACAGTTTGCAGTTACGTTGTTGCTGTGACCTGTAGGATCTTCGTCGTGTTTCTGAACTTTAATAAAACTCCCCCTTCATTCTGACAGTATAATGTTCCACTCCAGTGACATCATGAATAGGGGCATGGGTGGGGGAGGAGAGGGCAGAGGGAGAGGGGTGCCACAGAGTGACGACTAAAATGACGTGAAAAGCTATTCCAGGGCACCTGCCCCGCTAGGCTGCAATTATCCAACATTTCCATGTGGAAACGCATTATTGGACCAAGAGAGCAGTGAGTGCTTAGATACTGCACTTGGATGGCCGAGAGTATATTCAGAAAGAGATACTCATCAACTGCAACTTGATTTTGTGTGGTGCGTTTATGTTGAGAAATGTCTCAGTGGGGGAAGGGGTGGGGAGTCGGTGCATGCTGGTGACAGAGTATTCCGTAGTCTTTTCAAAGGGGTGAGGACAAGAGGTTTAAGGAAAGAATTCCAAAGCAGATCATAGTTGAGGTGAGTGGAGGACAACAGACTCATGTCCGCGAGTTAACTGGTATGGGGAGATCGTGCAGATTTGCTTAGTTAGAACAGGCTGTAGAATTAGGCAAAGTGGCATTTCAATACGAAGTGTCCAGGATAAGGTGACCTGATGACCTGGTTTTGTTGGTGCGGTTGGTTACAATTTTACATTAAATGTCCCAATGCCCTGACAATTTCCCTAAAATATGGTTCAATGTCATGGCCTTCACCTATTCCCTATTCGTCAAATGTAAATTTAAGACCATAGGATCAGAAATTAGGCCATTCAGCCCATTAAGTCTGCTCTATCATTCAATCATGGCTGATAAGTTGCTCAACCCCATTCTCCCGCTTTCTCCCCATAACCCTTGGTCCCCTTGACAATCAATTACCTATCTATCTCAGTCTTAAATGTACTCTTTGACCTGGCCTCCACAGCTTTCCGTGGCAATGAATTCCATAGAATCACCACTCTCTGGCTGAAGAAGTTTCTCCTTATCTTCATTCTAAAAGGTCTTCCCTGTACTCTAATGCTGTGCCCTCAGGTCCTAGACTCTCCTACCAATGGAAGCATCTTCCCAACATCCATTTTGTCCAGGCCATTCAGTATTCTGAAAGTTTCAATTAGATCCCCCCTCATCCTTCTAAACTCTAATGAGTATAGGCCCAGAGTCCTCAAATGTTCCTCATATGTGAAGCTTTCCATTCCTGGGACCATTCTCGTGAACCTCCTCTGAACTCGCTCCAGGGCCAGTACATCCTCCCTGAGATATGGGGCCCAAAACTGCACACAATACTCCAAATGTGGCCTGACCAGAGCCTTATAAAGCCTGAGTAGTACATCCCTGCTTTTATATTCAAGTCCTCTTAAAATAAATGCCATCATTGCATTTGCCTTCCTGACTACTGACTCGACCTGCAAGTTTATCTTGAAAGATTCCTGGACTGGAACTCCCAAGTCTCTTTGCACTTTTGAATTTTCTCCCCAGTTAGAAAATAGTCCATGCTTTTATTCTTCTTATCAAAGTGCGTGACCTCACACTTTCCCACGTTGTACTCCATCTGCCACTTCTTTGCCCACTCTCCTAACCAGTCCAAATCCTTCTGCAGCCTCCCCACCTCCTCAATACTACTTGTGTTTCCATCTATATTTGTATCATCTGCAAACTTAGCCAGAATGCCCACAGTTCCTTCATCGAGATCATTAATGTACAAAGTGAAAAGTTGTGGTCCCAGCACTGACTCTTGTGGAACACCACTTTTCACCGGTTGCCATCCTGAGAAAGACCCCTTTATCCCCACTCTCTGCTTTCTGCCAGACAGCCAATCTTCTATCCATGCTAGCACCTTGCCTCTAACACTGTGGGCCCTTATCTTACTCAGCAGCCTCCTGTGTGGCACCTTATCAAAGGCCTTCTTGAAGTCCAGGTAGATAACATCCATTGGCTCTCCTTGGTCTACCCTGCTCGTTACTTCCTCAAAGAATTCTAGCAGATTTGTCAGGCATGACCTCCCCTTGATGAAACCATGCTGACTTTGCCCTACTTTACCATACACTTCCAAATATTCAGAAATCTCACTTTTACAATGGACTCCAAAATCTTATCCACGATTGAAGTTAGGCTAATCGGCCTGTAATTTTTTATCTTTTGCCTTACTCCCTTTTTCACATTAGCGATTTTCCAGTCCTCTGCAACCCTCCCTGACTCTAGCAATTCTTAAAAGATCACCACTAATGCTTCCACTATCTCTTCAGATATCTACTTTAGAACTCTGGGCTGTAGTCCATCTCGTCCAGGTTATTTATTCACCTTCAGGCCAATCAGTTTTACTAGCACCTTTTCCTTGGTGATGGCCACTATACTCAGCTCTGCCCCCTGACTCTCTTCAATTTTTGGGAGATTACTCATGTCTTCCACCATAAAAGACTGATGTGAAGTAATTATACAGTTCCTCAGCCATTTTCTTGTTCGCCACTACTATCTCTCCACCATCATTTTCCAGTGGTCCAATGTCCACTTCTGCCTTTTATATATCTAAAGAAACTCTTACAGTCTTCATTTATATTACTACCTAGCTTGCCCTCATATTTAATCTTGTCTCTCCTTATTTCTTTTTTTGTTGACCTCTGTTGGTCTTTGTAAGCTTCCCAGTCCTCTGGTTTCCCACTGCCCTTCGCCACATTATATGCTTTCTCTTTTGGTTTAATGCTATCCCTGACTTCCTTAGTCAGCCATGGTTGCCTCATCCTCCCTGTACCATGCTTCTTTTTCCTAGGTATGAATTTTTGCTGCATCTCCTGAATTACTCCCAGAAACTCCTGCCATTGCTGTTCCACTGTCTTTCCTGCTAGGCTCCTCTTCCAGTCAATTCTGCCCAGCTCCTCCCTCTGCAGTCGCCTTTATTCAGCTGTTATATGTTACCTCTGATTCTATCTTCTCCCTCTCACATTGCAGAGTAAATACTATCATCTTATGATCACTGCCTCCTAAGGGTTCTTTCACCTTAAGCTCCTTTATCAAGTCTGCCTCATTGCACAACACTAAATCCGGAATTGCCTGTACCCTTGTGGGTTCCACGAACTGCTCCAAAAAGCCATCTCATCGACATTCCACAAACTCCTTTCCTTGCAATCCACTACCAACATGATTTTCCCAGTCCACCTGCTTGTTGAAATCCCCCATGATCACTGTAGCCTTGCCTTTCTTGTACACCTTTTCTTTCTCCTGGTGTATCTTGCGCCCCAGCTCTTGACTACTGTTTGGAGACCTGTACATAACTCCAGCTATGGTCTTTTTTCACCTTTGCGGTTCCTCAATTCTACACACACAAAATCTGTATGAAATTCCTTCTTTCTTCTTGTAGGCACCCATCACCACACCCTTTGATGTCTTCATGAGAGTTGCCGCAACCCTTCTTGGCATCAGTGTCTCCATCGCTGATGATGCCTCTTAAAGGATGGACGCAGTAGAGTCATTAGTTCTGACTGGACAGATTCAGGGAGATGTCTCCATTTGACCTCATAGCATCAGAATCCCTACAGTGCGGAAAGAGGCTATTTGGCCCATCAGGTCAGCACCAACCCTTCGAAGGGCATCCCAACCAGACCCAGACCCCTACCCTATTCCCACAACCCCATATTTACCGTGGCTAATCCTCCTAGCCTGTACATCCCAATACACTATGGACAATTTACCATGGCAAATCCATCTAACCTGCACATCTTTAGACTGTGAGAGAAAACTGGCATATGCAGCAGAAACCCATGCAGACACCGGGAGAATGCGCGAACTCCACATAATCACTCAAGGTGGAATTGCACCCGGGTCCCTGTATCTGTGAGGCAGCAGTGCTGACCACTGAGCGACCATGCCGCTCCCCCTTCCCATTCCCACTTTCAACTGCCCCTCCCTCAGAATCCTGCCATCGATCACCCAACACGTGAATCATCTCAGAGCCCCACCTTGCCATGTCCTTTTAGTGTGCCCTGGTTTTGACTTTTGAAAGTCTGGCTGCTTTAATCAAGAGCAAATTTAGCGATTGGTCAGTGGGACACCATATGGTGTAGAAGATAAAGTTTGGAGTGAGCTATAATATAAAGGTTGGTGTTGGAAAGGGAGCATTGGAGATGTGGAGAAACCTGGAAGACCAACCAGAAGAACATGGGACTGTTGCAGAGAAAAGACACATTTGTCAAAGCTCTTACATTCATTTGGACAATTTACATGAAATAGTAATGATAGGGATAATGAGGAAGTGGGCTGTGATTGATATGATATGGCAAATGCACCAGGTAATGATGGCTGGCAGTTAACTCCTCTCATACAGGTTATAGGAGACTGCTGATTGGTACAGGCATTGTTGTGATGAATGCATCAGTTAATGATGACCGACAATTAACTGCCAACTCCTCTCAAACAATGTATATGTTGTTTTACCTTTGATTCGTTTTTCTTGCAAATTGTCCCAATGGGCAAGCTAAAACATATCGATAAAAAAGCAGTACTTGAGTTTGGTCTACAAAATGAACTTTGGAAGTAATTGCAAACATAGTTGAACCAACACAAAGGTCATTTCCCTTGACATTTCCTCTCTTCCTTTTCTTACATTCTGAATTTTTGGCTAGAAATTTAAAGTCAAGTCTCATTGCACGTTCTTACTGTAATTCATTCCCTTCCCAATACCCAGCATAAGGCAGGCCACTAATGTTCCTCCTAAGCTCGTGGACACATTGACTTCTGATTCTACCGTGCATGGATTCTGGGGGATTATGCAGCAGCAGGAAAAAACAGAGGGAACATAGCTGACTATCACCTTCTTAAGGACAACTAGGGAAGAGCAGTAAGTGCTAGCTCAGACAACGATGCCCAAATCTCATTAATGAATAAAAGCAGTTTAAAGGTAATTCGTAGTGCCAATCAAGATTTGTTAGCACACCATCAAACATAAAAATTAACTCCATCCATCAGTGGTACATTTGGTATGGAATCTCAGAATTCCTATAAGCCATTCGGCCCATCAAGTCCACACCGACCCTCAAAACAGCACCCACACAAACCCACCCGCCCCCCACCCTATTCCTGTAACCCAGCATTTCCCATTGCTAATCCACCTAGCCTCCACATCCTTGGACACTATGTGTAATTTAGCACAGCAATCATCCTAACCTGCACTTCTTTGGACTGCGGGAGGAAATTGGAGCACCCACAGGAAACCCACGTGGACGCAGTGAGAACGTGCAAACTCCGCACAGTCACTCGTGGGTGAAATCAAACCCGGATCCGTGGCACTGTGAGGAAGCGGTGCTAACCACTGAGCCACTGTGCTGCCCCTCTGTGTACCATCCATAAATGCACTGCAGAAATTCGCCATGGATAGCACCTGCTAAATCCACTTTCACCTAGAAGGAAAAATGCAAGAGATGCATTGGAACATCACTACTTGCAACTTCCCATCCATGCCAAACATTGTCCTGACATGGAAATATATCACTACTCCTTCGCTGTCATTGGGTCAAAATCCTGGAATTCTCTCCCAAAAGTGTTGTGGGTGTCCCTACAATACATGGGCTGCAAGGATTCCAACAGAAAAGTCACCACCCTCTTTTCATAGAAACAAAGAAACAAAGAAGACAGGAGCAAGAGGAAGCCATTCAGCCCTTCGAGCTTGCTCCACCATTCTTCACAATCATGGCCGATCGTCCAACTCGATAGCCTAATCCTGCTTTCTCACCATAATTTTTCATCCCATTTGCTCTAAGTGCTATATCTAGTCGCCTCTTGAATACATTCAATGTTTTGACATTAACTACTTCCTGTGGTAATGAATTCCACAGGCTCACCACTCTTTTGGTGAAGAAATGTCCCCTCACCTCTGTCCTAAAATGGTCTACCCCGAAATCCTCAGGCTGGTTCCCCAGACCCCTGGTTCTGGGCACACCCACCATCGGGAACATCCCTCCTGCATCTACCTGTTCAGTCCTGGTAGAATTTTATAAGTGTCTATGAGATTTCCCCCGTCCCTCATTCATCTCGTGTCAATTACAGATGGGGCCCACATCCTGTCAATAAGTAAAATAAAGTCCTGCGACCCCTGAGCTCCATCAAATTTTCCAACCACTGACAATCTTCTAGTCCTTGAAAGGCCAAGCTTGGCATCAACTCATCGCAGTTTTGTTGTTTTACTTCTTTTTTCCCACGTTAGTTAATTAGTTTGATGGTTAACTGGTTTGGATTAAGGTAGTTAGCAGCTAGTTAGGGTTAGGTGAGAGAAGAAAGCTCTAATTAAAGGTGAGGGGTCAGTTTGCATCTGGTCGCGAGGCACCACTGGCCATAGTCGATTCCATGCTCGGTCCCAACGCGCGGCCCCGCGGCCGGCTCCGTGTGCGCGCGCGCCCGCGGCGGGGGCGGGCCTCCGACATCACAAGATGGCGGCCCGGAGCGGGAGTGGGGAGCGGACCCGGAGAGAGCGGCCTGGGGCCCGGCTCCAGGTTCAGCCCCAAACCGGTGACGAAGGCTTGTGCCGGGGCTGCCTGAGCCGCACGGTGCCCGAGGCCGGGATAGGCCTGAGCCTCGGCCTCGCCTGCCCGCTGTGCCGCCGTCGTTGCCGCCGCCGCTCAGGCAGCTGGAGCCGTGTCCCCGCCGCTGGGGCCGGACCGCCCTGGCAGCAGCAGCCGGGCCGCAGGAGGAAGCAGCAGCCGGGGCGGAGAAGGAGGAGGAGGAGGCTGGACGAGGAAGCGGAGGAGGATGCAGCAGCGGCAGGGCCTGATCCCGGTGAGAGCGGGAAGGACCGGGGTAGGAGCTCCTGAACTGGGTGGGAGGGGATAGTCTGAGGCGGGCTCCCCGCCTCCCCCTGAGGACAATCAGATACTGACCGCCACTCCACTCCCCCTCTCTCCTCC
>JAHRHZ010000135.1:2892474-2930753 GCA_024137785.1 Ginglymostoma cirratum
CCCCCCCTCCCTAACTCCTAGAATATAGATTGGGGAAATTGAAAACGGGGCAGAAACCTGCTTCCCAATGCCAATGAACCCACTGCCAGGTACAAACCAAAACTGAGAAGAAAGAAGGAAATGTGATTCCAAGAAATTGGGGTAAAAATCTGGCATAAGGAACAATGTCCTGAAATTAAGTAAGAAAGAGGATTAGGTGATGAATGAGAAGGGACACAATCATGGTAATAAGAGATAGTAAGATCTGCCGATGCTGGAGTCTGAGATAACATAGTGGAGCTGGAGGAACACAGCAGGCCAGGCAGCATCAGAGAAGCAAGAAAGCTGATGTTCCGGGTCGTGACCCTTCTTCAGAAATTTCTGAATAAGTGTCCCAACCCGAAACGTCAGCTTTCCTGCTCCTCTGATGCTGCCTGGCCTACTGTATCCTTCCAGCTCCATACTGTATTATCATGGCAATAAGTTTGTGTTAAGGGGTTTGAACTCTGCTATGAAGAGATGTGCATTGGGAGACCAAAGATTGTGCTGGGAACAGAGAAGGTTGAATGAGAAATGGGGAGGTGATATAGTAGCCACTGGACTAGTAATCCAGAGGCTCAGGTGATGTTCTGGGAACATGGCTTCAAATCCCACCGTTGGCAGCCGATGGTATTTAAATTCAATTAACAAATCTGGAATTGATTCCATAACTTACAAGTGTAACAATTCTAGCCCCTAGACTAATCTTGAGCAAAATTTTTTCTGAAGAAGGGTCTAGGCCCGAAATGTCAAGCTTTCCTGCTCCTATGATGCTGCTTGGCCTACTGTGTTCATCCAGCTCTACACCTTGTTATCTCTAATTCCATATTGAGTCATTCTTCTGATTGGGGTGATGGTGATATAGTGGAAATGTCATCAGGTTAGTAATTCAGGTTCAAATCCCACGGCAGCTGTACCTACCAGATTTAAAATCAATTCATACAGCTGGAATTGAAAGCTGGTCTCAGTAATGTGACTGTGAAATTTATCATTGTTCGTTATAAATCCCCATCTGTTTCACTAATATCCTTCCCTATTCTTTAAGATAAATCACTTTACTTGGTTTGGCCTACATGTGACTCCAGGCCTACAGCAATGTGATTGACTTTTACTTGCCCTGCAAGACACTGATACATCATGAACAAATTAATTTTTGTTTAGAAAATGATGGCTGGTGAGAGTGAAAGGGCCAATTTTGCATAGCTCAGGGAATGAAAAGAATTAGATCAGAGGGAGTTTTGTGAGCTATCTGTGACAGTGAAAAGGCATATGTAGATATGCAGGGGAACTGAAGAGTTTTTACAATCTTACTTCTTAGTGAAGTCGAACTTCTGAAGTTTTTGAACTGCCTGTTTCAAATCTGGTTCAATCAGGAACCAAAGCTGAACCACGTAATAGTTTTGCCTGCCTCTGAGAGTTTTCTCACTCAGGACTTGCCCAGGCATGTAACTGGCTTTGGGTTAAAGTTAGTGGGTAGGACACTACAACACAGGCAGGGTCATTTGGTACATCACTTTTCTGCTGTCTCTGTGACAAAACTGTCACCAAATCCCCACCACACCACACAACATACCACACCTCCTTTTGATCCCAAATCTTATCTTTTCCCTCCACTGTTTCTCTACCTCCCTTTTTGAGGGCCAGTTTAGATTCTGTTCTTGGTGAGACATTCAATGTCCTAACAGTAAGGTCTGTGCTTTAAAAAGCATAAGATTCTCCTAACATTCTCCTTCCCTTGTGAGAATTTAAACGCGTTCTGAACTTACGGATTCACTGACCATTATAAATGCCTTTCCCTTTTTTATGCATTACCAAAATCTCTCTGTTGAGTGTCTTTCAAAACAAAAAATGCATCCGTTTCTTTCATGTCTCCTCATTGCTGAAGCCTCTTACCTTGGTATGTTCTGAGTAACTTTCCTGTAGTAAAATTTGCACATCTCTACATAACATTCTGACTAGTGATTTTTGCAGGCTCAGTACTTTCTAAGGTATTTTCTAACCAACCCGTTCAGTGATGTTATGACACTGCGACCAGGTGGGACTTTAACCCAGACCTCCTGGCTCACAAGTAAAGACACTACCACTGTACCACAAGAGCACCTTAAATACACTTTGCTCTTTGATTTTAAAAAAACTCAATCAACCACTCTCCTCCTATGTTTGCAGGATTTGAATCTGGATCCCCAGAACATTACCTGGGTCTCTGGATTAATAAAATCAGAAAGAACTATGGATACTGTAAATCAGGAACAAAAACAGAAGTTGCTAGAAAAGCTCAGCAAGTCTGGCAGCATCAGAAAGAAGGGTCATTGGACCCAAAACATTAACTCTGATTTTTCTTCACAGATGCTGCCAGACTGGCTGAGCTTTACTGTTCTGTTTTTTTCCCCATGGCAGGCTGATGGAGAAAGTGAAGTGGCATGGGGTCCAGGGTGTGCTAGCTAGATGGATAAAAAACTGGCTAGGCAACAGGACACAAAGAGTAGTAGTGGAAGGGGGTTTCTCAAATTGGAGACCTGTGACCAGTGGTGTTCCACAGGGATCTGTGCTGGGACCACTGTTGTTTGTGATATACGTAAATGATTTGGAGGAAGGTATAGGTGGTCTGATTAGCAAGTTTGCAGATGACACAAAGATTGGTGGAGTAGCAGATAGTGAAGAGGACTGTCAGAGATTACAGCAGAATATAGATAGATTGGAGAGTTGGGCAGATAAATGGCAGATGGAGTTCAATCCAGGCAAATGTGAGGTGATGTATTTTGGAAGATCTAATTCAAGAGCAAAATATACAGTAAATGGAAAGGTCCTGGGGAAAATTGATGCACAGAGAGATCTGGGTGTTCAGGTCCATTGTTCCCTGAAGGTGGTAACACAGGTCAATAGAGTGGTCAAGGAGGCATACGGCATGCTTTCCTTCATCGGACGGGGTATTGAGTACAAGAGCTGGCAGGTCGTGTTACAGTTGTAAAAGACTTTGGTTCGGCCACATTTAGAGTACTGTGTACAGTTCTGGTCGCCAGATTACCAAAAGGATGTGAATGCTTTGGACAGGGTGCAGAGGAGGTTCACCAGGATGTTGCCTGGTATGGAGGGTGCTAGCTATGAAGAGAGGTTGAGTAGACTAGGATTATTTTCATTAGAAAGACGGAGATTGAGGGGGGACCTGATTGAGATCTACAAAATCATGAGGGGTATAGACAAGAAGCTTTTTCCCAGAGTGGGGGACTCAATTGCTAGGGGTCATGAGTTCAAAGTGAGAGGAGGAAAGTTTACGGGAGATATGCGTGGAAAGTTCTTTACGCAGAGGGTGGTGGGTGCCTGGAATACGTTGCCAGCAGAGGTGGTAGATGCAGACACGTTAGTGTCTTTTAAAATGTATCTGGACAGGTACATGGATGGACAGGGAGGAAAGGGATGCAGACCCTTAGAAAATAGATGATAGGTTTAGACAGAGGATCTCGATCGGCGCAGGCTTGGAGGGCCGAAGGGCCTGTTCCTGTGCTGTAATTTTCTTTGTTCTTTGTTCTTGTTCTTTGTTTTTGTGTTTGGATTAATAATCTAGCTATTACAAGGAATGACCTCCTCTGTTGTAAGATGATGTGACCCTTAGTCAGGACACTGTGACCTGATAATTGGAAAGTAATGGAGACATAGATTTAAACTTTCTATAACTTCCTGATACAAACTCATAACTCATACAAGACAGAAAGCTGAGATAACAAAGTGTAGAGTCAGATGAACACAGCAGGCCAAGCAGCGTCAGAGGAGCAGGAAAGCTGACGTTTCGGGTCTAGACCCTTCTTCAGAAATCTAGTTCAAAATTCAAAAATCCCAGTCTATCCACAGACTTAAGATAAGAGGCAGAAGGTTTAAAGGGGATGTGAGGGAGAAAAAAAGTTACTGAAGGTAGTTTGGAATCTGGAACTCCCTGCCTGTAAGGGTGGTAGAAGCAGAAACCCTCATAACAACATTTCAATGTTCAGACATGTACTTGCGATGTCAGGTGCTAGAAAATAGGATAAAGATAGTTAGGTGGTTGTTTTGACCAGCACAGATTCAATGGACCAAAGGTATTTTTCCTGTGTAGTAGACCTGTATGACTGTAATATCCTTTTAAATAAGGAAAATCTCCTATCTTTAGCTGATCTGACCTACATGTGACGCCGCACTCTCAGCAATGTCAACTGTACAAGTACAGTTGGTCACTAAACCCTTAAATAAATAAAATGGCTAAAATAAAAGCAAAGTACTGTGGATGCTAGAGATCTAAAATAAAATCAGAAAGTGATGGTGAATCTCAGCGGGAAACTGATGCTGCCGGACCTGCTGACATTTTCCAGCTCTTTCTGTTTTTATTTCAGATCATCAACATCTGTAGTTGTGGCTGGTAGCTGTTGCAGATCAGCCTTGGCTGCGTTAGTAATAGTGTGTGCTGAGTCAGGCCATCATGGGTTTATGACCTCATTCCAGAGACTCAAGCTGATGCTTCTGGTGCCAGTGGTGAGGGAGTGCTAGACTGTTTGAGATGCTGTGTCCTTGATGAACAGGCCCCATCTTCCCACCCAGATTATTGTGAAAGATCCCTCATCACCACTGGGGGGTGGGGGCGGAGGTGGGAGGGAAGACTTTTGTTTATATGTAACTCCTTTGGGTACTTTGAGACATTCAAAGTGTTTCACAAATAATAAAGTATTTTTGAAGACGAACCTCTACTATAATGTAGGAAAGATTGCAGCAAACGTGTGCACGGCAAGATCTCACAAACAGCAATATGATAAAAGATTATCAATATAAAAGGTTTGCATTATGTTGTTTGAGGGACAAAGCCTGAGGAGTATCCCAACTTTGAGTGGAATCTTAGACATCCACCTTAGAGGGCAGACAGGCCCTTCGATTATAGATGCATCCAGAAAATGGTGTTTCTGACAGTTTTCCACTCCTTCAGTACAGCATTGGCAGTGCCAACCTCCAATGTTGTGCTCAAGCCTCAAAGCACTGGAGAGTTTGTGCCTGTGTCCTGGGCCGATAGTATTCAGCTGTGTGCAAATTAGACTCTGTACTGGCTACACTTTAAAAATGGATATTTCATGTTGTGGTGCTTTGAGCCAACCTGAGGTGGTGAAAGACTCTCCCCTAGTTTGTGTGTATATGTGTCTGTGTGTGTGCACGTGTGTAAATTAGATAGTGTAGACCTCAGATTGTTTCTGGCTGCCAGGTATAACACTAGAGCTGTTCAGCAATGATCTTCAAAATGTCATAGACCCTTCAAAGATTTGGAAAGGCTGTTAAACTCTCATTGTGTCCTTCATAAATGTCTGAATGGTGTTAATTTTCAAATTCCTTAGTTAGGGCCTCTTGCTTGTGCTGTTGTCCAGCTTGGGCTGACGAGTGGCAAGTGACATTTGTGCCACACAAATGCCAGGCTATGACTTCACCAATAAGAGACAATCCAACCACCGCCCCTTGACATTCAACGGTGTTACCATCACTAAACCCCCACTATCAACATCCTGGGTGTTATCATTGTCCAGAAATTCACCTGGACTCACCACATAAACACTAGCAACAAGAGCAGGCCAGAAGCTAGGAATACTGCGGCGAGTAACTCACCTCCTGACTCTCCAAAGCCTGCCCACCATCTACACAGCTCAACTCAGGAGTGTGATGGAAGACTCCCCACTTGCCTGGATGGGTGTGACTCCATCAACACTCAAGAAGACTGACACCATCCAGGACAAAACAGTCCACTTTATTGACACCACATCTACAAGCATCCACTCCCTCCACCACCGACGCTCAGTAGCAGCAGTGTCTACAACCTACAAGATGCACTGCAGAAATTCACCAAAGATTCTCGGACAGCACCTTCCAAACCCACGACCACTTCCATCTAGAAGGACAAGGGCAGCAGATACACGGGAACACCACCACCTTCAAGTTCCCCTCCAAGTCACTCACCATCCTGACTTGGAACTATATCGCCATTCCTTCAGTGTTGTTAAGTCAAAATACTGGAATTCCGTCCCTCATGGCATTGTGGGTCAACCCACAGCAGGTGGACTGCTGTTGTTCAAGAACACAGCTCACCACCACCTTCTGAAGGGCATATAGGGACAGGCAATAAATGTTGGCCAGGCAGTCATGCCCACATCCCAAAAATGAACTTTAAAAAGTCTCCCGGTTCTATTCTGCCATTCAGTTCCATTGCAGCTGACCTATATCTTAACAATTTCATGGTCATTTTGAGTGAAACCAGTTTTATATTTCCTAATTTTTAAAAATATTTTGCAAATCTTTACTTAACCCAAGGTGGGATTGAATCAACAAGTCTATCACTGAATATTTTGTTTTGTGATTTGCTTTGATTGGGTAGCACTTGATAAACATCCCTGAATGCGCTCATAGCTGTAAGATGATTAGTTGACCTCATTACAAGGCTTATTTACTAGAAGCAACAACATTTGTAACAGGCCTATTGTTTGCGAACTAAAGGGAAATGTTCAAGCTTTGCTTCCTTTTTTTGAGTTACACAAGAGCTTAGGGAGCAACTATATCCTTTTTGATTTCTCCATAAAATGTTTCAGCCAATCAGTTCCCTTTTCTCCTCCAGAATAAGGTGTTGAGATTGAGTGAAATTTGGCATTCTTGCATTTGTCCTGTTGAGTGCAAGATGAAAAGCTTTAATAACATGTCTCTGCATCTGTGCCATTCAGATTTCTGTATGTGATGTGTTTCAGGTCATAACCCAGTGCTTAGGCATAGCGTTAGGCTGTTTAGCAGCTGACACAGGCTTGATGGGATGAATGGCCTCCTGTGCTCTTAATCTTAACTTTTGACTCAGTCAAGCAGTGCGAACTGAACAAGTATGAACCTTGGCAATAGAGAAGGGCTGAAGGGCTTCTTTAGTACTGTGTGATTCTATAAACCTTCTAGCCTTACTTACCAGGTCTGTTCCCCTCACTGTTATGTCAGTCATTTCAAGCCTCTATGTTCTAAAGGCAAATTGAGTCCAGAACGTAGCCAGGTGCAGCGGCTGAGAATAAAATGTTTGCTATTTACATTCACAGTCACAACACACATCTTCTCTCATTGTAGAACCTTGTCTGAATTCCAAATTATGAGGGAGCAGAGAAAATAGGGAGTAATGATTTCCTCTGGGGAGAGGGCTGGTAACCAGAGGACACAAACTGTAGATAATTGGTGAAAGGTTGAGTGCAAGTATGAGGCCTGGAAGCTGATGCAATAATTTTGTCATTAGTTTAGTAGTTTGAGTATTGCTGAAAAGAGGCACACCTGATAAAAGCTTGCACTCAGAACAATTTGCAAGAAATTCTAAGTAAAGGGGAGCAACATTGCATTCTTCATGGCAATGCGTCTACCAATCAGAGTTCACTTGCCACCCAATTGATGTCAATGTTAGTAAGGAGGATGTGCTAGGAATTTTGATGAAGTTGAAGATAGATAAGTCTCTCGGGCCTGATGGGATTTATCTAAGGATTCTATGGGAAGCGAGGGAAGAGATCGCAGGACCTTTGGCGATGATCTTTTCGTTCTCACTGTGCACGGGTATAGTGCCGGAAGATTGGAGAGAGGCAAACGTCATTCCCTTGTTCAAAAAAGGGAATAGGGATAACCCCGGAAATTACAGGCCGGTTAGTCTTATGTCAGCGGTGGGCAATTTATTGGAAAGGGCTCTGAGAGATAGGATTTATGATCACTTGGAAAGGCACAGCTTGATTTGTGATAGCATGGATTTGTGAGGGGTAGATCATGCCTCACAAACCTTATTGAATTCTTCGAAGAGGTGACCGAACTCGTGGATAAAGGTGGAGCAGTGGATGTGATATACATGGATTTAAGTAAGGTGTTTGATAAGGTTCCCCATGGTAGGCTCATGCAGAAGGTAAGGAGGCATGGGATGGGGGAAATGTGGCAGATTGGATTCAGAATTGGCTGACCCTTAGAAGACAAAGGGTGGTAGTGGACGGAAAATATTCAACATGGTGCTCAGTTACGAGTGGTATACCACAAGGATCTGTCCTGGGTCCTCTTCTATTTGTGATTGTTGTAAATGATTTGGATGGAGCAGTGGAAAGGTGGATTAGCAAATTCGCAGACAATACGAAGGTGGGTCGCATTGTGTACAGTGCGGAGGGCTGTTCTAGGTTACAAAGGGACATTGATAGGATGCAGAGCTGGGCTGAGAAGTGGCAGATGGAGTTTAACCCTGAAAAGTGTGAGGTGATTCATTTTGGAAGGACAAACTTGAGAGCAGAATACAGGGTTAACGGAAAGATTCTTGGCAGTGTGGAGGAGCAGAGGGATCTTGGGGTTCATGTCCACAGTTCCCTGAAATCTGCCATCCAGGTGGATAGAGTTGTTAAGAAGGCGTATGGTGTGTTAGCTTTCATTAATAGAGGGGTTGAGTTCAAGAGCCGTGAAGTTATACTCCAGCTGTGCAAAAACCTGATTCAGATACATCTGGAGTATTGTGTCAAGTTCTGGTCGCCTCATTGCAGGAATGATGTGGAGGCGTTGGAAAAGGTGCAGAGGAGATTTACCAGGATGTTGCCTGGAATGGAGGGAAGATCTAACGAGGAAAGGTTGAGAGAGCTAGGGCTTTTCTCTTTAGAACGATGAAGGATGAGAGGTGACTTGACGGAGGTGTACAAAATGATCAGAGGTATAGGTAGAGTGGACAGCCAGAGACTTTTTCCTAGGGTGGAGGTAGCTATTACGAGGGGGCATACTTTTAAAGTGAGTGGAGGTAGATATAGGGGAGACCTCAGAGGTAGGTTCTTTACTCAGAGGGTGGTAGGGGCGTGGAATGCATTGCCGGAGAGGGTAGTGGAGTCGGCCTCATTAGGGGCATTTAAGCGGCTATTAGATAGGCATATGGATGATAGTATAAGGTGGGGGTGGAGGTTAGATAGACCTTAGGATTAGGGTAGAAGTTCAGCACAACGTCGTGGGCCAAAGGGCCTGCACTGTTCTCTGTTCTATGTTCTAATTAGTACTTATTCTGATACAGTTTAAAGATTTTGTTCCCTCTTTACACTGGTGTTTCCTGCAAATTGTCCTGATGAGAGCAAAATGAAAAGCTTTGACGACATGTCTTTTTTTCCCAGTAAGAATGGGTGGCGAAATTTCCAGGCTGTAGAGGGGAAAAAAGACTGGGAGTAGTGAGATTAATTAAATAGTTCTCCTAAAGGATCAGCACAGGTCGAATGGGTTGGATGACTTCTCCAGTGCTTTATGGCTCTTTGATTATCAGAACTTGATGGACAAAATGTATTGGCTACTTCTGAAGCCTCATCTGATTGGAGTTGGGTTTGCCTTTAGTGAGTTTCTGTTTTGTTTTGTGCTTACAGAGCCAGTGTTCCGTGCTCCTCTGGTGCTGAGTAAAGCAGGTGATGTCCGGGAGGGGCTTGAGAACCAACTCCGACAGGTACTGTCCTCTGTCACTTCAGTTACTTCAGTCAACTGTTTTTACAATGAGGAGGGGAATGGGCAGGGGTTCGCGGGCTGGAGAATAACCTCGCTGTCTCCGTGGACTAAGTTGCACAGGAACCATTTGTTGCTGATGTCGCTTTGGAGGAAATGCATGTTCTACGGTTGTGTTCCAGGCCTGAGCTCATGAGTAAATTCTGTTCATGTCACACAAGTGCCAATCAGTGGCGATCTCAATACAGTATGTGGCAGCCCTCCTTTTTATTAGATGCTGGTTGAACTATGGTGGTCAACTTTTTCAGCATCATCTTCTGGGGCTCCTGAACCCCACTCTGCCATCGGCAGTCTTTGCCGCATTTGCTGCAGAGGAAGACATTGGACTGAGAAGGTGCAGTAGTCACTAGTTTCTGTTTTCTCTGGGCTCTTTTCTCACAAGCTGAGCTTTTCATTTGTGCTTGCCTCCTCCAATAGTCCTACCAAGCAGTAGGCCTCCAGACATTACAGCCATCAGTAGCTGTCTCCATGAGAGAGTCTAAACATCACCTTTTGACATTCTGTGATAATTTATTGAATTCCTGCCATTAAAAATCTAGTGATTACTATTAACCAGAAACTGAACTGGATTAGTCATATAAATCCTGTGCCAAAAGGACATGGCAGAGGCTGAATATTCTCAGAATGTAACTTAACCTCCTGGCTGTCTGCAAGGCATAAGTCAGAGTGTACGAAATACCTCCCACTTGTCTGGATGAGCACAGCTCCAACAATGCTGAAGAAGCTTGACACCATCCAGGATAAAGGGCCCACTTGATTGGCACCTTTATCCACCACCTTCAACATGCACTCCCTGACCACTGATGCATAGTGGCAACAGTGTGGAGCCCAGGAGCTGGGCTGGAACAGTCATGACATTGCCCTGGATGTGTCCGGATCTGTGCCATGGAATGAGGGCATTCCAACTTTTGTGAGTTCACCCTGATGCGTATCTGGACTCTCTGTCCTTAACGATATATCCTGTAATACTCAGACCTGAAAATTTGTCTTGAAATTTCCAATTGACCCCCAGAGATCCACATTTCCAGTCGCTTTTGTGTCAGGAAGCCTCTAAAAGATGCACTGCAGCAACTTACCAAGGCTCCTTCCAAACCCAGTGCTTCCATCTAGAAGGATAAGGGCAGCAGGTATATGGGAACACCATCACCTGCAAGTTTTACACCAAGCTACTCGCCATCCTGAAATATTTTGCTGGTCCTTTACTGTTGCTGGGGTAAAATCATAGAAATTGCTCCTTCTGAGCGCTGTAGGTGTCCCTATATCATTCAGACTTCAGAAGTTCAAGAAGGTGGCTCACCACGAAGATGCTGTTTACCATGTGATGCTAAATGAGCTGTTTGATTTTGATGATTCAGTCCAGTCTGCACGCACCCTGCCCCTCACACTCCCCCAGCGCAAATCACTGATCAGAGTCTTGAATAACATAGGGATTATCGGAGGTCAAGTAGTCAAATCCCTAAAAATTAATCTGTGAAAAATCAATCAATCCAACTGCTAATAGAGTGAAGGCCCTTTGTGGCAGATATACAAGGAGCAAAAGAATGTATCAATTGTGGAAAACATCTAAAGTGACTGCACTCAATTGTGCTAAACCTCAGGAAGGATATCCCACATTGTCTTTGTGGCATGAATTCACCAGAAAGCTGCCTGGCCTTTTCAGGGTTAAATTGCAAACTCAGCTTACATGAACTTTGCCTGTTTTCCTTTCAGTTCAGGGGTTTACGTGGTTTTCTATTTGAAATGATTCATGAATTTGGTGGCGTAGATAGAAACTGTTTCCTCGGGGTGGATGGACAGAGTCCCGAACAAGAAACAGAACCTTCAAAATAGACTTAGGCTATCAGGAAGCACTTCCTCACACAAAAGGGATTGGAAATGCGGATCCCTGGGGGGCAATTGGAAATTTCAAGACAAACTTTCAGCTCTGTATTATGGGATATACAGTTAAGGACACTTGGGGTCCAGATACACAGCAGCGTGAACTCATGAAATTTGGAATGCCTTTTCCTTCCATGGCACAGATCTGGACGCATCCAGAGCAATACCATCTTTACTGACTGTCCCAGCCCAGCTCCTGGGCTCATATCTTTTGGAAACAGGTATTTGCATGTCCCTGACACTCTTGGAACGGGGCCAAGATTGGCATGCATATGAGGATCAGCACTGAGGAGACGTCACACTATTGGAGGGTCAATACTGGGGGGTCGCCGCACTGTCAGAGGGTCTGTGCCAAGGGAACGCGGCAAGTGTTGGAGGGTCGGTGCTGACGGAGTGCGGCACTGTCAGAGAGTCAGTGCCAAGGGAGCGCGGCAGTTGTCAGAGGGTTGGCATCAAGGGAGTGCGGAGCACTGTCGGCAGACCGTACTACAGGAGTGAATGCACTGTTTGAGGATCAGCATGACGGAGTGCTACGTTGTTGAAGAATCACTACTCGGGGAGTGCTGCACTGTCCTTCAGGGGATCAGCTGTGATGGTGCACCATTCTGTCAGGGCTGCGGGAATGCCGCACCATTGGAGGGTCAGGGATGAAGGAACACCTTGGTATCAGAGGGTCAAGTTAGAAGATGAGCCACTTTTAACTGAAATCTGTCTGCCCTCTTGGGTGGATATTCAAAATTCCATGGCTACTATTTCAAAGCGGAGCTGGTGATTTCTCCCTTATTCAGGAGAATGCTGCAGCCATTCTCCACACAATAACTTCCCACCATAGTGATGAAATAACTTGTTTAATGATTCTGTGAGAAATTAGACAAGGTAGTGCAATGACCAAGTAGCCACGGCTATGTGATTTTTTGAATCATGTCCTGGAATCTTCTACATACAGCAAAACAGCGAGGCAGGGCCCTCCATGTAATATCCCACCTGTGTCAGAGTAATTTGCTGAGGTTCCACACTCTAGGTCCAAGCTGGGAATTTCTGGAGATTCCTTCTGTTAATGATATAGTTTTGCCGTTCTCGAATGAGAACAGTCAGACTAAACACTGCAGGGGAGTGAATGAAACAAAAAGACAGTAGATCAAACTCTCCAACTCTGCTTCTGCAGAGAGGGAACTAGCGGAGTCATGACTCTGAAAGTAAATTATAAATCTCTTCATTGGGGAGTTAAATCTGTGGCCTTGCCCCCACTCCCTTTCTACTTCCGTAACCCAGTTCCAAAACCAGTCTTCTTTCTAAGCTGCACAGCCAAGTTGCATCCTGAAAATTCCTGCTCAAGTTAGCTTCTTTTAAGTTTCACACCCGTGTGCAGCTCCACACAGGATTTAAATTATTTATGCCCTCTAAAACCAAGTGGGAGGATATGTTGGTCACAATGAAATCTCTCTGCTCTTCCAATTCTGGCTTCTTGAGCATGCTGTGCTGTATTGTTCTGCGTCCCATTGCCCCTTTCCTGCCTACCAGTGTAATTACTGCACCAGCGGCAGCTGTGCCGTCACCTTCCTGAGGCCTGAACTCTGGAATGGCCTCGCTGAACCTGTCTGCCTTTTGGTTAAGTTGTTAGTTAACCAAATCCTAGTATCTCCTTACATTGTCAAGTGCTTACACTCCTGTGAAGCACTGTGGGAAGTTTCATCCTGGTAAATTTGCTGTATAATTTACAAATCCTTACTATTGATGCAGTTTTGGTAGTAATGGCCGTGGGTACTGTAATGCTAATGTCCCCTGCTCATGTCCAGTTATCCAGCTTCCCCCATTACTTGCATGCAGGGTGGGGTGGAGAGGGTGTAGTGGGTTCACTGAGACTGAGATTACAACGTTTCCCGTCTCCAGTACGAGCCGGAGAAGGAGAGCTTGAAGGAAGATGATGAGTCGGTCACGGCGGAAATAATTCAGATTATTCTGGCTGAGGGGGAACACGAGAAGCAACAAATGGAAAAAAAGAAAACAATCATGGAGCAGGTGAAGAGGGATGAGGAACTGGCAAGAAAATGGGGTCAAGATTTTGTGAGTGTTTATAAATTCTCCTTTGCCTTTTTCTCTTTCTCATTTCCCTTGCTATCTTTTTAACTCCTCCTATCCTTGCCTTCCATTCTATCCTTCCCTGCCTCTTAATCCCTTAGCTCCTGCCCTAGCACCTACATCGCCATTGCTTCCTTGCCCTGTTGATGTTCACTCCCTGTTCCTTCCCTCTCACTCATAATATGCACTCACAGTGAACTGTTGACTTATTCTCTGAGCTGCCTGTTTCTGTTGGGGAAAGCACATGGAGAAAGTGGCCAGGCTGTATGTCTGAGCAGCTGCTGCTGGATGAGGGAGGCTGTTTCGTGTTTAACAGAAAATACAATGGCTGCTGTGTAGTACAGAACCATCCAATTGTTTTTGTTCACTTGTGGGATGTTGGCATTCCTGCCTGGGACAGCGTTTATAGGCCGCCCCAATTCACCGCTTGAGCAGGTGGTGGTGAGCTGCCTTCTTGAACTGCTGCAGTCCATATGCTGTATGCTGACAATGCCACTGCGGGGGAATACCAGGATCTTGACCAGGCAAAGTGATATAGTCGGGGAAGCGATGGCTGTGTAATATTATCGCTGGACTGTGAATCCAGAGACCAAGGTGATATCCAGGTTTGAATCTTACCATGGTAGGTGGTGGAATTTGCATTCATTTTAAAAACAAAAAAAATCTGAGGTTAAAAGTCTAATGATGACCATGAATCAATTGACGATTGTTGCAACAAAACATCTGGTTCACTAATGTCCTTTAGGAAAACTGCCAGCCTTCCCTGGTCTGGTCAACATATAACCCCAGACTGACAGCAATGTGGTTCACTCTTAAACTGCCCTCTGGGCAATTAGGGATGGGCAGTAAATGCTGGCCTAGCCAGTGACGCCCTCATCCCGTGAATGAATTTCTTTTAAAAATTTCCCAGTCACGGTGGTGGGTGAGTGGGAGGGGAATTTGCAGGTGATGTGTTCCCATGTATATGAAGCCGTTATCCTTGGACAGCACCTTCTAAACCCAGGACCCCTGCCATCTAAAGTTTTGAGTCTTTTATACCACGTAATTAGTTTTTAAAAATTCATTCTCAGAATATGGCTTTCGCCAGTTGCCCTGTAGAAGGTGGTGCTGATCTGTGTTCTTTAACCACTACAGTAACCTCATCCACTGCCTGTGTCACCTGCGCCTGTACGAAGCAGTGACCTCCGGAACCAGAAGGGTGCTGCGGCAAGTAACTCACCTCCTGACTCCCCAGCCCTGACCCACCATCTACAAGGCACAAGTCCAGGAGTGTGATGGAATACTCCCCACTTGCCTGGATGGGTGCAGCCCCATCAACACTCAAGAAGCTTGACACCATCCAGGACAAAGCAGGCCACTTTATTGGCACCACATCCACAAGCATCCACTCCCTCCAGCACCGACAGTCAATAGCAGCAGTGTGTACTATCTACAAGATGGGCTGCAGAAGGTCACCAAAGATCCTCTTACAGCACCTTCCAAACTCATGACCACTTCCACCTAGAAGGACAAGGGCAGCAGACACTTGGGAACACTGTCCCCTAGAAGTTCCCCTTGAAGCCACTCACTATCCTGACTTGGAAATATATCACTGTTCATTCACTGTCGCTGGGTCAAAAGCCTGGAATTCCCTCCCTAAGGGCATTGTGGGTCAACCTACAGCTCATGGACTGCAGCATCACCTTCTCAAGGGCAACCAGGGACGGGCAATAAATGCTGCCCAACCGGTGACGTACACATCCCAGGAAAGAATTTAGAAAAATAAGGCGTACAGTATCCTGAGCTTTCACGCATAGAGTACAAGAGCAAAGAGGTTATGCTGAACCTACATTGGATATTGGAGAATTGCCTGTATCTGGGCATCACTATTTTGGAAGAATGTGAACGCTTGAAGAAAATGCAGAAGTGGCTTACAAAAGTGGGTCCGGGGATGAGACACTTTAGTTATGAGTAAACATTGAAGAAGTTGGGACTTTTTTCCTTGGTGAGGTGAAAGCTGAGGGGAGATTTGATAGATGTTTTTAAAGTCATGCTTGGTCTGGACAGAGTAGGTATTGAGAAACTGCTCCCATTGTAAATGGATAGAGAACAAGAGGGCACAGTTTTTAAGTGTTTTGCAAGAAGCAAGTGTGTGGTGAGAAAAGTCTTTTTTTCACACAGCAAGTGGTTGAGTCTGGAACACACTGCCTGAATATGTGCTGGAGGCAGGTTCGATTGAGCCATTCAAGAGTGTATTAGATAATTATTTCAATAAAAACTAAATGCAGTGTTATTGGGAAAAGGCAAGGGTTTTGCACTGAGTCAAAACGTTCATAGATTGATGCAGGTGGGATGAATGGCCTCCTTCTGAGCTCTCACATTTCTGTGATTACTGCTCCCTTGCAGTGGTGAGTATTCAATGCCCTCCTAATTAGTAAGGGGGTCAACGTCCGGGTAATCTTGGTGTGATGCTGCCCACGGACAAATATCATCGCTGGACATCTTGAGCACTACAGCAAGCAAGTGGCAAGCCCAGATGATTTTTTTTAGCACTAATGATCGAAGGCATTGGGGAGAGCTGCCCCATTTTTCTTAATATGCTTTGGGGTCTGTCCATTGTAAGAAGGCAGTAAGAGCCCAAGTTCAATGCTCCATTCAAAATAAATCACAGTCGACGATGTGATGTTCCCTTGATCTGAACTTCTGACAGCATGGCACTCCCACAAGTAGTAACTCTGACAACGCAGCACTCCCACACTGCTTGCCCTTGGATAATGCAGCATTTTCTCAGTGCTGCCCATCGGTGCTACACAGGCAGTAGGAGCCTGAAGGGATAGATTGGCACTGAACAGGCCAATTTACAAATGAAACCATCTTCTGGTGAAACTGTTACCCCTAGGAGTTATCGGATGTTTTAGGATGAAGGTCCACTCATCATTCAGTGCGATATGAGATTAAATATTCATGTTCTTCTCCAGGCTACTGACAACATGTCTGATTCAGAGAATGAGGAGCCAGTGAAACATATGACTACGCGGCAATGGGGTTTAGCAGCCAACAACAAGCTGAGTGCCAGTTCATCTGGTCGATTTGCAAGGTAATTAGAGTCTTTGGTCTCTTGGCCAAGAGAGTGGTTTTAATGGAGGAGCAGCCCTAGCTGTCTGCTGGCTGTCCTTGAACTCGCACTGAATTCCATTCACTCGCTATCTCAGTGCATTATTCTAATCTATTCTCTTGTCAACTGTCTCAGCCCCTGGTCCAGCAACAACACCATTTTGAAATGCTCAAATCCCTCCATGTTCCTCCTCCCTCTCTCTTTGTAACCTCCTCCAGCCTTCCAACCCTCTGAGATCTGTGCTCCTATAAATCTTGGCTCTTGGGAAAGCCTGATTTTCATCAGTCCACCATTGGTAGCCATGCCTTTAGCTGCCTGGGATCGTTATGCTCTGGAATTCCCTACCTATACCTTTCCACTTCTCTCTTCTCTATTTAAGACCCTCCTTAAAACACGTTTCTTTGACCATGACCTGTGCCTGATATCTCCTGAGTGACCTGGTGACTTGCGTTTGAAAATCAATCCTGTAAGGCACCTCAGAAAGTTATCTATCATTTTCTGAAGAAGGGTCCTGACCTGAAATGTCAGCTTTCCTGCTCCTCTGACGCTGCCTGGCCTGCCGTGTTCCTCCAGCTCCACACTGTATTACCTCAGACTCCAGCATTGGCAGTTCTTACTATCTCTCAGGAAGTTATGCTACTTTCAAGGAGCTCTGTAAATGCTGTTGTTGAAGTGACCCTGGATTCCTTTCCTTAAATCTTGGCTTCTTGTTACAGTATGCTGAGCATCGAGGAGGAGAATCGAAGTTGGAGCACGCCAGTAGAAAACAACCAGAACCGAAGAGGGACACCTCGCAGTGACAGCAGAACCAAGGTATTTGTGGTTTCAGCAGGGCTGCATTGACTGGGCTGACCTCGTAACCTGCTACATGACTGACTTCGTTTATGTGCTGAAACAATTGCTAATCATTTGGAAACATTATGCAATTCCTTATGCACAAGGAATTTCACTGTCTGATTTGTTCCCTCCAACTTTATTATTGTTTAATGGGTTGTGGATGTCACTAATGTAATTCATTACTCTACATCCCTCCCTAACAAAAATCTATCATTCTCAAGCTTGAAAGCTCCGCTTGTTTCCCAGCATCCACAGGTTTCACTGGGGAGAGCTTTCTGGTTTTCCACTACCCTTATGTGAAGAAATTCTTCCAGACGTCACCTCTGGATGGGTTGGCTCTAATTTTAAGGCAGTGCTGCTTTCTTTTCATTTTCAGTCTGATTTGAAACTGCCAGAGTGTGACAGCAAGGGGCAGCATGTACATGTATAGGAATGTACCAACAAATAAGGTCAGGTTAGGCAAAAATGGTAAATGGGTATTAGGCAAATCCCTAGTTTCCCTTGAACTGAGTGGCTTGCTAGACCATTTCAGAGGGTTATTTAGTGTCAACCACATTGCTGTGGATTTTTTTTATTCATTTACTGAATGTGGGCATCACTAGTTGAGTCAGCATTTATTGCCTATCCCAAGCTACCCTTGAGAAGGTAGTGTTGAGCCCCCATCTCGAACCACTGCAGTCCTTTTGATGAAGGTACATGCAGAATATCATTAGAGATGGAGATCTAGGATTTTGACCCACTGACACTGAAGGAAAGTTGAAGGTCTGGAGTCACGTGTAGTACAGACCAGGTAAGGATGGCAGATTGCCTCCCCTAAAGGACGTTAATGAGCCAGCTGGGTTTTTGCATTGATCACAGGTAGTTTTGACGGTCACCGTCACCGAGAGTAGCTTTCAATTCCAGATTTATCAATTGATTTTAAATCAGGGAGGTACAGTTGCCATGGCGGGATTTGAACTCAAGTCCCAGGAAGCTCTGATTTATTAATCTAATGACATTACCGCTGTGATAGAAGGATGACTTGAGAAGGGATCATATTGGTTTGCTCCGGATTTGCCTATGGGTGGAATAATTACATTTTTAGGTTGTGGGTAAATAGGTCACTTGTGAGGTAAAAAGACATATTACAGGCTCTCTATCTGAATGCATGCTGCATGCATCGTAAGGAGAATGAATTCATAGCACAAATCGAAATAAATGAATATATGGTAGCAGTTGCAAGATGACCAGGATCTGAATGTTCAAGGCATTTGACATTTCAGAAGGATAGGAAGGAAGGATAAGGAGATGGAGTAGTTAATAAAGAGTGAGATCATTGCAATAGTGAGAAATGGAGTCATGGAGCCCTATAACATGGAGACAGGCCCTTCGGCCCAAACTGGTTCATGCCGACCAAAATGTCCATCCTTGCTAATCCTATTTCCCTGCATTTGGCCCATATCCTTCTAAACTTTTCTTAAGCATGTATTCGTCCAAATGCCTTTTAAATGTTGTTAATGTCCCCGCCTCAACCACTTCCGCAGACAGCTCATTCCATATTCGTACCACCTGTGTTTAAAAAAAAGTTGCCCTCTCAGGTTACCATGTGTTCTTTCCCCTCTTACCTTAAACTGATGCCCTCTCGTCCTCGATTACCCAACCCTGGGAAAAAGACTGAGTGCATTCACCCTATCCATGCTTCCCATGACTTTATACACTTCTATAAGTACCCCCACAGTCTCCTACACTCTAAACAGTCTGAGCTTGTCCCTTGAGTCCTGGCAATATCCTTGTAAATCTCTTCTGCACCCAAGGTGACCAAAACTGAACACAGTACTCCAAGTGTGGCCTCGCCAATGTCCTGTAGAACTGCAACATAACTTCCCGACTTCTGTACACAATACCCTGACTGATGAAGACCAGTGTACCAAAAGCTGCCTTAATTGCCCTTTCTACGTGTGACTCCACTTTCAGAGAACCGTGCACCTGAACTCCAAGGTCCCTCTGTTCCACTACACTCCTTATGCCCCTACCATTCACCATGAAACTCCTACCCTGATTTTATTTTCCAAAACGCAACACCTCACACTTATTTATATTAAACTCCATTTGCCGTTTCTCTGTTCACTTCCCCAGCTGATCAAGGTCCTGCTGCTATTTCTGATAACTTACCTCACTGTCCACGATACCACCTATTTTAGTGTCATCCACAAACTTATCAATCATGCCTTGTACGGTCTTATCCAAATCATTGATATAGATTACAAACAGCAACGGGCCCAACACCGACCCCCGAGGCACACCGTTAGTCACTGGCCTCCAGTCTGACAAGCATCCTCCCACTATTACCCTCTGCTTACTACCATCAAACCAATTGTGTATCCAATTTGCCAGCTCTCCCTCGACTCCATGCAATCTAATCTTCCAGAGCAGCCTACCATGTGGAACCTTATCAAAAGCCTTACTGAAATCCATATAGACTATGTCTACTGCCCTGCCCTCATCAACCTTCCTCGTCACTTCTTCAAAGAGCTCTAACAAATTTGTGAGGCAAGATCTCCCATGCACGAAGCCATACTGATCAAACTAATCAAACCGTGTCTTTCGAAATGCACGTATATCTTATCCCTCAGAATTTTCTCAAGTAAGTTACCTACCACGGATGTAAGTCTTACTGGTCTATAGTTCCCAGGTTTTTCTTTGCTGCCCTTCTTGAATAACTGCACAACATTCACTACCCTCCAGTCTTCCAGGACCTCACCCATGGCTAACGATGATGCAAATATATCAGCCAGGGCTCCCACAATTTCTTCTCTAGCCTCTTACAGGGTTCTTGGATATATCTGATCAGGATCAGGAGATTTATCCACCTTCATACATTCTAATAATTCCAACACCTCCGCTACTGTGATATAGACTGTCCCCGATATCGCCACTAACTTCCCCAAGCTCCCAAGTCATCATGTCTTCGTCCGCAGAAAACACAGGAGAAATATTCAGTGAGGACCTCACCGATCTCCTGCAGTTCCACACATACATGTCCACTTTGGTCTTTGAGGGGTCCTATTATCTCTCTACTTATTCTTTAACCTTTAAAATACTTAAAGAATCTCTTTGAATTCACCCTAATCTTCTCGGCCAAAGCTATCTCATGCCCCCTTCTCGCCTTCCTCAATTTCCTTCTTTAGTAAACCCCTGTATCCCTTATATACCTCCAGGGATTCCCTTCATCCCAGCTGCCTGTACCTGAGCCATGCCTCCTTTTTCTGGTCAAAGCCTCAATATCTCTTGTCATCCAGGGTTCCCTACTCCTGCCAACCTTCTCCTTCACTCTTGCAGGAGCATATTGACATTGAACTCTAGCTATCACACTTTTAAAGGCCTCCCACTTGCTAGAGGTCCCTTTACCTGCAAACAAACTCCTCCAATCAACCCCTGCAAGCTCCTGTCTAATTCCATCAAAATTCACCTTGCCCCAGATTAGAATTTGAACCGGTGGACCAGTTTTGTCCTTCTCCATAACTATGCTAAAATTAATAGCAGTATGGTCCCTGGTCCCAAAGTGCCCCACTGCTGTCACCTCAGTCATCTGTTCTGCCTTATTTCCCAAAAGTAGGTTGGGTTTTACCTCTTCCCAAGTAGGACCCTGTATATACTGCTTGAATGACCTTGGTTTGAAGAATCAAAATGCAGGATCATCTGGATGGAGATTAGAAATAACAAAGAAAGAAATTACTGGTGGGTGTATATTTAAAGTTGAGATAGATTCTTGATCAATAGAGGAATCAAGGGTTACAGAGAAAGGGCAGGAAAGTAGATGTGTGGAATCTTTGATCAGCCATGATCCTATTTAATGGCAGAGCAGCCTTCAGGGGCTGAATAGTCTACTCCTATTTCCATTTCTTATGATCTTATTATTTTGATTGGATCTGAACTTGATCTTCTAAACTCAAGGGGATGCAAGTCTGGTCTATATAAGCAGCCCTCATGATTTAACCTTCATATCGCTGGTATACCAACACTAATATATCTTTGAGTGCCATTGATTTACATCGTGTTTCCTGTGGCTCCTTAGCATGTACGGATAGTTAGTCTGTATTGTTTACTCTCCATGTTGACCTCTCCCAGCCCTCTTCATCAGACTATAATGTATGTAATGTAAGTGGAGTTTGAAACAGAGAGATCAGTCATGATCTTATTGAATGGTGGAGCACGCTCAGTGGTCTACTTTTGTCACTCTTCTATCTTCATATATTTCTCTATTCCTCTCTCTGTGACCTCATTTCCTTTGAATTGACTCAATAGGATTCTTACTGTTTGTTCTATGTGATGATGTTTCAGCCTGTCCTATCATTGAGATGGTGCAGTTTCCAGATGCATATTTTCTGATTTTATTTGCAGTGGATCCTCTCCAATCTCTCTCTCTTTTTCTTTGCAGACAGCTTTGGTTTCTGCAGGTTCCCTCATTACCAACAATGTTATCAACGTCCTGTCATCCTCTGAAAACAGTCGCTCCAACTCTGCCCCAAACCTGAGCTCGGAAAAACGGTCTGCAAATGACCCAGTGCCATCATGTCCGGCCAAGAGGGAGCGGTCAGCCAGCCCTGACAGCAATGACAGTATCTCCGGGGAATTCAATCACTTCAAGCCCATCAGCTGTTCACCCTGCACCCCTCCCAAGAAGCTGCCAGATGGCAGGGTCATGAAACCCAAGATTGTCAAATCGACACCCCGAAACCTCGGCTGTGGTCTCTACAAGCCAGCCGCCGCCACCACCACTTATGACGTGAACCCCAATCTCCTGCAGAAGTGGGGCCAGATTCTGCAGGAGCGCCACGAAGAGATGGTAGCCTCCAAGGGCACCCTGATTTCGGAGGATGAGGGTGAGGATGCTGCTGGCAGGCTGGGGGAATGGAGCAAGATTGCTGGGATGGAATTATCTTCAGCTTCAGGCTCCCCTGGCCTTCATAAGCTTGAATGCTTAGATTCGTTAAACTCTGCCAGCTCCATGGACTACTCCGAGTCCGGCACAATGCCGGAAACCTGCCAGGAGCTTTCCGAGGATTGGAGCAGCCACGCAGAGCTGATCCCAACCCAACAAGCCACTGTGGAGCAGGGCAAAGGGTCTCTGCACAACACCAGCACTTCATCTTCTAGCAACATGGGGGCGAAGCAAAGCAGAGGACCCATCAGCGGCAGCGACAGCAGATCGAAACATTCATCCTCCCACGGCAAGAAGAGGCGCCACAAGACCAAGCACACAGCTGAGTCGAGGGCCAAACGGGCAAAGTGGAATATCAACAATGGCAACATGATGTCTGCCAGCAGCCTGGATCATAACCAACAGGAAGAGGAAGACAGAAGGTTAGCAGCCAGGCTCCAGCGACGGCTTGATGCTGAGCGGACCACAGTTAACCGACAGAAAGGCAGTGAGGATGGTTACCCACTGCGGACAAAGACCAACTTTAAAACAAAGTAGCTCGCCTGGGATGGTTACCATCCCCTCTCAGCTCTGCTCCGCCCAGGGATCTCTGCCTGTTGCTTCCAATCTGTGTGATGTGCGGCCCATACAGGAATAATACAGTCCTTCACTTCATGCTGGCTTTTTTTTTTTGGTCTTGATCCTTTGCCGGTGCGGAACTGCTGACTTTAATTTCACTGTCTGAGATCCTCCTTCTCCCTGAGCCCCAGAGAAATTTAATCCGTCAGCCAGTGGTTGGATGTAGCCTTAATGCTCCCTTTTTATCACAAGAGCTGTATGCAGTTATTGACAATCCGTGTTTGTGATTCCTCCCTTCTGGGCCAGCTCCTGATCTGCTGCAGAAGTAGCTAATCAGGGCCTTTAGTCAGGTTCTGTATGAAGCGAATAATCATCATGGTCACCCCCTCTGACCCTGAGCAGTGTTGGATCCACATTGTTGTGAGTGAATGTGTTGCAAGGAGCCTAGATTAATTCCCATTTCAGGTTTTGTACCTGCAAGTTAGCTTGTCATAATCTATATTTTTTATTGAAAGGGGAATCATTTCTCAGGTTGGAAGAGGGACTATAACATGAAAATTTCTCCTTCCCTTATTAGTGCTGTTCCCTTAGCGTTTCATCTCTGTCAGTGCGTGTGCCTGATTTGAACAATGTTTCAGAGTTGGTGTGGGTCCCCTCTGTCCATTCATTGATGTGCATCCTTCCTCCCACCAGCAACTTGTGCCAGGCTTTTGTATCCATGTCCTGTCTTGTCTCCCACAGACGCCTCACATGCTTCCATGTCCCGAAGCAGAGGAATTTTTTTACTCACCGAGTTTCACTGGAGCTGATGAACAGATGAAATTGGCAGTCAGGGAAACGACTGCCAGGACCATCAGAAGCCTGCCACATGGCATGATGACCACGGGAACGAGGTTTAGCATTTTCCACCCCAACTCCCATCACTGTTCCCAACCTGAGAGAAAGAGAGCGTACCAAGGTGTCAGATAATGTAGCACATCATGAAAACTGAATGGGAGGGCATTATTCGCCAAGTCCTTCTTAAAATGGCTGACAGTCCCATATGCTAATCATGATTAAACATTTCACCCTAACCCTTGTCAGATCCTATTGAATAGGAGATGCCTCCATAAACCTGTGATCCTGTACTTGTGCTCCAAGGACTCTCCCTTGTGTACCGTTGTGTATTTGTGTGCTAACAGTACTTTCCGCTAACTCGCTCCCTAAAGGTGGGTGAGGCTGTACCAGGGCTGAAGCAGAGAACGTAACTGGAGGTAAGGGTAAGCCAGCATCCAGAACTCCCGTCTAATCCTAATGCCTCCACCGAAAGTTGTTAAATCACCATTTTGAGTAAAGAATTTAGTTTCTTAATATTGTTGTAAATTTTGTACCTTCAGAAATTCCTTTCAACCAGCTGATAAGTTTTGGCTTTTTCCAGTTCACTTTATCTGTGCTGTGTAATATTTCAGCCTAATCAGTACTTGCCATGCTTATGGAAAGCCATCAGCATTTTTTGTTGTTTTTGAAAGTGTTGCGACTTCATTAAACTTGCTGATAAAGAAACCTGACACACACGCGCGCGTACACACACACACACACACACACACACACACACACACACGTACACATATACAAATGTTGAGCTGTCACCACTGTTGAACACAATGCTTCTTTTGGGTATTAGATACTTCGATGCAGAGCTCAACTTCCTGTGATCTGGCCTCCTAACTTGCAATCCAGTACCCAGACTAGCCGAAACGTCAACTTTCCTGCACCTCTGACGCTGCCTGGCCTGCTGTGTTCCTCCAGCTCCAGACTGTGTTGTCTCTGACTCCAGCATCTGCAGTTATTGCTACCTCTAGTTATTGTCCCCATCTTGTCTGATGCATACATTCCCCTTCTGTGAAATAGGAGGGTCAGATTTCACTGAAAGCGGGTCCTCTTGGTTGGGACTGTGAAGAAAGGGAGCCTTTTCCCTTGTTGCACCTGCCTTAAAGAGACTGATTGCTCCATCTCCCCTGATGCAGGTATGATGTGCAAAGTTTTACAGCATCTGTTATCACTATTCCACCTCGCTTTCATACTCCAGCATTGTGCTGTTGTGTGAAATTGGAGCTTTTAAACAAAAGAATATTGGTTTTGACACTTTGGCAATCAAACAGTTTCAAGAGCTCCCCAACTTTTACTGTTCCTTTCCTCCCTCAGTTGCAGAATGTGGGTTATTCTAGAATGGGAACTAAACAAGGAACAACTTGGAAATCACAAGTTGTTACTGTGCGGAAGGAAGTCATTTAGTCCATCGCGTCTGCACTGACTCTCTCAACATTTTGACTTAGTGCCAATCTCCTACATGTTTCCTGTAAACCTGTATTATTTACATGGAAATAATCACCCATTATCTCCTTGAATGTCTTGGTTGAAGCTGCCTCTTCCAAGCAGTGCATTCCAGAACCTATAAGTGCTCAAAGGGTCAATTGTTGTCGTTCTTGGTTCCAGCAGCTAGTTGGAGAGACTAAACGGCCAGTTCCTCCTGTGGGGACCTGTACTATCACTCACTGCTGTGTTGCACCTGTATCAATTCTTTGGGGCAAAACATAGTAGGAGCAAGAGTTCAGAAAGAGAACCTAGAAGGAACGAGATCAACTGGGTGGCAGAATCCATGACTTATTCTGTGGAGTTACATCGATTTTACAGAACAGAGACCTGCAGGTTTATGGCTCACGTAAGCTGCCTTCCGCCGTACTTTACCCTTTCCCTGCCTGCTTCTTGGGTACAAGTCTTGTTTACAGCCAGTATTTGTTGTATTGTGACAGGTCTGTTTAAATGCAATCAATTTGAGTTTCGGATTTCTTGTACTGGTTCCTATGCTGGATTGGAAATTACAAACAAGGGCTAAATATTTTTGTAATCATGTGGAAAATATGAAGACATTTTCTATATGAAAAGAGTATTGGATTAATGAAAGAAAATGGACATTTTGTTAATATACTTTATACTAAACCCAGTAAAGCACTTAGGCTCATCCTAACTTGTTTTAAATTCTTTCACGGAGAAATATTTGCCAAAGAGAGATATATCTACATATATATATATATAAAGAATTTTTAAGGAAATGAGTTTGTGGACAAGTAATTTTCAGGAAAGTAGAATGCACTCACATAACCAATATTTGTACAGAATGAACTTTTCATGCCTCGCCTTGATAGACATGAGTGCCAAAAGGAGTTGGATTGAGGAGTGTGTGTACACACATATAAAGAAAAAGACTCTGTCCAGATTATCTTGTTTTGTTGTTTTCTAGTGTTTGTCTCCATGGCAAATAAATGAAAGTTCTGTTATCTTCCCCCAATAGGTTACACAAGTTGGAGATTAATTAGTACTGTTGAGGATTGTTACCTCTGTTGTAAAACGCAGCATTGGGGAAGCATCTGTGTCCTAGAAGATAATTAACAATATAATGTAGGAGCACTAGTAGGCCATTCAGCCCATTAACACCATTCTGTAAGATCGTGGCTGATCTGAAATTCCTGATCTCAAATTTCCTATCTTTGTCCCGCTAACCCTTGATCCCGTCATTGATTAAAGATAGATTGAACTCAGTCTTGAATATATTTAATGAACCAGCCTCTACACCCTCTGCAGTAAAGAATTTCACAAACTTACATCCTTCTGAGAGAAGAAATTCCTCCTTATCTCGAAGCTAAAAGCCTGACTGACACTGACTCTGAGATTATGCTTCTGGTCTTAGACTGTTCCACAAGGAAACAATATTTCCATATCTACCGTGTCACGTTCCCTAAGAATCTTCTAAGTTTCAAAAAAAGTCGCCTCTCATTCTTCTAAATTCCAATGAATACAGTCCAGCCTACTCAACCTCCTCTCATAAGACAGTCTTTCCATACCTGGGATCAGCCAAGTAATAAGGGGCCCAAACTGATCACAACATTCCAGGTATGGTCTGATTAGTGCTTTGTGTAGTTTTAACAAAATTTCCCTCTGCCTGTGCTCCATTCCCTTTGAAGTAAAAGCCAGTGTTCATTGGCCTTCCCAATTTACCTGCTTTTGGATACTAGCTTTTTGTGATTCATGGACGAGGATTTCCAACTTTTCCAAATTCCCCCTCGGCTTTCTCCATTTAAATAATATTCGGCTCATCTGTCCTTCCTGCCAAAGTACATGATCTAATATTTTAGCACACTATAGTCTTGTCTGCTAAGTTTTTGCCCGCTTGCTGAACAACTACCCCTCTGTCAACTTCATGTCGTCCTCCTCACTTGCCTTCCTACCTATTTTTGTGTCACCTACAAAATTAATGATTGGTACATTCAGTTTCCTCATCCAATTCATTAATGGATTGTGGCCAACCCTAATTGAATGGAGTAATGAAGGTTCCATTGTAATTGAATTTTCTTCCACTGCATAAAATGTTTCTCCCCTTTAGTTTATATTGTTAACGCTCACAAGCTATGAAAAGAGATCCCAAATGTTTTTCTAAAGAGCTATAATCGCTTAAATGTTTTTAAAATGGACTATTGATGAAAATGCTAATGACCACAAAATGTGCAAGCTGATCAAGATCTAGAAATTTCCAGAAACTTGTAGTGGACAAAGCTAATCATCAATCTCTCAAACTCCCAACGTATGAACATTGCAGTATAAAATACTCAAAGATTGATCAGAAGGTATTAAACATGCAGATCGATTGTAATAATTCCAAACTGATGTCAAACGCAAATTTGGGTGGGGATGTTGGTTGTGAGGACAGTGCAAGGAGATTTCAATTCGACTTGAATAGGCTAGAACATAGCAGCTAGAATATAATGAGGATAAATTTGAGGTTACTGACTGGTGCAAAGTGCAATATGGTTGGAGGCTGGGAAGTGTGGATGTCGAAAGAAATCTGGGTGTTCTTGTTGATCGGTTACTAAAAGCTAGTGTATAGGGGCAGCAAACAATTAAGAAGCAAATGGTATTCTGACCTTCATTTTGAGATTGAAGTTCAGTAGTAAATATATCTTGCTGCATTGTATAGAGCCTTTGTGCATACTTGCTGCTTGAAACTCAAAGCCATAGTGTGCTCTTCCTGCTGTGTGTGGCAACTCTGGCACAGTCCCAGTGCCTGGGGCCAGCAATTCTACTGCGAGAAGCGTCTCCAGCTGCAGTTCTACAAGCTGAGGTTTCAGAGCTGGGGGCACTGTGGAGCATTTATGAGGCAAAGTGTTGTGGAGAGCACAGTATGGGGTGGTGGGGGGGGTGGTGTCACACTGCATTTTTGGACTCCACAGGCTGGAAGGTAATGGGTAACCACCAGACAGGCAGTGCAGGAGTCTTCTGTAACTATTTCATGAAAAACAGATATACAATTGGGGAGGCTATTGAGGGGAATGGACTCTTAGGGGAAAGCAGCAACAACCAAAATCGTTGCATTGTTAGCTCTGCTGCACAAGAAGAGGAGAATGTGTGGGAATGCAAGTGTTAGGGGAATAGATAGGCATTTCTGCGGCCACAAACAAAACTTCAGGATGGGGAGTTACCTTCATTGTATTTCAGCACACGTGACAATAAAATCAATGAAAAGCTTTGTTTACGAGCAGTGCAGGCAGATCATAGTAAGCAAAGGATGTACAGATTAAAAAGACATGGACAGTCTCCCTGATCTTAGGGTCAAGGATGTCTCAGAGCGGTTACAGGACACCCTGGAGGGGGAGGGTTGAACAACCAGTGGTAGTGATATGCACTGGCACAAACAACATGGTTTAAAAAAAAGACAAAGTCCCAAAAGCAAACTATAGAGAGTTAGGAAGTAAGTTGGAAATTAGACCCTCAAAAGTAATGATCTCAGAAATGCTACCAGTGCCACATACTCATCAGAGTAGAAATAGCATGAATTATATGAACACATGGCTGAAGAGATGGTGTGAGGGGCAAAGTTTCAAGGTCCTGGTGTATTGAAGCTGGTTCTGAGGGAGGTGGGAACAGCACAAACCAGATGGTTATACTTCAGCAGGACCAGGACTGATGTTCTAGGGGAAGTTTTTGCTACAGTGTTTGGGGAGGCTTTAAATTTTAAACTAAATTGGCAGGGGGTGGCTGCTTTGAAATGAGTCAGAAGAAGAGGAATAAAGCTCAAGAACAAAAGTCAGAAAAGGGAATAGGGAAAGTGATAGGCAGAGAAATCAAGGGATCAAACACGGCCATGGTGAAAAATAAAGGGAACAAGTCAAGTAATGTAAAAACTGGTATGATCTAGTCAGGATAAAGGAGGCATGACTGCAGGAGAACCAAGGATGCGAACTGAACATCTAGGGGCATTTGGTATTTAGGAAGGTCAGTCAAAACTGAAGAGGCAGCAGAGTTGCATTGCTGGTTAAAGAGGAATTGACCACAACAGCGAGGATAGATATTAGCTCTGATGATGTAGAATCTGTATGGGTACAGTTGAGAAACATTAAGGGCCAAAGAATATCTGTGGGGTTTGTATATAGAGCCCCAAACTGTAGGGATGGATCTTGAGAATGGCATTAAGCAGGAAATTAGAGATGCAATACAGTAATTATGGGTGGCTTTAATCTGCATGTAGATTCGGCAAATCAAATTAGTAACAAATGCCATAGAGGAGGAATTCCTGGATTATACATGGGATAGTGTTCTGGACCAGTACATTGAGGAGTCAACTAGAGAACAAACAGGCCATTTTGACTGGGGTTTTCTTAATGAGAAAATAATAATTAGCAATCAGGGTGTGCAAGGCCCCTTGGATGAGCAACCAGAATATAATAGAATTTCTCACTGAGAGGAAGAGGGGGATAGTTGATTCCGAGACTAGGGTCTTGAATCTAAACTGAGGAAATTACAAAGGCAGGAAACATAAGTTGGGTTTGATAGATTTGGCAGAGAGTGGGGGTGGGCTTCCGTAAGGGGATGATGGTGGAAAGACGATGGTAGACGTTCAAACAGTACATCGGTAAACTGCAACAAATGTTCGTTCCAAACTAATGTAAAAGTAAAACAGGAAGAGTTGTCAAAATATGACTGATGGGGAAATCAGTCCAATTGATCCAAGAAGAGGCATAACAAATTGGCCAGAGAAAACAACAGACTGGGGGAGTTGGAGCAGTTTGGAATTCAACAAAAGGTTTAAGAAAGGGAAAGTAGAGTACATGAGTAAACTTGTGGGGGGTGTAAAAACTGACTGTAAAAGTTTCTGTAAGTATGTGAAGATAAATAGAACCAACATATGTGTTTACAAAGGATGGCACAAATTACATAACAAATGTTGGGGAGCACAGGGTTTAGTGAGACGGAGGAACTAGTGGAAATTGGAAATGGTAGGGAAATGATATTAGGGATATTGATGGGCTTGAAGGCTGATAATCTACATCCCAGAGTACTTAAGAAAGTGGCCCTAGAAATAGTGGATGCATTGGTGGTCATCTTGCAAGATTCTTTAGAACCTGGAACAGTTCCTACAAATTGGAGGTTAGTAATGTATCCCCACTATTTAAAAAAGGGAGACAGAGAGAAAAGGCAGGGAATTATAGAACAGTCACAAAAAGAAAAGTTGCTCAAGAAACTCAGCAGGACTGGCAGTATCTGTGAGAAGAAAGCAGAGTTAATGTTTGAGTCTGGTGACTCTGCCAAACTGTTAGTTGCGAGGAAAACATGGTATTTATACTGAAGCCAAAGAGGGAGTGTCAAGAAGTGAGTGGATAGGTGGAGATGAAGCTTAGAGGGAGCAGATAGATTATAGATAGCAGGCCAGTACAGAAAAAAAGCTGAATAACAGATAATAAGAGCTAAGAGTGGGAAACTGGGTTAGCTGTGCTGAATGAAGACCATATAATGTGATAATGGGTCTAGGAGTATGTTGGAGTAGGTGACTGTGTCATACCAAGTCTGGCTGTGGGGTGGATAACAAAAAACATGGATGGATGGAATCAGGCTCTATAGTCATTGAACTCAATGTTGAGTCCTAGAGGTTGCAGGGTCCCCAAGTGGAAAATGAGATGCTGTTCTTCGAGCTCACACTGAGCTTCACTGGAACATTGTAGCAGGCCCTAGACAGAAATGTTGGCCAGGGAACAAGGGGGTGTGTTGAAGTGGTAGGCAACTGGAAGCTCAGGATCAATTTTGCTGACACCACATAGGTGTTCTACAAAGCTGTCACCCAGCCTGCTTTTCATCTCCTCAGTGCAGAGGAGACACATTGTGAGCAGTGAATACAGTTGACTAGATTGAGTGAAGTACAGGTAAATTGCTGCTTCACCTGGAAGGTGTATCTGGGGTCTTGGACACTGAGGAGGGAGGAAGTAAATGGGCAGGAATTACACCTTCTGCAGTTGCAAGGGAACGTGCTGTGGGAGTGTGAGGAGATGTTGGAGATGGAGGAGAGTCCCAGAGGGAACAGTTTCTGCAGAGTGTTGATGAGGGAAGGGGAAGGGAATATGTGGCATCCTGTTGGAGATGACGGATGGCACCAAGCAATCCTTTGAATGTGGAGGCTGGGGCCTGGTAAGTGAGGACCTGAGTGACCCTTTGCTGTTGTGGAAAAGAAGGGAAGGGCTGAGGGCAAAAGTATGGGAGATGGGCCGAACATGGCTAAGGACCCTGTCAACCATAGTAGCAGGGAATCCTCTGTTGAGGGAAAAGGGTGGACATTTTGAAGGCCCCCCTGTGAAAGGTGCATCAAACTGATGCCACAGAGACCGAAACTGGGAGAATGGGATGGATTCTTTACAGGAAGAAGGGTGTAAGGATGTAAACATGGGAGTCAGTGCATTTGTAATGGATACCAGTGGCCAGCCTATCCCCAGAAATAGAAGCAGATTTCGAAGAAGGGAAGGGAGAGTCAAAGATGGACCAAGTGAAGGTGAGGGCAGGGTGGAAATTGGAAGCAAAATTGATAAATTTTCCAGTTCAGAACAAGAGAGGGAAGTAGCAGTAATGATCTCATCAATGAACCAGAGGAAGAGTTGTAGGTGGGGGCTGGAGTAGGACTGGAACAAGGAATGTTCCATGTATCCACAAAGAGGCAGGTATAACTGAAGCTAATGCAGGTTCCTATGGCCATCCCTTTGACCTGGGGAAAGTGAGAGGAGTTAAAAGAGAAGTTGTTCAGTGAGGACAAGCTCAACCTAGGGATGGGGTTGGTTCAGGCCTTTTTTTTCCAGGAAGTGGAGAGCCCTGAGACCATTCTAGTGGGGGATGGACGTGTAAAGGGATTGCCTGATTCCAAGTTTTTTTACCCACCCAACGCCTGTTATGAAATGGGTGGTGTTTAGCACAGTCACCCATTCCCATGTAGTCAAAGCCCATTATCCATCATATGGGCTGCATTCAGTACTACTAACCCAAATTCTCTCACTCTTCACTCGTATTGTCAATTATTCAGCTTTTCTTTTGTCCTGGGCTGCTCTTCATAATCTCCTTGTTTACCTAACCCTTTCATCTCTCTCTCTCTCTCTTTTTCTTTGGACTCCACCTCCACCTATCTGCTCACTCTTCCATCCTCCCTCTCCAGCAATTTCCGTTTTTGTTTCAGATCTTAAGCATCCTCATTTCTTTGTTTTCTTATAGACCAGTCAGCCTCACATTGATCGTGGGAAAAAGATTTAATAGCTGAGCACCATATGACCAGGATAAAGGCTTAGAATTAGGCCATTTGGCCCGTTGCATCTGATCCACTAGTCAGTCATGGCTGGTCTGTTTCTCAACCCCATTCTCCTGCCTTCTCCCCATAACATTTGCACCCCTTATAAATCTAGAACCTAGAATCTCCACCTTAAATGCACTCAATGACTTGGCCTTCACACACCTCTGCAGCAATGAGTTCCACAGATTCACCTCCCTCTGACTGAAGAATTCTTCCTCATATCAGTTCTAAAGGATTGCCCCTTCACTCTGAGGACCCTGGGGTCCTAGCCTGTGCTACTAATGGAAACACCCCCATGTCCAGTCTATCCAGGCCTCTCAGTATTCTGTAAGTTTCAATCAGATCACCCACCCACCCCCTATCCTTCTAAACTCAGTTGAATGAAGACCCAGAGTCCTCAACTACTCCTCATATGATATGCCCGTCATCCCAAGATTATTCTCATAAATCTCCTCTGGATGACCTCCAAGGCCACCATGTCTTTCCTCAGATATGGGACCCAAAACTGCTCACTATTCCAAATGCATTCTGACCAGAGTCTCATACAGCCTCAGCAGCACATCTCTTTTCTTGTATTCTAGTCCTCTTGAAATCAATGCTAACATTGCATTTGCCCTCCTGACTGCCGCCTGAACCTGCATGTTAACCCTAAGAGAATCCTGAACTAGGATCCCCAAGCCCTTTGTGCTTCAGATTTCCTAAGTAGAAAATAGTCTACATCCTTCCTTCCTACCAAAGTGCATAACCTCACACTTTCCCATATTGAATTCCATCTGCCACTTGTTTGCCCACTCTCCTTACATGTCCAAGTGCTTCTCCAGTCTCCCCACTTCCTGAACACTATCTGTCCCTCCAGGTATCTTTGTATCATCTGCAAACTTAGTAATAATGCCCTTAGTCCTTTTGTCTAGATTGTTAATGTATAATGTGCATAACTGTCATCCAAACAATGACCCCGTGGAATTCCACTAGTCACCAGCTGTCATCCCATTTTTCCCACTCTGCCTTCCGCCAGTCAGCCAATCCTTTATCCATACCAATACCTTCTCCCTAAAACCGTGGGCTCTTGTCTTATTTACCAGCTTCCTGTGTAACACCTTATCAAAGCTCTTCCAGAAATCCAAACAGATCACATCCACTGGCTCTCCATTGTCTCACTTGCTTATTACCTCCTTAAAGAATTCTAACAGATTTGTCAAGCATGACCTCCGCTTGATAAAACCATGTCAACTCAGCCCTATTTTACCATGCTACTTGGAAAACAGTGGCAGGAACAGAGAGAGCATGGATTTACAAAGGGAAATCATGCTTAATAAATTCACTGGAATTCTTCAAGGGTGTAACTCATAGATTTGATCGGGGGAAGCCAGGGTTTATTGGATTTTCAGAAGGCTTTTGTCAAAGTACCATAGAAGAGACTAGTGTGAAAAATTAGGGGGTAGTGTATTAAGGCGGATAGAAAACTGATTGGCAGATAGGAAACATAAAGTAGGAATAAACAGGTCTTTTTCCAAATGGCAGGCTGTGACTACAGGGGTACCACAGGGACCAGTGCTAGGACCTCAGCTATTCACAATATATGTTAATAATTTAAATGGAGCTAAATGTAATAGTTCCAAATTTGATGATGACACAGCTGGGTGGGAGGGTGTGCTGTGAGGAGGATGCAGAGATGCTTCAGTAAAATTTGGATGTGAGTGAGCAAGTGTTTGGCAGATGCAGTATAATGTGGTTAAATGTGATGTTATTCAGTTTGGGAGCAAAAACAGGAAGATGTATTATCTGAATAGCTATAAATTGAGAGGAGAATATGCAATGAGAACTGGGTGTCCTTGTGCACCAGTCACTAAAGGTAAGCATGCAGGTACAGCAGGCGGTGAAGAAGGCCAATGGTATGTTGGCCTTCATAGCAAAAGGATTCAAGTACAGGAGCAGGGATGTCTTGGCGCAGTTATACTGGGCCTTGGTGATGTAAAACGTGTGCAGTTTTGGTCTCTTTTTCCAAGTCAAGATGTTCTTACTAACGAGGGAGTGCAGTGAAGGTTTACCAGACTGATTCCTGAGATGGCAGGACTGACGTATGTGGAGAGGTTGATTCTATTAGGATTATATTCACTACAGTTCAGAAGAATGGAGGTGGTGGTGAATCACTTAAATTAAACTTTTAAATTCTAGCAGGACGAGGTGTGGTAGATGCAGGAGAGATATGCTGAATGACGGGTGAGTCTAGAACTGGGGTCACAGTCTAAGGATATGGGGTGGACCATTTACGACTGAGATTGGAACAAGTTTCTCCACCCAGAGAGTGATGAGCCTGTGGGAATTCGCTTCCACAGAAAACAATTGTGTTTCAAGGAGTTGGATATACCAACTGGGGCTAAAGGGATCAAAGAATTTTGGGAAAAAATGGGAACAGGCTGTTGAGTTGCATTATCAGCCATGATCGTAATGAATTATGGAGCAGGCTTGAAGGGCTGAATCACATGTTGTTGCTTCTATTTTCAATGAAACATCCCTAATGTAATGGAGTCAAATAAAGGCAATTTGTGTCTTTAGGGAGAGGTGGGCACTGTCGGGAGTGGAGTGCCTTATTTTCCCCCCCAAACTCTATTTTGATTTGATCCCTACCCTCCCCTTCACATTTTCTTTCACACAGGTATTGCCCCTACAGGGCTCTGCTTGTCACTGGTTTCTTGGGCACATGGGTGCTTTCCTAATGGTAAAAAAGGCAATTTCAGCTCCAAAATGGGACCAAACAAAGTTAGAGTAACACTATTCAGCTTTAATTTTTTAATTAAATTTGACCAGTTTTGGATTCCTGTTCCCTTGTCATAGTTGCTGATCTTCCAGAAATAACCTGGTGTCATAGGAATCACAGCTGAAACTCCTTGCACACTGTAGAATCGTTCAAAAGACATTTCAATTCAAATTAGTTGTACTTTTTATTAAGTTTATTAGTTATAAAGAAAATGAATACATAATGTAGAGGTTGACAGCATGTCCTTTCAGCAGAGTGATGAATGATGTAGATCATGTGACAAAACCTACCGAAATTGGACTGATCCGAATTCACTGCTGCTAATCTCAGCAGTTGTTCGGTTCTGACTGATCATCTGAAAGCTTGAGACTAATGTCAGACTGTTCCTCGTTGTGGTCAGTTTTCACACACTCAGTCTGCAGCTTGCTGTAGTTAATGGCCAGCTGCTTTCGAGCTTCCTTGTATTTAAGCTGCAGCCCTCTCAGTAAATGCACAGCCTCTTCATAGTCTTGCTTGCTGATGCCCTTGCCCCGTAACACATGAGCTAGATGGAATCAGGAAGAAGAAGGTTTCACAGTCAGTCAGAACAGAGTTCAGTGCTTGTAGCTCTGGGCACGTGGGTTCAAATCCCACCACGGCAGCTGGTGCAATTTAATTTAATACCATCTGACAGTGAAAGCTAGTCTTGGTGATGATGACCATGAAAATGTCATTGCTCCTAGAAGCAAACAGGTTTACTAATGTTCTCCACGGAAGGAAAACTGCCATTCTTGCCCAGTCTGGCCTACATGTGACTCCATGGACAACAAATGCTGGCCTTATCAGTGACAGCTACATCCCATGTATTTATAAAAAAAACTTCTTTTCAGAATATTAGGCACCACCTTGAGGAAAGAGTTAAGTCTAGGAGAAGTTGCAGGGTAAATCCACATTGGACATGTGAGAGTATTTCAAACAGCAGTTGATAAGAGTTCAGGAGCACATATTCCTGCGTGAATGAAGGAGAGGTATGGTACATTACGTGAACCTTGCATGACCAGGGATGTTATGACTTCGGTCAAAAAGAAAAAGGAAGCAGACGTGAAAAGGAAAAGCTGTTGTGCGTCTTAAAAAGTATTAAGGTAGCTAAGTCCCCAGGTCCTGATGGGATCTATCCCAGAAGATTGAGGGAGGAAAGAGAACAAATTGCTGGAGCATTGACAGACATCTTTGTATCATCTTTGGCCACAGGTGAGGTCCTAGAGGACTGGAGAATAGCTAATGGTGTCCCATTGCTTTAGAAGGGTAGCAGGGATAATCCAGGAAACTACATGCCTGTGAGTCTCACATTGGTGGGAGGGAAATTAGACTCTAAGCGACAAGATCTATACGCATTTAGAAATAAATGGACTTATTAGCAATAGCACATTTTTGTGCGGGGAGGTCGTGCCTTACTAACTTGATCAAGTTTTTGAGGAGGTGACAAAGATAATTGATGAGGGAAAAGCAGTTGATATGTTTCCATGGACTTCAGTAAAGCCTTTGACAAGGTCCCTCATGCCATACTGGTACAAAAAGTGAAGTCACATGGTATCAGGGGTGATCTGGCAAGATGGATACAAAACTGGCTTAGTCATAGGAGACAGAGTGTAACGGTAGAAGGCAGCTTTTTGGAATGGAAGGTTGTGACTAGTGGTGTTCCACATCGACCAGTGCTGAGATCTCTGCTGTTCATGGTCTACATAAATGATTTGGAGGAAAGCATGGCTGGTCTAATTAGTAGATTTGCAGACAACACAAAGATTGATGGAGTTGTGGATAGTGAGGATTGTCAAAGGATACAACAGGATATAGATCAGTTGGAAGCATGGGCAGAAAAATGGCAGATGGAGTTTAATCTAAACAAATGTGAGGTGATGCATTTTAGAAGGTAAAGTACAAGTGGAAATTATACAGTGAACGGCAGAACCCTTAGGAGTATTGATATGCAGAAGGATCTGGGTGTGCCAGTCCACAGATCACTGAAGGTGGCAGCACAGGTAGATAAGGTAGTTAAAAAAGGCCTGCGGCATGCTTGCCTTCAATGGAAGGGGCATTGAGTATAAGAAGAGACAAGTTATGCTGCAGCTTTACAGAACTTTAATTCGGCCTCACTTGGAATACTGGTATACTGTGCTGGTCACCACACTACCAGAAGGTGTGGATGCTTTGGAGAGGGTGCAGAAAAGGTTTACCAGGATGTTGCCTGGTATGGGGGATTTTAGCTGTGAAGAAAGGTTGGATAGATTGGGTCTGTTTTCACTGGAACACACACAATTTTGGGAGGGGGGGGGTGGCGACCTGATAGAAGTTTATAAGATTGTGAATGGCATGGACAGAGTGGAAAGTATGAGACTTTTTACCAGGGTGGAGGGGTCAATTACTAGGGGACATAGGTTCAAGGTATCGGGGTGGAGGGTTTAAAGAAGATATGTGAGGCAAGTTCTTCATACAAAGGGTGGCGAGTGCCTGGAATGTGCTGCCAGAGGAGGTGGTGGAAGCAGACACAACAGCAGCATTCAGGAAGCACCTGGATAAATACATTAATAGGAAGGGAATAGATGGATACGGATCCTGTAAGTGAAGACAATTTTAGTATGGAAGGGCAAAACGTGTCGGCGCAGGCTTGGAGGGCCGAACAGGCTGTTCCTCTGCTGTACTGTTCCTTGTTCTAAGAGATTTACTGCAAGGCGACCAGGGATGTGGGATTTCTGTTACATGGAGAGATTCGTGAAGATGGGATTGTTCTCCTTAGTGCAGAGTGGATTAAGGGAGATCTTATGGAGATGCTCAGAATCATGAGGGGTTTTGAAACAGTGAACAAAGATAAACTGTTTTGAAAGGCAGGGGGTTGGAAATGAGAGGGACACAGACAGAAGATGATTAGCAAAAGAATGAGATAATAGGAACTGCAGATGCTGGAGAATCCGAGATAACAAGGTGTGGAGCTGGATGAACACAGCAGGCCAAGCAGCATCATAGG
>JAHRHZ010000135.1:2931153-2944857 GCA_024137785.1 Ginglymostoma cirratum
CCCCCATTTCTGATGAAGGGTTTAGGCCCGAAACGTCAAGCTTTCCTGCTCCTATGATGCTGCTTGGCCTGCTGTGTTCATCCAGCTCCACACCTTGTTATCTAGCAAAAGAATGAGGTGAGTGAGAGAAACATCTTAAGGCAGTGACTCTGAGTGATCTATATGCACTACCTGAAAGGGAGGTAGAGCCACAGAGATTTACAGCACATAAAAAGAGGCCCTTCAGCCCATCATATCCACATTGATCCTGAAGCATCTATCCATTTTAATCCAAAATTCCAGCACAGGGACCACAGCCTTCGGTGCTACTGCATTTAAGTGTTCATCTAAATTCTTCTTAAATATTATGAGGGTTCCTGCCTCTACCCTTTTAGGCAGTGAATTCCAGGTTCTAACTACCATCTGGGTGGAAAAAAAACCCTCCTTAAACTTCAGGGTTGTTCCTGTTGTTCTTTACTTTAAATCTATACCTTCTGGTTATCCATTTACTAAAGGGAAAAACATTTTCTTATTTACCTTATCCATACCGTGTTTGTTTTGTACACCTCTGGGAAACACCCCCATCCTATCTAGTTTCTCCATTGCTAAACACTCCATTCCAGGTAACATTCGGGTGACTGCTTTCTGTACTGTCTCTAGCGCAGAGACATCCCTCCTAATGTATGGTGACCAAAACTGAACAAGTACTCCAGTTGAGGCCTAACTAACGTTACAGACAGCCCTATCATAACCTCTAAATAAAAATCTGAAAGAACTGCAGATGCTGGAAATCAGAAACAAAAACAGAAATTGCAGGAAAATATCAGCAGGTCAGGCAACATCTGTTGAGAGAGGTCAGAGTTAATGTTTTGGGTCCAGTGACCCTTCCTAGCTACCATCAGTTCTGAAGAAGTGTCACTGGACCTGAAACATCAACTCTGATTTCTATCCATAGAGGCTGCCAGACTTGCTGAGATTTTCAGCAATTTCTGTTTTTGTTTCTATCATAACCTTGCTCTTGCATTCAGTGCCACAACTAGTGAAGGCAAGTAACCCAGATGCCTTCTTTGCCGCCTTCACTTCCTTATCCATCTATCCTGTAGCCATCAAGGATCTGTGGACATGCATGCCAGGTCTTGTTGCATCTCTGTACTTTCCAGAGTCCTACCATTTATCATATGCTTCTTTTGCCTTGTTAGTCCTCCAAAAATGCATCACCTCACACTTTACATGAATAATTTCCATTTGCCAGTGTTTGGCCCGTCTGACCAGCCCATCTATATCGTCCTGTAGTCAAAGGCTTTCCTCCTCACTGTTTATCACACCACCAATTTTCATGACATCTGTGAACTTACTGATCATACCTCCTACGTTCATGCTGACATCATTAATGTACACAACAAACAGCCAATAAACAGCATGAGACCCAGCACTGAATCATGTGGTATGCCACAGGACACAGGTTTCCAGTCCCAAAAAGACCTTGTGTACCACCACCTGCTCCTGCCATGAAGCCAATTTTGGATCCAATTTGCCAAATTAGCCTGGATCCCATGGACTTTTAGCTTCTTACTTTGTCAAAAATCACAACAGTGTCCAGGTAGACTAAATCCACTGCACTACCCTCATTCACACATCTGGACACCTCCTTCAAAAGTTCAATTAAACCAGTCAGACATGATCTCCCAATTACAAAGCCATACTGACTACCCTATTCTGTCCTTCAGAATTTTTCCAATAGTTTCCCTTCCATTAATGTTGGTCTCAAGGCTCATAGTTCCTTGGTCAAAGCTCTTGAATAATGATACCACATCAGCTGCCCCCTTGCATCTCTCCAGTGTTCAGAGAGGATTTGAAAATAGGAAGGGAAAGAACCCAACATATCAGTGCAAAAGATAAGGCTGAAGCATTCGCAGCAATCTTCAGCCAGAAATGCCGAGTGGATGATCCATCTCGGCCTTGTACAGTGGACCACAGCATTACAAACACCTGTCTTCAGCCAATTCAATTTGCTCCACAAGATATTAAGAAATGTTTGGAGTCACTGGACGCCGCAAAGGCTATAAGTGCTGACAACATTCTGGCAATAGTACTGAAGACATGTGCTCCAGAACTTGCCACTCCCCTAGCCAAGTACAGTTACAATACTGATATCTAACCAACAATGTGGAAATTTGTCCAGGTGTGTCCGGTACACAAAAAGCAGAACAAATCTAACATGGCCAATTACTGCCCCGTTAGTCTACTCTCAATCATCAGTAAAGTGATGGAAAGTATCATCAACAGAGCTATCAAACAGCACCTGCTCCACAATTACCTGCTCAGTGACGCCCAGTGTGGGTTCTGCCAGGGCCACTCAGCTCTTGACCTCATTACAGCCTTGGTTCAAACATGGACAAAACAGCTGAATTCCAGAGGTGAGCTGAAAGTGACTGCCCATCACATCAAGACCACATTTGACTGAGTGTGGTATCAAAGAGTCCTGGAAAAACTGGAATCAATGGGAATCAGGGGGAAAATTCTCCACTGGTTGGAGTCATACCAGGCACATAGGAAGATGGTCATCGTTGTTGGAGGTCAGTCGTCTCAACTCCAAGTTACCTCTGCAGGAGTTCCTCAGGGTAGTGTCCTAGGCCCAACCATCTTCAGCTGCTTTCTCAAAGACTTTCTCCCAATACAAGTTCAGAAGTGGGGATGTTTGCTGTTGATTGTACAACATTTAGCCTTTCCATGGCCCCCAGATACTGAAGCAATCCATGTCCAAATGTAACAAGATTTAAGCAATATTCAGTTTTGGGCTGACAAGTGGCAAGTAATATTTGCAACACACAGGTGCTAGGCAATGACCATCTCCAACAGAAAACAATCTAACCATTGCCCCCTGGCATTCAATGGTGTTACCATCACTGAATCCCTCAATACCAGGGCCACCATTGACCTGCAACTGAACAGGATTAGCCATATAAATACAGCGGCCACAAGAACAGGTCAGAGGCTGGGGATCCAGCAGCGAGTAGATCACCTTCTGACTCCCTAAGCCTGTCCACCATATACAAGACACAAGTCAGGAGTGTGATGGAATACCCCCAAATTGCCTGAAACTGCAAAAACACCCAAGAAGCTTGACACCATCCAGGACAAAGCAGTTGAGGCTGAAGTCACATGTAGGCCAAACCAGGTAAGGATAGCAGATTTCCCAACTGACATCAGAGAACCAGATGGATTTTTATGACAATTTCATGCTCAGCATCACAGGGACTAGTGTCAATTCCAGATTATTCAAATTAAATTTAAATTCCACTGGCTGTCATGGTTGGATTTGTCTACATGTCACCTGGACATTAGCCTGGGTTTCAGGATTACTAATTGTACAAGTAGATGGAACTTCACGTCACTTTGCAACTCTTTCCTGCTTCAGCCCAGATTGCTGGTTCCCATGGAACAGGGGCCCATCATGATCTCAATTCCATACGGCCTGTATCAACCACCCTCTCCAAAGATGGCAGGGTGGGGTTTAGCAATAATAAAGGGGTGGGGGTGGGGCAGTGACATGAGCATGACAGGGGAAAATGCGTTCTGGTGAACATTTTCGGCAGCACCACATGCCATCTCATTTCTGGAGTTCTGAAGGGGTTGTATTGTTTTTCTCTCTCCACAGATGCTGCAAGACCTGCTGAGTTTCCTCAGTATTTTCTGTTTTTATCACAGTCAGCACTGATTAGCCAGTTGGGCTGTTTTAGGGTATGTGGATCGATGATCACTCATAGAAGATTCTCAAGTATCAGAATAATTGAGTGATCATGGAAGTCTATAAAACTGTGGAAAAGTCTTGAGTCTTCAGACTAATGGGATGGCGGGGGGGCAGTGTATATGTATGACAGAGAAAAGATTCATCCTGCAATATTCCAAACCAATACAGCAGGGAATACACAAGTTGCTGGAAACACTCAGCCAGTCTTGCAGCAATTTTGGGTAACAGAGTTGAAGACATGCCACTGGGGGACAGAATAGATTGAATGGGCTGAATGGAGACCTTTTTGAGTCATGTGACGATTGAAATGGAATTACTGATCAAGTACCTAATGGAATAATGCTCATTGTTCTCTGCTCCTTCATCCTTTTCAGAATCTCTTCCATTTTATCAGCTCTGCTCTTGTGAGACGAGAATTCTGCTAGTTTCCTCGGCTGCACGAGAGAAAACTGAATGAGTATATCTGGAAAAGTCATTATTGAATCAAGCAGCACTAGAATAGCTTCACAGAAGGGAAATCATATCTGACGGATTTGAGTTTTCCGAATAAGTCACAACCAGAGTGGATAGAGGGGATCCAATGGATGTGCAGTATTTGGACTTGCCGAAGGCATTTGACAAGGTATCTCACAAAACGTTAAACAATAAGAGCCTGTGGTGTTGGAAGTAGTGTATTGACTTGGATAACGGACAGGAAAAGGGGATAAGGCGTTATTTTTAAGGTTGGAAACCCCTGACCGGTGGGTACCACAGTGATCACTGCTGGGACCACAACTGTTTATAATATATATTAATGACTTGGAGGAAGGAAGCAAATGTACCGCAGCCAGAATAAAGGATCACCAATTTAATACTGAGATGAGTAGGTGGAAAGGCAAGTTGTGAGAGAGATACAAACAGTTTACAGAAAGATACCAATAGATTAAGTGGGCAAAAGCTGGTAAATTGACTATAATGTGAGAAAATGTGAAGTTGTTCATTTTGGAAGGGAGAACAAAAGAACACAGCATTATTTAAATGGAGAAAAGCTGCTAAAAGCAGTAACATATCATCCATGATCAAACGAGAGAACAGAATCGATAGGCTAAATGCTCGTAATTCTCCTCTTATATCTTATGGTCTTAGGGTCTAACACAAAGGGACTTGAGAGGACCTGTGCATGAAACACAGAAAGCCAGCACACAGCGGGAGCAGGTAATCAGGAAGGGTAATGAAATATTGATCCTTATTTCAAGGGGTATGGAGTATAAGAGTAGGGAAGTCTTAGTGCAAGTGTAGAAGGTGTTGGTGAGACCACATCTGGAGTAATGTGAGCAGTTTTTGTCCCTTTATTTAAGAAAACATATTATTTCATTGGAGGCAGTTCAGAGAAGGTTCATGAGGATGATCCCTAGTGTGGAGAGATTGTATTATGAACAAAGGCTAAACAGGTTGGGACTCATTGGAATTTAGAATGAGAGGTGATCTTAATGAACCATACAAGATTCTTAAGGGGCTTGACAGGGTAAATGCTGAGAGGATGTTTCCCTTCATGGGAGAGTGTAGGACCGGAGGGCATAGTCTCAGAATAAAGGATCACCAAGTTAAGACTGAGATGAGGAGGAATTTTTTCTCTCAGAGGTTTGGAAGTCTTTGGAACTCCTTGCCACAAAGAGGTCAGAGTCCTTGTGTACATTTAAGGCTAAGATAGATTGTCGATCAATCTGGGACTCAAGAGTTATAGGAAAGGGCAGGAAAGTGGACTTGCCAGATCAGTCATGATCCTATTGAATGGTGGAGCAGGCTCAAGGGGCTGAATGGCCAACCCCTGTTCCATTTTGTTATCATCTTATATATTGCATAAATAAACATACTTCTGTTGCACAAGGCCTTTTGTGATTATTGGTAAGATTGGGGTCCCAAATGTGAGGTCCCTTCAATTTGTCTGGTACCACTCTCTCTAACTGACCAGTTGGGCACGTTAAAAGCCAACAAGGGTTTCCTATCTGATGTCTTACTGAGAGAATGCTGCCTGGGCAGAGGGCTTGGCTGTCTGCTCGAGGAGATGGTGCAGAGCCTGGGCTCCATTTCAACAAAAGATGATAGAAGATTAGTCCCTAAACCAACACCACAAAAAGATTAACCTCAGCTACTCAAACAATGGTGTTACTGGGATCCTTCAAAGTGAGAAATGGCTAATTTTCTACAGCAATGACAATACTACAGATGGCACTATGGTGTCAGTCTTTGCCCTCGCCGTTGAATCATAAGATTCTTGACTCTAGTCTCATGCCGAACACCTAAGTTCCATAGTCTCAGCTTCCACTGGCAGTCGGACTTACTGAGTGCTGTACTGTCAAAATTATTATCTTTTGAATAAGACTTTACACCAAGGCCCTATCTGTCCTCTCAGGATGATATAAACATTACCACAACTCTTCAAAACAAGAGCAGGGCAGTTCTTCCCAGTGCCCTGGGAAAAATACTTACCCTTCAACCAAAATTACTAAAACAGATTCTCCAGCCATTTGCTGCTTGTGGGAGAGATAGTAGGAACTGCAGATGCTGGAGAATCCGAGATAACAAGGTGTGGAGCTGGATGAACACGGCAGGCCAAGCAGCATCATAGGAGGAGGAAAGCTTGCCGTTTTGGGCCTAGACCCTTCATCAGAAATGGGGGAGGGGAAGGGGGTTCTGAAATAAATAGGGAGAGAGGGGGGAGGCGGATAGAAGATGGACCTCTGCTGCTTGTGGGAGCTTGCTGTGCACAAGTTGATTGCCATGTTTCCAACATTAGGACAGTGACCAAACTCAAAAAGCACTTCATTAGGGAGAAAAGCATTTTGAAACATCCTGAGATAGTGAAAGGTGCAGTAATTATTCAGTTTCTGATTTCTAGAGTGATGTGACAATAAAGTACTGTACCATTCTTGCCCTGGGCACATAGGGCTCCCTCTGGAGGTTCACTCTGGCAAATGCGTCTGGGTACAGTTGTAGCTTCCGAAGTGAGCGTTCCAATTGTTGAACATTCTGTTGAATTCCTGGAGAGTCAAAACAAAAACTGTGAAGGTTCTGTAAGACTGAAACTTGAGCAGGTTTTTTTTTCTCTATTCATTTGTGGGATGTGGACGTCGCTGGCCAGGCCAGCATTTCTTGCCCATCCCTAGTTGCCCTTGAGAAGGTGGTGGTGAGCTGCCTTCTTGAACTGCTGCACTCCTCCTGCTGTAGGTTGACCCACAATACTATTAGGGAGAGAATTCCAGGATTTTGATGCAGCAACAATGAAGGAACAGTGATATATTTCCAAGTCAGGATGGTGAGTGACTTGGAGGTAGTGGTGCTCCCATATGTCTGCTGCCCTTGTCCTTCTAGATGAAAGTGGTCGTGGGTTTGGAAGGTGCTGTCTGAGGATCTTTGGTGAATTTCTGCAGTGCATCTTGTAGATAGGACACACAGCTGCTACTGAGTGGTCGGTGGTGGAGGGAGTGGATGTGGTGCCAATCAAGCGGGCTGCTTTGTCCTGGATGGTGTCAAGCTTCTTGAGTATTGTTGGAGCTGCACCTATCCAGGGCAAGTGGGGAGTATTCCATCACATTCCTGACTTGTACCTTGTAGATGGTGGACAGGCTTTGAGGAGTCAGGAGGTGAGTTACTTGCTGCAGTATTCCCAGCTTCTGGCCTGCTCTCGTAGCCACTGTGTTTATGTGGTAACTCAAGTTGAGTTTCTGGTCAATGATAACACCCAGGATGTTGATAGTGGGGGATTCAGTGATGGTAACACCATTGAATGTTAAGGGACAGTAGTTAGATTGTCTCTTATTGATGATGGTCATTGCCTGGCATCTGTGTGGTGCAAATGTCACTTGCCACTTGTCAGCCCAAGCCTGGATATTGTCCAGACCTTGCTGCATTTGAACATGGAATGATTCAGTATCTGAGGAGTCATGAATGGTGCTGAACATTATGCAATCTTTGGTGAACATCCCCACTTCTGACCTTATGTTGGAGGGAAGGTCATTGATGAAGCAGCTGAAGATGGTTGGGCCTAAGACACTACCCTGAGGAACTCTTGACAACTATGGGATACTGGAGATCAACAGGCAGATAGAGGTGAGCTGTAGAAACCAACATTGATAAATCTATTCTGAACAATCAGACAGCACCATGCTCCAGCTTGTGACTGGAGTCCAATGTGAGGTGGCATTCCATAAGGACCAGTGCTGTGTTCCTTATTGCTTGTGGTATTCATTGATTATGCAGATGAAGACACGGGTGGAGGTGATAAGTAAGTTACAGATGATTCAGAGATTGCCTGGGTGGTTGACAGTGAGGAAGAAGGTCTTGGGCTACAGGAGAATAAAGATGAGTTTGTCAGATGGGCAGATCAGTGGCAGACAGAATTTAACCCTGATAAGTATGAGGTAATGCACTTTGGAAGAAGGAACAATACAAGGGAATAATCAATGAATGACAAGGAAGTTCAGAGGACCAGAGGGATCTTGGGGCGCTTGTCCAGAGATCCCTGAAGGCAGCAGGTTAATAGGGAGTTAAGAAGGCATATGGGACACTTGCCTTTATCAGTCATGGCACAGATTATAAGTGCATGGAGGTTATGTTGGAGCTGTACAGAACTTGGTTAGGCCACAGCAGTGGGCACGAAATTTCTCATCAATTCCTGGAGAGTCCAGGACAATTCCTAGAGGAACTGGTAGCACCAGGCAATGCTCATAATGCGAAAGAATTGGACCTCTCTGAGAAGGCAGTGGGGTGGGAAGGAAGCTATGGATGGGAGTAGAATCTCTTACCAACTGGTTCCACAAAATCAGGGTCAGGATTTGCATCCAGAAGTTCTTCATAGCCTTTATATTTTTCAGGAAGATTAGATGTGCATGAGGATGCTACAGTAAATGCTTCCTCCATAGTCTCCAACCCTTCACTCTTCAGTGTCACATCGTCAACCTTTGGGGAAAAAAAAAATCAGGACACGGAGATATTGGAACTCACGGGACTGCCACAGGCTCAGTGTCTCTTCAGTCTCTAGTGTAGGGTGAGGAGTGACGATGCGATAGGTAGAGAGGTCTAGCAGGATACAATGATAACACTACTGATTTCAGAGAAAACACAATGCTAACACTAGTGAGCTCAAAAAGGCACTGTGCTAACACAACTGAAGGTTACATAGCACACAACACACACCACTGAAGGGACAGACCAGGAAATTAAAGGCTGGTCAGTCTAACCTCGGTAGAGGGGAATTTATTAGAAAGAATTCTAAGACAGAAAATATATACCACTTGGAGAAACATGGATTAATGAAGGATAGCATGGATTTGTTATGAAAAAGTCATGTTTGTCAAATTTGATTGAATGTTTTGAGGGGGTAACCAGGATTGTTGATGGCTTTGGTAATGTTTTTGACATGCTGTACATGGACTTTAGCAAGGCTTTAGATAAAATCCCTCAGGCTGGTCAAGAAAGTATGAACTCACGGGATCTAAAGCCAGAAGACTGGAGGATAGCAAATGTTGTCCCCTTGTTCACGAAGGGGAGTAGAGACAACCCTGGTAATTATAGACCAGTGAGCCTTACTTCTGTTGTGGGTAAAGTGTTGGAACGGATTATAAGAGATAGGATTTATAATCATCCAGAAAGGAATACTTTGATTAGGGATAGTCAACACGGTTTTGTGAAGGGTAGGTCATGCCTCACAAACCTTATTGAGTTCTTTGAGAAGGTGACCAAATTGATGGATGAGGGTAAAGCAGTTGATGTGGTGTATATGGATTTCAGTAAAGCATTTGATAAGGTTCCCCACGGTAGGCTATTGCAGAAAATTCGGAGGCATGGGATTGAGGGTGATTTAGCGGTTTGGATCAGAAATTGGTAAGCTGTAAGAAGACAGAGGGTGATGGTTGATGGGAAATGTTCATCCTGGAGTTCAGTTACTAGTGGTGTACCGCAAGGATCTGTTTTGGGGCCACTGCTGTTTGTCATTTTTATAAATGACCTGGATGAGGGCGTAGAAGGATGGGTTAGTCAATTTGCGGATGACACTAAAGTCGGTGGAGTTGTGGATAGTGCGGAAGGATGTTGCAGGTTACAGAGGGACATAGATAAGCTGCAGAGCTGGGTTGAGAGGTGGCAAATGGAGTTTAATGCGGAAAAGTGTGAGGTGATTCACTTTGGAAGGAGTAACAGGAATACAGAGTACTGGGCTAATGGTAAGATTCTTGGTAGTGCGGATGAGCAGAGAGATCTCGGTGTCCATGCGCATAGATCCCTGAAAGTTGCCACCCAGGTTGATAGGGTTGTTAAGAAGGCGTACGGTGTGTTAGGTTTTATTGGTAGAGGGATTGAGTTTTGGAGCCATGAGGTCATGTTGCAGCTGTACAAAACTCTGGTGCGGCCGCACTTGGAGTATTGCGTACAGTTCTGGTCGCCGCATTATAGGAAGGATGTGGAAGCATTGGAAAGGGTGCAGAGGAGATTTACCAGGATGTTCCCTGGTATGGAGGGAAGGTCTTATGAGGAAAGGCTGAGGGACTTGAGGCTGTTTTCGTTAGAGAGAAGAAGGTTAAGAGGTGACTTAATAGAGACATACAAGATGATCAGAGGATTAGATAGGGTGGACAGTGAGAGCATTTTTCCTCAGATGGTGACAGCTAGCACGAGGGGACATGGCTTTTGAGGGGTGATAGATATAGGACAGATGTCAGAGGTAGATTCTTTACTCAGAGAGTAGTAAGGGCGCGGAATGCCCTGCCTGCAACAGTAGTAGACTCGTCAACTTTAAGGGCATTTAAATGGTCATTGGATAAACATATGGATGATAATGGAATAGTGTAGGTTAGATGGGCTTCAGACTGGTTTCACAGGATGGCGCAACATCGAGGGCCGAAGGGCCTGTACTGCGCTGTAATGTTCTAAGTGGCACATTGGAAATATGGCTCAGAAGCAGATGCAGAAGGTGACGGTAGAGGGGTGTTTCTCTGGTTGGAAGTCTGTTTCCTGTGGGTTCCACAGTGCTCGGAGCTGGGGCCTTTTCTGGTTCTGATGTAGAGGGTATGATCAGGATGTTTACAGATGGCACAAAACCTGAGGGGTGGTATATTTGAAATCTGCATCACAGGTAGACAGTGTTGTTAAGAAGGCGTTTGGCATGCTTGCCTCCATTGCTGAGACCTTTGACTATTGGAGTTGGGATGTCCTGTTGAGATTGTACAGGACATTGGTGAGACCTCTTCTGTAGTACTGTGTGGGGTTTTGGGTGCCCTGTTATACGAAGGACATTATTAAACTGGAGAGGGTTCAGAGAGGATTCATCAGGATATTGCTAGGAATGTGGGGTTGGGGTTATTAAAATAGGCTGGATAAATAGGCCACCCGAAGGTTGCAGGAACGGCAACTCATATTCCGCTTGGGAATCCTGCAGCCTAATGGTATCAATGTGGACTTCACAAGCTTCAAAATCTCCCCTCCCATTACCGCATCCCAAAACCAGCTCAGCTCGTCCCTGCCTCCCTAAACTGTCCTTCCTCCAACCTATTCCCTCCTCCCACCTCAAGCCCCACCCGCATCTCCTACCTACTAACCTCATCCCGCCCCCTTGACCTGTCCGTCCTCCCTGGACTGACCTATCTCCTCCCTACCTCCCCACCTACACTCACCTTTACTGGCTCCATCCCTGCCTCTTTGACCTGTCTGTCTTCTCTCCACCTATCTTCTCCTCTATCCATCTTCTATCCGCCTCCCCCTCTCTCCCTATTTATTCCAGAATCCCCTTCCCCTCCCCTATTTCTGAAGAAGGGTCTAGGCCCGAAACGTCAGCCTTCCTGCTCCTCTGATGCTGCTTGGCCTGCTGTGTTCATCCAGCTCTACACCTTGTTATCCTGGAAAGACAAGGATTTTCTTCGCTGGAGTGCAGGGGGTTGAGGGGTGACTTTATAGAAACGTATAAATCACAAGAGACATAGATAAGTTAAGGCAAGTTCAAAACTAAGAGACATATTTTTAAGGTGAGAGGAGAAAGATTTAAAAAGGACATGAGAGGCAACCTTTTTAAACAGAGAATGGTTGGTGCGTGGCATGAACTGCCAGAGGAAGTAGTGGATGCAGGTATAGTTACAACGTTTAAAAGACTTTTGGATAAGTCCATGAATAGGAAATGTTTGGAGGCATATGGGCAAAATGCAGGCAGGTGGGACTAGTTTAGTTTGGGAACAGGGTCAGTACATTGAGTATAGGAGTTGGGAGATCATGTTGCGGATGTACAGGACATTGGCTAGGCCACTTTTGGAAAACTGTGTGCAATTCTGGTCTCCTGGCTATAGGAAGGATGTTGCGAAACTTGGAAGGGCTCGGAAAAGATTTAAAAGAATGTTGCAAGGGTGGGAGGGTTTGAGCTATAAGGAGAGGCTGAATAGGCTGGGGCTATTTTCCCTGTAGCATCGGAAGCTGAGGGATGACCTGATAGAAGTTTATAAAATCATGAGGGGCATGGATAGAGTAAATACACAAGGTCTTTTCCCCAGGGTCGGGAAGTGCAAAACTAGAGGGCATAGGTTTAAGGGTAGAGGGGAAAGATTTAAAAGGGACCTAAGGGGCAACTTTTTAATGCAGAGGGTAGTGCATATATGGAATGAGCTGTCAGAGGTGGAGGAGGCTGGTACAATTACAACATTCAAAAGGTGTCTGGATGGGTATATGAATAGGAAGGGCTTTGAGGGAAATAGACTAGAGGCTGGCAAATGGGACTAGATTTATTTAGGATATCTGGTCAGCATGGACAAATTAGACCGAAGGGTCTGTTTCTGTGCTGTACACCTCTATGACTCTATGACTGGTTGGACTGAAGGGTCTGTCTCCATCCGATTCAATCTATAAATAATGAGGAGGATAGCCACAAACTGCAGGAGAATATGAACGGACTGCTCAGATGTGTACAGCAGTGACCAATGGAATTCAACCTGGAAAAGTGTGAGGTAAGTACACTTGGGGAGAGCTAACAAGGCAAGGGATTACACTATAACTGGCAGGCTCCCAGAAAGTACTGAAGATCAGAGGGCCCTTGGTGTGCACATCCACAGATCGTTGAAAGTACAGGGCAGGTAGGCAAGATGGTTAAGAAGGCATATAGGATGCTTGCCTTTGTTAGCCGAGGCATAGATTATAAAAGCCAGGAGGTTATGCTGGAACTGTATGAAATACTGGTTAGATCACAAACCGGAGTGCTGTGTGCAGTTCTGGTCACCATGTTATTGGAAAGATGTGATTGCAACAGAAAGGAGACTTACCAAGATGCTGCCTCCTGAAGGATCTGAGCTGTGAGGAAGAATTGGATAGGCTGTGGTGTTCTCCTCATAGCAATGAAGGTTGAAAGGGGTCCTGATAGAGGTATATAAGATTATGAGAGGTAATAGATTGGAGCGACAGGAAGACATGTCTTTCAAATAACGAGGGAGTATAGATTTAAGGTAAGAAGTACAGGGCTAAGAGAGCAGTTGAGTACAAACCTTTTCACTCAGAAGGCAGGAGGAGTCTGGAACTCATTGTCTGTAAGGGTGGTTGAGTCAGAATCTCTTATAACATTGAAGCAGTATTTAGATATTCACTTACATTGCCATAGCCTCAAGGGCTAGGGGCCAAGAGCTGGAAAATGGGATTACTGTAATCAGAGATAACAAGGTGTGGGGCTGGATGAACACAGCAGGCCAAGCAGCATCATAGGAGCAGGAAAGCTTGACGTTTTGGGCCTAGACCCTTCATCAGAAATGGGGGAGGGGAAGACGGTTCTGAAATAAATAGGGAGAGAGGGGGAGGCGGATAGAAGATGGATAGAGGAGAGGATAGGTGGAGAGGAGGCAGACAAGTCGAAGAGGCGGGGATGGAGCCAGTAAAGGTGAGTGTAGGTGGGGGGGGTAGGGAGGAGATAGGTCAGTCCAGGGAGGACGGACAGGTCAAGGGGGCGGGATGAGGTTAGTAGATAGGAGATGGGG
>JAHRHZ010000135.1:2957029-2980130 GCA_024137785.1 Ginglymostoma cirratum
GGCCCAAAACGTCAAGCTTTCCTGCTCCTATGATACTGCTTGGCCTGCTGTGTTCATCCAGCTCCACACCTTGTTATCTACAACGAATCGAGGGATTTGGGAGTCCTCATCCAAGAATCACAAAATGCTAGCATCCAATTTCGGGGGTAATAGGGAAAATATTTAGAATATTGACCTTTATCTCAAACATAGGAGTAGGGAGGTTTTGCTAAAACTACACAAGGCACAAGCCTGGAATACTGTGAACAGATTTGGTCCCCTTTACTAAGGAAAGATATACTCTTCCCCTCCCCCATTTCTGATGAAGGGTCTAGGCCCAAAACGTCAAGCTTTCCTGCTCCTATGATGCTGCTTGGCCTGCTGTGTTCATCTAGCCCCACACCTTGTTATCATAGATATACTGACATTGGACGTAGTCCAGAGAAGGTTCACTAGACTAATACCAGACATGGAGAAAACTGTCTTATGAGGAGAGGTTGAGTAGAGAGGACCTGTACTTTAGAATATAGAAGAACAAGGGATGACCTGATTGAAACATTCATGATTCTTATGGAACTTGACAGATATGGATAGGCTGTTTCCCCTTGTGGGAGAGTCTAGGACCAGACAGCATAATCTCAGAATAAGGGGTTGCACATTTAATACAGAGATGAGGAGGGGAGTGAATCTGTGGAATTCTTTAACGCAGAGGGCTATCGAGGCTGGGTCATTAAGTATATTCAAGGGTGAGATGGACAGTTGTGTAATCAGTAAGGGAATCATGGGTTATGGGGAAAAGGAAGCTATCTGGAGTTGAGCTTTATCAGATCAGCCATGATCTTAATGAACGGTGGAGCTGACTCTATGGGCTGACTGGCCTGTTTCTGCTCTTACATCTTACGGTGTTATGGTTTTATGGCAGGAGAGTTCTAGACTCCCAAACGGGGGAATATCATACCTGCATTTATCCTGCCTGACCCTTTAAGTATTTTGTAAGTTTCAATGAGATCACCCCTCACAAAAGCTCGAGAGAGTACAGGCCCAGTTTGCACAATACGTCTTCACAACAGTGCTGCCACCTGTCTACTGAAACTCTTATTCCAATAATAGCCATCGGAACTTTTATACCCATTGACAGGAAACATGAAATGATGGGGACGTGATGGCTGATGGCTTGGGGACCCAGGTTTGAATCCTACCATGGCAGATGGTGGAATTCGAAATCAATGAAAATCTGAAATTAAGGGCTCAATGATGACCATGAGAACATTGTTGAATGTCGAGAAAAACCCATCTAGTTCACTAATGTCCGTTAGGTCTGGCCTATGTGTGACTCCAGGCCCACAGCAATGTGATGGACTCCTAACTGCCCTCTGGGTAATTAGGGATGGGCAATAAATTCTGGCCCAGCCAGTGATGCCCACATCCCATTATCAAACTGAAATAAAAAAGACTTCTCCTAAGTTTAATGGATAATAGGAAATCTAGGGTAGCCTTTTAGGGGGTGTGAAAAGCTAAATCCTTGACTACAATGTCACCTCAGAAAGGTTTAACATTGTCCTGAAAAGGAGTACTCCCTCAGTGCTGATTGTCCAATATGCAGTGGTGCCTCAGTTCTAAACCTTTAACGGTGCTATCACTCCCTCAGTACTGACCTTCTGACAAAACAGGGCTCCCTCAGTACTGACCCTCTGACAGTGCAGTAATCCTTTTGTGCTGACCCTCTGACAGTGCAGTGCATCTCAGTACAGACCCTGTCTGACAGTACAACAATCCTTCACTACTGCCCCTCCAACACTGCAGCAGTCCCTCAGTACCTCAGCTGCACTATTCCCTCATACTGACCCTCCAACAGGGCACACCGTCAGTTCCAACAGTGCAGAATAGCTCAGTACTGACTCTCTGACAGTTATGTGCTCCTTCAGTAACTCCTTCGACAGTGCAGTTTCCTCCTAACTGACCCTCCAACAGTAAAGAGTCTCTCAACTGTCCTACCATAAGTCTAGTGATGCCTCAGTACTGAATCTCCAACAGTGCCGCACTCCCTGCCCATCCATCAGTGGAGTAGGGAAGTCATGCTAATGTCAATGCACTAGTGATCCAGAGGCCACTGTCTGGGGAGAGAGGTTTAAACTTCATCATGAAAAAAAACTGGGATTGACAGGTAATGCTAGTAAAGGTGACTATGAAACTTTACCAGTAGCAAAATTCCATCTGGTTCACCAGCAAGAACCTTTATGGGCAGAAAATCTGCTGTTCTTACCAGTCTGGTTGCTGTCAAGGGCAATTAGAGATGGTCAACAAATTATGGCCTTGCCAGTGATGGTCACATTCCATGGAATTAAAATTAGACTGTCCTTCTAACAGTGCAAAACTCCCTTGTTCAGTACTGCACTGTGGACCATTTGCCTCAAATATGTACACACTTCAAAGTGGAACTTGATTCAGGACATCCTTATTGCCATTCAATTTCTTTTGGAAGTTTAACAATTTACGTAAAACATGTGAAGCCAAAACCACAACCAGTGGAGGTGGGCTCTTGTGCGGCAGTGATCATGTCCCTGCTTCTAATTCAGGAGGTCTGGTTTCAAGTCCCATCCTCTTCAAAGGTGTGCGTTAGAAAATATAAAAACAGAGCCATCAATGTAAGACAGCCTCTAATAATACCAACTGAAATGTCTTTACTCAGAGTGGTGAGAATGTGGAACTTGTTAATCACAGGAGTAGCTGAGGTAAAGAGTAAGGATACATTCAAGGAAAGAAGCCCGTGAGAGAGAAAGGAACAAAAGGAGAAACAGGAGGAGACTGGGGGAAGGCTCATGTGAAGTATCAACACCATTACGCACAGGAACATAAAAGTCTATGGCATCTGAGGTCAAATAACACGTTGAACCCAAAATTGGCTCAGCAACTGGAAGCAATATGCAATGGTTGATGGATATTTTTATGACTGGAAGGTAATTTCCAATGGAGTTCTACAGGACTTGAAACTTAATCCCTTGCTTTCCATATCAATGATTTAAATGTATGATGTCATGATTTGCTGGTGATAACAAAAATTGTGTGATTGATAGTGCTTTAATTTCTAAGAAATAAACAGCTTGTCTATTGTCAGGGGGTAAGAATTGAAATCTCATGTCTTGGTACTTGCTGTGCATCTGTATGAAGATCCCATTAACTCAAGAGGATAAATGGCTGCAGCAACAAGATGCAGTACCGGAGTAGCAGGCAACAGGATTTTTGTAGATGGTCAGTTTGTTGAGTGCCGGAAAGAGACAAACAGCTAACAGTTCCTCGTCATCCGTTATCTACAACAGAAAGCATATAAGCAAAAAAATAAAAGGGGGACCCGTTTGTTAAGTGCAGTCTTTCCATGTGTTTTTCCACCTGGCACTGTCCCAGTGATGTCCAAGGCTTAGCTGTGCATGAGGAAAATACCCTGAATCTGGAGTCTACAGGGTTTTCACCTTATGGTCCTCCCCATCCTGACATCTTTCTGGCTCAGTTTAGCAGCTGAATAGGGGAGGGCAACTAAAGCTGCTTCAAAGACTGGAAAAAGTTTGCTTGGCTCATCATTCCTGTGCTGGGTCTTTGAAACAGCTATTCAACTGGGGGAGGTATTGTTGCAGTGTTAATTTCACTGGACTAGCATTCCAGAGTCCCACATTAACTGCTGTCTGAAATGGTCTAGCAATGCCCCTCAGTTCAAATGCAATTAGGGGATGGGAAACAGATGTTCATTTTACCAGTGACACCTAATCCATGTAATAATAAATAGTGAACTGGTTCTACAGGTTGACCATTTGGTCACCGAAATAATGGTTCCATAGATTCATAGACTGCACCAGTTCAGATACTTTTCCTGTCCGATTACAACTGAATTCAAAAACAGAACAAGAGGTTTTGGGGGCAGAACTCACTTTTGTATCTTATTTTATTTTTAGCAGGAAACTACTCTCCTTGCCTATTTGGAGGACTAGGAAGATTGAAATATCTGGCTAAGACCCAACTAAATCAGGTCGATGACATAATAAAACAAACCCCATTACACACAGTCTGTATGAGTTATAGGTATCTATATTAATTTTGTTTATTTGTTCATGGGATGTAGGCATCATTGGCTAGGCCAGCACTTATTGCTCATCTCTAGCTCTAAATCAAAAGAATTCTTCAGGTGATTGTAACTTCCTTACTTCACTGATTACACCAGCTAGGACCAGAAGACTGGATATGAGCTCTTGAAGGATCATCAGTATGTTAGAACAAAGAAAATTACAGCACAGGAACAGGCCCTTCGGCCCTCCAAGCCTGTGCCGATTGAGATCCTCTGTCTAAACCTGTCATTTATTTTCTAAAGGTCTGTATCCCTTTGCTCCCTGTCCATCCATGTACCTGTCTAGATACATCTTAAAAGACACTAACGTGTCTGCGTCTACCACCTCCACTGGCAACGTGTTCCAGGCACCCACCACCCTCTGCGTAAAGAACTTTCCACGCATATCTCCTGTAAACTTTCCTCCTCTCACTTTGAACTCATTACCCCTAGTAATTGAGTCCCCCACTCTGGGAAAAAGCTTCTTGCTATCCACCTTGTCTATACCCCTCATGATTTTGTTGACCTCAATCAGGTTCCCCCTCAATCTCCGTCTTTCTAATGTAAATAATCCTAGTCTACTCAACCTTTCTTCATAACTAGCACCCTCCATACCAGGCAACATCCTGGTGAACCTCCTCTGCACCCTCTCCAAAGCATCCACATCCTTTTGGTAATGTGGCGACCAGAACTGTACGCAGTACTCTAAATGTGGCTGAACCAAAGTCTTATACAACTGTAACATGACCTGCCAACTCTTGTACTCAATACCCCGTCTGATGAAGGAAAGCATGCTGTATGCCTTCTTGACCACAAGTATGTTATACTTTTATATATTTTACTACACAGAACAAATACAGGTGCCATATATCAAAAACTCTGTGTGTGTGTGTGTGTGTGTGTGTGTGTGTGTGTGTGAGAGAGAGAGAGAGAGAGACTGTTCTCAGGGGTTGGCTGTTGGCACTGTTGTACCTGCTTGTGGCGTTTTTATCTCTTCCAGTTGTCAGTGAAGAAAAAAATCCATAATTCAATGATTGACTGTACGTGTTGATCCTTATATCAATGATCCACTAACTCTCCAAGTTGGAAAGTGTCACATTAAACTGAAACAGCTGCAGTGTGAATTAGAATAAATCTGGATCTTAAATATCCAGAATTATTCTGATGCAACTTGGTGGCCCACAATCATCATTTGTCTGTAGCAACTTACCGTGGGTAGAATTAGGGAGTTGACTGTAATTCTTGCCATTAATCCTCATGTATGCAATCAGATAACTGAGGGAAAATCTAAAGGACAAAGGGGAATGAGAATAACTGAAATGGAATCTAGACATTACCTTATTTTTTGCAAGGCTGAGGTGTCTCAGCCCTGAGAATGGAGGGAGAAACTCATTCTTCTGTTTCAGAAAACACATTGGTTTTATTTTGGGAGGCTGTAGCAATTCTTCCAAACTATCTTGCCCCTGAAACAAAGGAATGAGAGGAGGATAATTTTTATTTTGTTCAAACATCCTAAAAATGAACATAATCCACCACTTCAATCATTACTAGTATCACAATAAAAGCAAAATGCCAACGCTGTAAATCTGAAATAAAAGCAAGAAGTGTTGGAAAAATTCAGCATTCTGGTAGAATCTGTGGAGAGAGAAACAGAGTCAATGTTTTGAATCCAATATGACTCTTCTTCAGAGTGACAGCAACTCTCTGATTGGTTCCTGAGCAGATGAATAGCTTACGTGCTTACAATACAGGAGGAGAAGCCTCCAGACTGCAGAAAAACAAGGTCGCTTTCTATCTCTCTCTCAACTTGGAGTGAAGTAACCAAAGTCAGGAGGACAGCTGAATATTCTCTCTCACACTTCCTGTAAGTCGTTACCTCTGAACAACAAGACTCACAATTAGTACGCCAATTACCATGTGTCTTCCGCAAATAATAAAAGTATCTGAAATAAGGAAATCGAAAAACAAAGCTGTCATCAAAATATGTCCCCCGGTAATTTTTTCCTGCACCCGTATTTGTTTGTTTGTGTCTGTCTGCATGTGTACATAAGGATTTAAGAAGGGGGTTATAGTTTTATCTAGAACAGTGATGTTGATAATTCATATTTTTGTTTTCCTGTAGTTAGAGTTGATTTGTTTGTAACAAATAGTAGTTTCTTGTTAAGCACAGAAACCTAGTTAGTGTTTTCTGTTATCCTGAATCCATCAGACAGGTAAGTTGGGGACTTTGAGTACGTCAATTAAATTTCTACCTTTTGTGATGATTCCAGGAATAGTGGAACTCAAGTATGAGGGCACTTTCCAAAGTGGGTTGTGACACTGTGTACAGTCTTCATTGTTGGAATACAAGAAGGTTGTGATTACACTAGGGAGAGCACAGAGGAGATTTGACGCTGTTAGGAATGGAGAATTGTAGCGATGAGGAAAGACTGAGTAAGTTAAGGTTGGTCTCTATGAAAGAAAAAAGGCTGAAGGGAGATTGAATTAAGATGTGTAAAATTATGAAATGGTGAAACAGAGCGTGAGTAGAAAGAATATGTTTCTACTAAGTGAGAGGGCAATAACAGGGGAGTTGGTCGAAGAGTTGGGGAAACTTGTGGAGTAATTTGTTCACTCAGAGTGGTATGGGTCTGGAGCTCAGAAAGTGTGATGGAACATAAACTCTCGTTGCATTAAAAGAAAATTTGGAAATGCACCTGAGATGTCATAACCTACAGGGTTATGGAGCATGCCTGAAAGTGGGAATAGGGCAGACAGCTCTTTATAAGCCAGTGCAGACACACTGGACAAAATGGCCTCTTGGTGCCAGACATCTACCTGTCTCCAAGGTTTTGGAGTAGATCTGCAGCTCGGGTTGTGGGTGTTGAGGTCAGTTGGCTCACCGAGCTGGTTTGTTGTTCCGCAGATGTTTCGTTACCGTGCTTGGTAACATCCTCAGTGCAGCCTCCGATGAAGCGTTGGTGTGTTTTCCCACCTGGTTTTCAAATTCTGGGGTATATACATATGGAATACATATACATTCCACTACAGAGGAAACCCGGAAGTGAGGCAATCCATAGCAACGGACCCCAGAGTTCAGTGAGGGAACAGGACGATAGATTTTCAAGTCAGAATGTTGAATGGCTTGGAGGACTTGCAGGTGGTGGTGCCTACATCCATTTTGCTTTGAAAGATTATAATACTGGGGGGAAGATTGTGTAAATTAAACTCCTGAGCGGAGCACACCTCAGAAAACTGCATTCTACAAAGTCCCTGATTCCTGCTGGGAGTTTCTTTTATATTTTTTATATTAGTCCATGGGATGTGGTGGTGAGTTGCTTTCTTGATCTGCTGCAGTCCTTGAGACCGCCAAAATATGAAGCTACCACAACCATTCTTAAGAAATTTAAACACACAACAATATGCCCTGCCCCCACTTGGGATATCTTACCTGCACAGTGGGAAAGGGAATATTTGACTCTGAGTCACTGTGAGTGAAGGTCACTAAAGAAAATGCAGAGAACATGAATAAGCTTTTAAATGCAAAGTTAGACAGAAAGAAACACAGACTCACATTTCACAAACTCATCTTGTCAGAAAGCACTTTATGGCTAATCAAGTATCGTTTTTTTGAAGTGTCCTCAAAATAACACAGAAATTCGGAAAGACATAGCAAATTCGCACCAATGACAAGCTCACTTTTAAAAAATTTTTTCATGGGATGTGGGCATCACTTGCTGGACCAGTATTTATTGCACATCCCTTGTTGCCCTTGAGAAGGTGGTGGGTAGCTGCCTTCTGAGATCATCATAGAAATCATAGAATCCCTACAGTGTGGAAACAGGCCCTTCAGCCCAACAAGTGCACACTGACCCTCAGAGCATCCCACCCAGACCCATCCTCCTATAACCCTGAACACTACAGGTAATTTAGAATGGCCAGTCTACCTAGCCTGCACACCTTTGAACTGTGGGAGGAAACCGGAGCACCCAAGGAAACCCATGCAAACTCCACACAGACAGTCACCCAAGGGTGGAATCAAACCTGGGTCCACGGGACTGTGAGGCAGCAGAGCTAACCACTGAGCCACCATGCCGCTCTCTTGAACTCTTGCAGTCCAGGTGCTGTAGGTTGACCAACAATGCCCTTAGTGAGGGAATTCCAGGATTTTGACCCAGGAGTTCCTGCACATACATGTGTTCCCATGTATCTGCTGCCCTTGTCCTTTGTGATGGTAGTGGTCCTGGCTTTGGAAGGTGCTGTCTAATTTTAAAGTGCATCTTGTAGATAGTACACACTGATGTTACTGAGCTCATGGTGCAAGAAGCGAGTATTTGTGGATATAGTGACAATTAAGGGGGTTGACTTGTCCTGGATGGTGTCAAGCTTCTTGATTGTTGTTGGAGCTGCAATTGTACAGGAGATGGATGTGATCCTACACAAATACTTAAGGTCAGTATTTGCTATGGAACAAAACATGGAAGCTAGGGAACTCAGCGAAATAAATAGTGTTGTCTTAAAAACAGTCCACATCAGAGATGAGGAGGTGGTGGGCATCTTAAAGCAAAAAGGTAGATAAACCCCTGGGACCTGATCAAGGGTATCCCAAGTCATTGTGGGAAGCTAGGGAAGACATTGCTGTGCCCCTAGCGGAGATATTCGTATCGTTGACACCATGGGTAAGGTGCTGAAAGACTAGAGGGAGCTAAAGTTGTGCCATGACTTAAGAAGTCTGCAAGGAAAGGCCAGGGAACTACAGACTAGTGAGCCTGACATCGGTAATGAGTAAGTTGTTGGAGGGGATTCTGAGAGACAGGATATACATGCTTTTTGGAAAGGTAAGGACTGATTAGGGATAGTCAGCATGGTTTTGTGCGTGGGAAATTGTGTCCTACAAACTTGATTGAGTTTTTCGAAGAAGTGACCAAGAAGATAAGATGAAGACAGAGTGGTTAGATATTGTCTTGATTGACTTTAGCAAGGCCTTCGGCAAGGCTCCTCATAGTAGACTGGTTAGTAAGGTTAGATCACATGGGATCCAGGGATAACTAGCCAAATGGTACAAATTGGCTCGACCATAGCAGACAAAGGATGGTGGCAGTGGATTGTTGTTCAGACTGGAGGCCTCGAACAGTGATGTGCTGCAAGAATCAGTGCCACTGTTTTTCATCATTTATATAAATGATTTGGATTAGAATATAGGAAGCTTGGTGAATAAGTTTGCGGATGACACCTAAATAGGTGGTATAGTGACAGTGAAGAAGGTTACCTAAGAGTACACAGGGATCTTGATCAACTGGGTCAGTGGGCCAAGGAGAGGCAGAAGGAGTTTAAGTTAGATAACTGCCAAGTGTTGATTTTGGTAAGACAAACCAGAGCAAGGACTTACACTGTTAATTGTAGGGCCCTGGGGTCCACGTACATAGTTCCTTGAAAGTGGCATCACAGGTAGACAGGGTGGTGAAGAAGGCATGCTTGCCTTTATCGGTAACAGCACTGAGTGCAGGAGTTGGGACATATGTTATGCCTGTACAAGACACTGGTAAGACCACATTTGGAGTACTGCATACAATTCTGGTCATCCTATTACAGGATGGATGTTATTAACTGAAAAGGTGCAAAAAAGATTTACAAGGGTGTTACCAAGACTGGAGGGTTGTTGTGCTGACCCTCAGACAGCTCCACACTGCTTCAGTACTGACCTACCATCAGTGCAGCATTCCCTCAGTACTGACCTACCATCAGTGCAGCATTCCCTCAGTACAGACCTACCATCAGTGCAGCATTTCCTCAGTACTAACCCACCATCAGTGCGGCATTGCCTCAGCACTGACCCTCTGACAGTGTAGCAGTCCCTCAGTACTGACCCTCTGATAGTGTATCACTCCCTGAGTACCAATCCTCTGACAGAACAGCACTCTGTCAGTATTGATACTGTGACAGTGTAGCACCTCCTCAGTGCTGACCCTCAGACAACTCCACACTCCCTCAGTACTGACTCTCAGACTGCACCAACTGTCTCAGCACTGACCCTCAGACAACACCAGCTCTCTTAGTACTGGCCCTCCAACAATGCAGCACTCCCTCAGTACTGACCGTCTGACAGAGCGGCGCTCTCTCAGTACTGATACTGTGACAGTGCAGCACTCCCTCAGTTTTGATTGTATGCTCTCTCATACTTTTGTATTTGTAATTGAAGAAAATGGTAGAATAAGGGATTGTGCTGGCTGGAAGTCCTTTTTCATTGGAAGAAAGGAAGATGGAAGGCAGAGGACCAGGATCTAAAATACTTTGCAACTTGATGCTTCAGTGGTAATGTGAGGGCTTTATAAATGGACGCTATGGTATTGAACTCAACGTGCAGAATCTTGTGTAGGTGCCACAACCAAAATCCCCCATGCCCTCTTTTCAGGAAGGCCTGCGAAATCATATTCCCCTCAAACACTTGACAGGCCACTAAAGGCTTTTACTGGTATTAAAGCCCCTAGGGAAAGACACCCTACTTACCAAGAGCAACCAGTCCAGCGGCTTTGTGGAATGGCTTTGTCACTGGGCAGCTACTGACTACAGACAGTATGGCATCCACCAGAGATATAGGATCATCACTGGATCCCAGGCCACATGAATAATAGCTTGTAGGATTGGGGGTGCTTTTGAGGGGTTTGATTCATTGGAGGACTAAGATTGGTTTTGCAGCAAACACAGGGGGATGACACTCGGCACAGAAGCTGCAGCCTGTCACCAAAAAACCTTCCTGCTACTGGATCCCTCAATCAGACACTGAGTGCTGTTGAATGATGGGTAACCCTGCTAAACCTCAGAAACCTGAAAGCAACCCCAAACTTGTTTGGGTGCCCTCTCCATGCATGGCGAATCTCCAGTGGAATTGAGATGCTTTTGCTGGGGGTGGAAGTGGTAATGACAGTCCATAGATCCTCCCACCCTGACTTAATCTATTTGGATGCCAGGAGCCAGTGGACACACAATGCCATACTTCTGCTTGATTAAATGCCTCCCACTTTTCTACACGGCCATCTAACCCACAATGGGATGTTGGACCAGTGTTTAATGCTCTGGGACATGTCAAATTCATTCTTCGGAGGTAGCTTTTACACATTGTTATTCATTGCCTGTCCCTATGTGGCAAAAGTGCAGTTCGATCATGAGCTCAGCTGCATGTATAGTTCAAGCTGTCAGAGGAAGTGGTGGAGGCGAGCACAATTATGTCATTTAAAAGGCATCTGGATGGGTACATGAATAGGTAGGGTTTAGAGGGATATGAGCCAAATGCCGGCAAATGGAGTAGGTCAGATTGGGATGTCTGGTTGGCATGGACAAGTTGGACCGAGGGTGCATTTCCTTGCTATATAACTGTACGACACTTTGACAATCAAACGAAGGACTAATACATGTCCAAGTCATCATGGTGAGTTACCTGAAAGGGTCTTGGTAGTAGCTGTGCTCTCATGCACCAGCTGCTCTTGTTTGCCAAGGACGTGGTGGGCACAAATTCATGATTTCCATCAGAGCAGCCTTGGTGAGTTGCTGCAATGCATTCTGTGGCTCGTACACATTACAGTCATGTTGCAGCCAGGGGTGGATAGGATCTGAATCAAATGAACTTTGTCCTAGATGGTGTCAACATCTGGAGTGTTGCTGTAGGATTTTGGACAACCCTGACTCTTGTCCCTTATCTAGTGCTATAAAGTGCAGATAGTGGACTTTGGGTAATGGCAAGTGGACTGACCTCCCACTGTCAAATCATCTCTGACAGTCCTTCTCTTCCAGGCTCACTCTGCTATCAGAAGGCAGCCATCATCTGTGATCATACATTTAGGTAAAGGGATGAAAAACAAATTGTAAAATAAACCCACCATCAGTAACATTATTTTCCCACTCTTCCGTCTTCTTTCCTATCTCTTCCAGTGTTTTCTCCTCTGTTTCAGTTATTTTTAGCTTTTCTCTGTTGGCTTCAATATCAGGTTGAAACTCAATAGTCTCCATTTCCTCCCCTTTTGGACAGTGAATGGGCTGTTTGAATTGGTTGACAATGGACCGGCAAAGTGGATCATCTTCAGTCCTCTCCGGCAGCGAGAGTGCCATCTGCTGCAGGTAGGGAACCCCAGTGAAGTTGTTCTTGTCAAGGTTTAAGTACTTTAAGCTACATCACATTGAAAAAGAAAACACTGGTAAGGTACAATATTGCAGGTGGATTAAAGGGTGAGCTTGGGGGGGTGTGGGAGGGGCAGGTGATAATTTTATTGAGAAACCAAAGGTGAAATGTTCAGCCCTACACCAAAGGTCAGGTAATTCAATGACAAGAAATGATGATGCATAATGAGGATTGGTGCCTTGGAACAGAGAGACCTCCATTTCTCTTTTCTCAACTAGTTACTCACCTCCTGCTTGTGAAGATGTACAAGGCTAGGAGAATGGGGATCTTTTGGAACTGCCCATTGGAGTGGTGAAGAAAAGGTTTGGTTTGACTAATCTCTCTGTGATCCTCTCTCTTTGAAATACAGGAATTTACTGGATGACAAAAAAGTCTACTTCTCTTTCTGCAATCAAGCAGTCACTTGATACAATGATAAAAGGAGTTGCTGACTAACTACAGAGATCAATGTCTTATCAATGAGTCTACAACAGATCCAGATATGAGGTGAGGAAAATACCAAGCAAGGAGTGCTTTGTGAACCATTGGTCTCATGTCACCTGTTTATTTCAAGCAGAGTACACTCACTACACCTCAACTTACTCATAGGCCATGTAACAAAATGTTATTTTCTGAATTACACATGTATAATTTTAATTTGAATGATACATCACTCACTCACTGAAATATTGCGTTCTACAGATTATTCTCAGGCTCAGGTCCTATCCTCCGGTTCTGGAGAAAATAAAACAGTCAACATTTTCTAGTTTTTCCTCACACAAACCACATTGGATTTAGTTTTCTGATCTCATTTTAAAATTGATCCATTCACACTTTTTAAGAACAGGGAGCAGCAATTAAAAGTAACAGCCACAACTACCCATCACCACCCTCACTTCCGCAACCCCTATCCTACACATGTTTTGATAGACTAATCCTATACACTAATCTTCACACTGCATCCCTGTTGACTCTCCAGGAACATACTTCCTTCTCATTCACCTGATGAATAATGCATTTTCCTATGAACAAGATATGTAAATAATTGATGATTATGCTTTCTAAGTTAAACATGATAGCACACTGGAGAAAAGATGATTAATTCTTAAAAGCGATCATGCCCTTGACAAATCTAATTGAAAGTTTGATGTTGTAATAGAGAAGGCTGATGAAGGGAAAGCAGTGGATTTTGACTCAATGGATTTTAAGAAAACTTCTGACAAAGTAACACAAAAGGACTTGTGAACAAAATTGGGGTTTAAGGAATAGGAAGATAAAAAAGAGATAAAGAACAGAAATCAGCAAGTCATGGTGAACAGTTGTTTTAAAGTTTGCAGGACAGCGGCATTCCCAAGAATTATGCAAGGACTGCCGTGTTTTTATATACATTGTGATAAAGGTGTGTGTTATTAACATCTGGGAATATAGATTTTAAAGTAAAGGTGAAATAGGTGTGTAGTGATAGTGCTGCAAAGGTAATGTTTTTAAGGAGGTCAGAAAGTTTTTTGGAACAGTGAACTAAAGATATCATTTTCATCTAGATGTTAAGTGCCTAGCAGGATACTTCTAGTGCTGTCTGATAAAATGTTCAGTGCTTGTTCAGTTCCAGTGCTAATGCATGGAAATGAAGGACAGGGACAGCATTCACCATAAGTGATCATAGTATAATTTTAGGCTAGTGTAACAAACATAGACAGAGGGTTCATTTAAGTATAGTTATTGAGAGGATGTTTAGGAAGGTAACTTGTTCACAAAACTTGTCCTCAAAGGATTCAGAATGAAACCAATCATGAAATCTTACTGTTGTGTATTTACGTAAGTATGTTAAACTATCACATGATGTCATTATGACATCATCAGCCATTTTGGTAGGAAACAGATTGGTCGGGCTTGCTGCCTTACCTAATGAACATCTCCTTAATAAAGCTCTTGTCACTGTTAACCACTGCAGCTTCCTATCCTTCCTGAAACATAACATTTATCTTGTGTGGTTGAAGTAGACAAAGCTAGTTGCATAAAGGTGCATGGTTTCCACAAGTTAGTGAACCTGCAGAAATTTAATGTGTACAACGAAGGGCTCAAGCTCTGAAACAAAATGAGGTGGCACCTCCCAGATTCAATCTCTGGGAGCCCTGATGGAATGATGTGGCTTCCTAGTAGCAGGAAATCCCCTACCTCCTGCTAAGGCCTTCAGCTCCACAAGATCACAAAACAGTCTGGTGGAGAAAATAGTAACTTTATGATTTCTCTGCATAAGAAAACAAAAGGGTGCAGGGTGAAGATCACGGCACTTACTGAGCAGTCAGAGGCTGGAAGTACCACCGGGCATGTAGGCTACTACTGGGACTGCATTTGGGCCAATAGAAGCTCCAGAGAAAGTTAAATTGGGATGGGGTTGCAGGGAAAGGGACACTGGGAGGGTGGGGATTGTTGGGTCACCCTTTTCTGATGCTGGATCCCTCGGTTGGGCACATGGTACCTAATTGCAAGAGATCCCCTCACTATCTTCATCATAGACAGTTGCTGTGCATTTTGCCTGGGTGGCAAGAAGTTTAGTGGCAATGGGATGAGGCCCTTAGATGGCGTCCTTTAGGGTACCACTCCTGTCTGGGTAGGATAGCTGTCTTTGAGACTCCTCTCCCCTCCTCATTTCATCAGATGTAGATGGAAAGACAGAAGGATTTTCATTCTGCACCCTCCCACCCAATTACATCAGTCACCCTCCCCTGAGCCATTTGGCTCCTGAACCTGCCTCTGGAGGCAAAAGGGCATTAAATTCCAGCCTGATAAAATTGAAATGCTATAATCTCTCACATGGCATTTTTCTATCATCTATCTGTGAATAAAGCCTGCTAACTATACTCTACCAGCAAGGTCTGGAAGCATAATATTCTGCAAGACAGAAGGAAAAGGAGTTTGATTGCTGATGCAATGATTAACCTTACCTGTGAAGATTGGCCAGACTTGAAAACACACAGGGGTCAGATAATCTGTTGTCGTCCAACATCAGAACCTCAAGTGCAGAAAACCTCGGCAAAGGGTTCTTGAGCCTGCATACATGCGCGCATACACACACGCACACACACACACGAAGTGATAAGAAATAGTCAGTGAACTTTGTATACATCAAACCAGACTGATGATTTTCAATATTTTTCCTTATTTAATCTACTAAAACCTTCCACAATCTGAACACCACCATTAAAAGACACACCACACACCCCATTTTTACCCCTTAACCCTTCTCTGCACACATACCGATCCAAGGCATCATAGGGTATTGTTAGATCTGGGGGAAATGAGTCCAGATTATTGCCAGTCAGGTGGAGAATTTTGAGTTGAGGAATGATCCCCAGTGTCAAAATGTCCATGTTAGACAGTTTGTTATAGGACAGATTCAGCACCTGAAACATATAAACACAAATTTACAGTCATAAGGAGAAGAAGAGACAATCCTTATTGTTTTACAATTGTGAAATTTACAAGATTGTGATGTTTTTGGACTATATCTTTGGTTTCTAAGAGTTTGGATCTCTATCTTTAAATTTATGGTAAATGAAAGGGGTTACATAACATGTATTGGAGTCTGTCTGAGTAAAGTCTAGGCAGTTTGATTGTTGGGGTGAAAGGAGGACCAGGTTTCACTGCAAAGGAGGTGTAACATAATTACATTTGGAGACAATGACAGCTATTTCTAGGTCAACATCCAGTAGATCCAAAGTCTCCTAGAGAACCAGAAAGGTGTTATAAGTCACAAGCTGTAAATAGTCATGCTTAAACTATCTCTTTACTTTGAAGATGAAAGGAAGTTAAGATCAAAGGTAGCTGATCAGCATCTTTACTAAAGTACAAGACTAACATGTTTCCTGTTGCCATGGAGAAGAGGATGGGGATGCCATTTTGACATCAGGTTGCAGGTTTCCCTAGAAACATAGACACAGACGAAAAGAGACTGTAAGATTTATAGAGTCATTGAGTCATTGAGTAATACAGCATGGAAACAGGTATTTCGGCCCAAACTGGCCCATGCTGACCATGCTGCCCACTCAACTAGTTCCAACTGCCCACATTTGGTCCACATCCCCCTAAACTCTTATTCATGTACCTATCCAAATATTTTTTTAAAATGTTGCTACTGTACTTGCCTCATCCACTTTCTCTGGCAGCCTATTCTGTAAACACACCATTCTCTGCATGAAGACATTGCCCCTCAGGTCCTTCTTAAATCTTTCCCCCCCTCACCTTAAACCTATATCCTCTAGTTTTCAATTCCCCATCCCTGGGAAAAAGACTATATGCATTCATCCTATCTATGCCCCTCATGATTTTATACATCTCAGTAAGGTCACCCCTCAATCTCCTACATTTGAAAAATAAAGTCCTATCCTGGTCAACCTCTCCCTATAACTCAGGCCTACTAGTCATGGCAACATCCTCATAAATCTTCTTTGCACACTTTCCATTTTAACTATACCTTTTCTATAATAGGGTGACCAAAACTGTACAGAATACTCCAAGCACAGCTTCATGATGGGTCATCCCTTGAGCAAATACCTGGAGCTCAACTTTCCCTTAGAACTATATACCACTTTAACGTAATTTCCTAACTCCTATACTCAATGCCTCAACCAGTGCCAGCATGCCAAATGCCTTCTTCACCACCCTGTCTACCTGTGATGTCACTTTCAATTAACTATGTATTTGTACTCCTAGATCCCTCTGTTCCACAACACTCCTCAGTACCTTATCATTTACTGTATAAGTCCTATCTTGGTTTGACTTTCCAAAGTTCAACACCTCACACATATCTGTTTGAATTGCATTTGCCAATCTCAGCCCACTTCCCCACCTGATCAAGATCCCTCTGTAATTTTTGATAACCTTCCTCACTATCAACTATACCTCCTAATTTTGTATCATTCACAAACTGAATAATCATGGCGTGTACATTCACATTCAGATCATTGATGTAAATAATAAATAACTAAGGTCCCAGCACCGACCCTTGTGGCACACCATTAGTCACAGGCCTCCAGACTGAGAAACAACTTTCAACCATCGCCCTCTGCTTCCTATCATCAAGCAAGTTTTAAATCCAATTAGTTACCTCTCCCTGGATCCCATGTGACCTAAGCTTCATGACTATCCTGCCGTGTGGGACCTTGTAAAAGATCCTACTAAAGTCCCTATAGACAACATCCACTGCCCTAGCTTCATCTATCCTCTTGGTTACCTCTTCGAAAAACTCTAAAAGATTTGTCAGCCATGACTTCCCATGCACAAATCCATGTTGACTATCCCTAATCAGACCTTGACTATCCAAATGTTGGTTGATCCTGTACCTCAATATCCTCTTCAATAATTTGCTTACCACTGATGTCAGGCTCACTGGCCTGTAGTTCCCTGGCTTATCTTTGCTACCTTTCTTAAACAATAGAACAACATTAACCACCTTCCAGTCTTCCGGAACTTCACCAGTGGCTAAAGATGAATCAAAAATCTCTGCAAGGGCACTTGCAATTTCTTCCCTAGCCCCACAATTTATGAGGATGGATTTGATCAGGCCCAGGGGATTTATCCACTTTAATGCAATCAAAGGCTGCAAACACCTCCTCTCTGGTAATATGTGTGCGGTCCAAACCATCCCCACTTACTTCCCTTATTTCCTCAGCATCCATGAATCTCTCCTCAGCAAACACTGAGGAGAAGTATTCATTAAAAATCTCCCCCATCTCTTGTGGCTCTACACCATGCTGATCTTTAAAGGGACCTAGCCACCCTTCTACTCTAGCTTTTACAATATAATCCTCACATGAAAGATCTTTCTAAGCTGAATGAAACTGAATTATTTGCTACAAAAACTGTAACTATGGGGAATGTGATGTATGATAAGTAAAATGTTTCTAGATTTTATAGTATAAGCTGTCTACAAGTGATAATGGAGTTTAGTCAATAGTGTTCTTTAGTCATTCGATAAAATATTATTTTTTCAAAACATGAAATCTTGATGGGTCATCCCTTGAGCCTATACCTGGAAGCTCAACTTTCCCTTAGAACCATAGAAATGATACAGCACGAAAGGGGCCATTATTCGGCTAATTTTTTCCATTTCCCAAAGACAGATGCCCTTTCTAATCCCACCTTTGTACACTTGGTGCATGGCTCTACAGCTTATAGCACTTATCATGCAGATCCAGGTACATTTCAAAGAGTTTAGTTTCCCTGCCTCCACCACTAACTGAGAATATCATATGCCTTCTTTTTCTGTTTAATAATCTCCTGTATTTTTCTAGACAACCATGGGGTCTAGATTTGGCTGTACCATTCTTATTTCTGGAGGCAACATGTCTGCTTTGTGCCCGAAGGATCTCACTTTTTAGTGCCTCCCACTGATTTATCCGTTAACGGTCTTGTCCAGTCAACCTCAGGCAAATATTTCTCAGTTTTGTAAAATTTGTCTTCTTCAAGTTTAAAACTTTTACTCCTTATTTAGCGCTGACCTTTTCCATAATAATACTAATCCTCTTGATCCTGCTCTAAATCCGACCTATTTAAACCTATGCTTTAATTCCCATTCCCCCTGCCATACTAGTGTAAAACCCCTCCAACAGAATTAGCAAAAGCACTCGCGAGAATGTTTGTGAGAGATAAAAGGTACTGCAGATGCTGGAGAATCCGAGATAACAAGGCGTGGAGCTGGATGAACACAGCAGGCCAAGCAGCATCATAGCAGCAGGATAGCTGACGTTTCGGGCCTAGATTTGATTTTTCTGATGAAGGGTCTAGGCCCGAAACGTCAAGTTTTCCTGCTCCTATGATGCTGCTTCGCCTGCTGTGTTCATCCAGCCCCACGCCTTGTTATCGCGAGAATCTACCCAGGTACAACCCATCAGGCTTGTACAGGTTCCACCTTCCCCATAAATGGTCCCTATGCCTCAAGAATCTAAACCTCTCCCTGGTATACCATTCCTCCAGCCACACATTCATCCGATCTATTCTCTTATTCCTGCTGTTGCTAGCACGTGGCACTGGAAGTAACATTTTAAAAAGATCTACTGAGATTATAACAAGAACGGTACAGAGAGAATAAAGAAGTTATTGGCCTGGCTGTCTTGAATATTTGGATTGAAAGGCTTGCATCTGATGTGGGAGAATTCCAGAAAAATTACATACAAACATACAAATCAGTAGTAGGCCACTCGGTTCCTTGAGTCTGCTTCGCCATTCAGTAAAATCATGGCTGATCTGATTTCTCTGCATTCCCAACCGCCCTGATAACGCTTCACACCCTTGTTTAGCAAGAATCTATCTATTCCACTTTAAAAATATTCAAAGACTTGACTTCCACTGTGTTGAGGAAGAAAATTCCAAAAACTCACTATCCCTTTATGAGAAAACATTTCTCCTCATGTCTGTCATAAATGGGCAACCCTTTATTGTTGAAACAATGGCTTCTAATTCTAGGTTCTCCCACAAGTGGAAGCATTCTCTCCACATCAATCCTGTCAAAACCCTTCAAAGTCTTATATGTTTCAATTAAGTCACCTCTTTCTTTGGTTTCTTCCAAAAACCACCAGATACAAGCCTAGAGATAGTAGGAACTGCCGATGCTGGAGAATCTGAGATAACAAGGTGTAAAGCTGGATGAACACAGCAGGCCAGGCAGCATCAGTGGAGCAGGAAAGCTGACGTTTCAGGTGGGACCCTTCTAATCTGTTGTGTAAAGACAACCTGTACATTCCAGGTATTAGTCTTGTAAATCTTTGCTGAACTGCTTTCAACATCTTTCCTAACTGTACACCTTAAATAGGGAGAGCAACACTATATACAAAACTGCTCAAAAATTCCTATTGACACTTGGCACTGGAGTTGCATCCAACAAACTTTACCTGTAAGCCTGGTGGGCAGTTCCTGTGACTATCAGGCACCAATCTAAACTGAATAACTTACCTCCAAGTGAGGGAAATCGTCTGAGATCAGCTGCACTTTCTGCAGACCATTCATTGTGAGATCCAGTTCTCGAATAGCTGGAAACAGTTTAAATGGTTCTGAGAAAAAAAAGAGAAAATGAAAATGAAAATACGCACACAGGTTATATAGGCAGGGTAAGCCAAATTTGCAGTAATAATTGTGAAGACAAGTTCAGATATTGTAATTCAGGTAATCTGTCATTTTAATTTATAAGGTACAAAATTAACAGTTGCTTGAACAATTGTGGATTAATGGAGGAAAGCCAGCATGGGTTTATTAAAGCCAAATTGTGTTCAACTAACTTAACAGAGTATTACTGAAGTAAATGTGTCACATCTTTACGTCTTGCACTCTTCAGGACAGACACCCGGATGCCAAATTTCATATGGAACAGCAAAGCATATACCACCTCCTCCACAGGAAAAAGGAACTAGTTTATCAGAAGGGTCATGGAGCTCAAAATGTTAACTCTGCTTTCCTTCAATAGACCTGCTGAGATTCTCTAGCAACTTCTGTTTTGAATATTGTTAGAGTTGCATTCATCCAGGCAAGCGGAGAGGTTTCTATTATATCACACACCTAACATATGTGGTGGACAGACTTTGGGGAGTTAGGATGTGAGCTGCATGCTGCTTTTGTAATCGCAGAATTTATATGGCTGGTCTACTTCATTTTACCATTAACTATAATGTTGAGGAGAAGGGGATCCTGGCTACCAGGTCAGTCATCAAGGCTGTTTTGACAAGATCTTCCAAACTTATGACCACTACTACCTAGAAGGACAAGAACAGTAGATGCATGGGAACATGATTTTAATACTGTTGAAGGTGAAGAGGAAATGGTTAGATTTTCTCTTGTTGAAGATGGTCATCGCTGCTTCACAACTACCGAGCAATGTTACATGACAGTTGTCAGTTCAATTTTGCCCAAGTCTTGCTGGACACAAGCCAGACTGTTCCAATATCTGATAAGTCCAGAAGTACTTTCCAGAAGGCCTGTGACAAGTTACCACACAAGACGCTGCTAAATAAGTTAAAAGTCCATGATATTAGGGGCAAAGTACTCGCAAGAATCGAGGAATGGCTGACTCGCAGAAGGCAGAAAGGACAACCACAGTGCTGTTACTGAGGGAGTTTCAAAATTTTGATCCAGTGACAGTGAAGGAACAGCAAAATGGTTCTAAGTCAGAATGGTGAACGGCTTGGAGGGGAACTTGCAGATGGTGGTGTTCCCATGCATCTACTGTTCTTGTCCTTCTAGGTAGTAGTGATCATAAGTTTGGAAGATCTTGTCAAAACAGCCTTGATGACTGACCTGGTAGCCACAGTATTTACACAACTTGTCAATTTAGTTCCTGGTCAATGGTAACTCCCATAGTCGATATTGGGCCATTCAGAGATGGTAACACCTTTGAACATTAAGGTGAGATGATTAGATTGTGTCTTTTGGAGCGTGTCATTGCCTAGTACTCATGTGGTATGAATGTTACTTATCACTGATCAGCCTAAATATGGACGTTGTCTGGGTTTTGTTACATGTGGACACTGACTGCTTCAGTATCTGAAGAGTGGCAGATGGTGCTGAACATGTTTGTTAATGATGGCACAATCCCCATTTCAGACCTTATATTGGAGAGATGGTTATTGATGAAGCAGCAGAAGATGGTCATGCTGAAGACTTATCTTGAAGAACTAGAGGGCCCTTGTGGCACAGTGGTAGTATCCATGCCTCTGAGCCAGGAGATCTGGGTTCAAGTTCCACCTGCTCCAGAAGTGTGTCATAATACGTCTGAAAAGGTTGAGTGGAAAAAAAACTCTACCCTGAGGAATTCCTGCTGTAATGTTATGGGACTGAGATTATTGACCTTCAAAACCAATGCCATCTTCTTTTGGGCCAGGTATGACTCCAACCAGCAGAATGTGTCCTGTTCCCAGCTGATGTTATTACTGAACAGGTCAGATCCTAGACTGAAAATTGGCTTGATAGATCATATTTTGCTTTATTTTTGGTTTTGATGTGTTGGTCTTTCACTGAAACACAAATACAAAATGCTGAAGATTTGATTTTAAGATAAAGCTGAAGTTTATTACATTAAAGAAATAAAGAAAATGATAGAATAAACCAAACTATTTACATAAAATGCAAGTTTGTGGATTTTGAAACACTTGGTAAAATACATTCTCATTTACCTCAAAAAATGCTCCAATACAGTACTCACACCAGAGTCATTTCCTATTTCTGTAGGAATTAGTTTAAATGCGGATTCAATCCCTGGACCAGAGATTCTGATAATCTCTTCCTGGAGCCTTCATACAACTGAACTTTGATTATCTCAACTTCAAATAACCCTTTTGGGGTTTTAATCAAACAGTTCTGATCTGGAACTTTAAAACTGAACTACTTACACTGAGGTAAGCTATTTCTTAACAGAATATCTTTTTATTGTCATGGGTATTCCCATTGTAGAAGTACAGGAGTACAGTGAAAAGCTTTAATAATGTCTGCCTCTTATGGTGCCATCTTAGGTACAAGTAGCCAGGCACAAATCTTGGATACACAAGAGAAATAAAAGTAGTTGCATTACTTTACAGGTTTTAAAAAATAAGTTAGAAATAAGATATAGTTAGAGGGTTGACATTACAGTAAGGTAAAAAATTTCAAATAAACATTACATTGTAGCAACCCAGTGCAGGACCTCCGCATGTGGTCTGCCCGCCCGTGCTAGACCCCAGTCCAACAACCGTCCCCGCTCCACAACCTGCACTCAGCTGCTCCAAGGTAAGTTCCAGGACTGCCTGCCCTGCACCAGTCTTTGTCTGGGACTCAGAGATAAAAGGTACTGCAGATGCTGGAGAATCCGAGATAACAAGCATGGGGCTGGATGAACACAGCAGGTCAAGCAGCATCATAGGAGCAGGAAAACTTGA
>JAHRHZ010000135.1:2980530-3009485 GCA_024137785.1 Ginglymostoma cirratum
CCCCCATTTCTGATGAAGGGTTTAGGCCCGAAACGTCAAGTTTTCCTACTCCTATGATGCTGCTTGACCTGCTGTGTTCATCCAGCCCCATGCTTGTTATCTTTGTCTGGGACTCACTGCTCACACGCTGCTCTGGTACTCGCTCCCCGCACATGGCTCATTCTACACCATCTCAGAGACAACTGTTTTATACCACCAGGTTTAATCATTACTTCTGCAAAATTTTCAAACTACAGCTAAAAAATTTATTTTTTAAGCAATTGATATTTTCCCAAGCAAAAAAAAATCATTTTTAGAACCTTCTAAACTGAAAGCCTCATGTACAACTGTTCATTTAATTTGCTCCCAATAAAAACAAATTCTTATTAGCCTCCAAGAACTCTCTCAGACTGTTTCTTTTAAGAAATCGCTAAAGCATCAGAACTACCGACACATTCATCATTAAACTCCTTCAAAGACACACCCCAAAATCATCATGCCACTAGCTCAAGTGCAAATTCTAAAATTAATGATATTGAAGTATCAATAAATCACACACTTTACATCACAAGAATTCCCCCGATTCCTGTTGGCTCTAGTTTTGCTAGAACTCCTTGCTGCCACACTCAGTCAAATGCTTCCTTTATAGGAAGGGCAGTCACTCCCACCTCCTTTCTGAAGTGCATATCTTCTCTTCACGTTTGGACCAGAGCAAGTGCCACTCCATATCACTGTCAATGATCCTTTCCATCATTTTGTTGATGATCAAGAATAAATTAACGTTAATTGGCCAAGTTGAATTTGTCCTGCTTTTTGTGGATAAGAATCAACAAGACATATCTGCCCAATTTTCCACATTGCTGGGTAGATGCCCGTGTTATAGCTGTACTGGAACAGCTTAGCACTGGAGCACAAGTTTTCAGTTGTATTATCGGAATGTTGTCAAGGTCCACAGCTTTGCAGAATCCAATCTCCAACTGTTTCTTGATATCACATGAAGTGAATTCAATTGGTTGAAGACTAACCATCCGTGAAGCTAGGGACCTTTATAGGAGAGAAGATTAATCACTTGATGTGCTAAATGCTTCAGCCTTGTCATTTGCATTGATATGCTGCACTCCTCCATTGTTGAGAATGAGGATATTTGTGGAGCATTCTCCTCTAGTTAGTCGTTTAATTGCCTATAAATATTTAAATATACTAGATGCAACAAGATTGAAGAACTTAGATCTGAGGTATTGGTTTGGGACCACTTAGCTCTGTTCATTGCATGTTGCTTCCGCTGTTTGGCTTGCGGATAGTCCTATGTCGTAGCTTCGTCGGGTTAACGCCTCATTTTTAGGTATGCATGGTGCAGCTCACAGCATGTCCTCTTGCATCCTTCATTGAACTAGGGTTGAATTCCTGGCTTAAAATAAAACAGAAAGTATTGGATAAACTCAGTAGATTTGGGAAAATCTGTAGAGAGAGAACCATGCCAGTTTTCAGCCAATTTGATTCACTCCATGTGATAGCAAAGAAAAGCTGAAGGCACTAGATGTTGCAAAAAACTACGGGCCCAGAAAATATTCTGGCAATAATACTGATGCTCCAGAACTTGCAGTGTCCCTTAGCCATGCTGTTCCAGTACAACTGCTACACTGGCATCTACCCAACAAGAAGGAAAATTGCCCCAGCATGTTTTATACACAAAGACAAGTCCAACTCAGCCAATTACTGCCCCATCAGTTTACACTGGGTCATCAGCAAAGTGATGGAAGGTTCATCAACAGTGTTATCAATCAGCACCTGCTTTGCAATTACCTGCTCACTGACACCCAGTTTGAGTTCAGCCAGAGCTACTCAGCTCCTGACCTCATTACAGTCTTAGTTCAGACATGGACAAAAGTGCTGAATTTTTGAGGAGAGGAGATAGTGGCTGCCCTTGATATCAAGGCCATGTTTGACTAAATGTGGCATCAAGAGCCCTAGCAAAACTAGAGTTAACAGGAAGCGAGGTCAAACGCTCCACTGGTTGGAGTCATAGCTGGTACAAAGGAGGATGGTTGTAGTTGTAGTGGTCAGTCAGCTAAGCTCCAGGACATCTCTGCAGGAGTTCCTCAGGGTCCCCACAGTGTCCTAGGCCCAACCATCTTCAGCCACTTCAACAATGCCATTCCCTCCATCATAAGGTCAGAAGTGGGAATGCTGGCTGATGATTGCATAATGTTCAACACTAATCACAACTCCTCAGATGCTAAAGTAGTTCATGGTTAAATGCAGCAAGATCTGGACAATAACCAGGCTATGGTTTACCAGGGTTAAGTGACATTTACATCTCACAAGTAGTGAGCTGGATATCAAGCCCTGCAGTTCCCTGAGTTGTATTAAAGATTTTTTAAATGAATTAAAACGAATTCCCCAATTTCCCTGTCTTTTAGACCTAGGTCGACAGAAAGCACAGTCAATGGTTCTGTACATAACAGGAACTGCTTTTCATTGCAACTAAATAGATTCTACCTATAGGTGAAAAATGAGAAGCAGTCAGCATATAATTCTACTGGCTAAAACTGTGTCCCAGTTATAAACTCACCCTCTACACACACATACAGACAGACACAGACAGGAAACAAAACATGGGTGTTTATGGGTGGAGGGAAAAACTAGGAAAGCTATTCTGTGGTCCCTGTTCACAGGATTTGCCATGATTCTCCAGGTCCAGTTCATCTGGAAACCTTCTCCCTCCGCTGCTTGAATGAGCAGCTGAGTAAAGAGTGCTTAAAATGAGTGTTAGATTACTTGCCTTCAAAAAGTGCAGCAGACCCACAATAATCCTTGGTTTTTAAAACAGTTCTTCTTTCATTCCAGTTCACAATCAAAAGCACAAAAAAAAATGGCCCTCACACAGTGCTAGGCAATGACCATCTCTGACAAGACAGAATCTAATCATTTCCACTTGACATTCAATGGCATTACCATCTCTGAATCCCTTACTACTAATCGCCCTCCTTCTAAGAGCTATCTTTCCTCTTTTCCTTCTGGACAAAAAAAATCACTGTGGACAGCTTCCACTGCTGTTCTAAACTAGGCCTCAAAGCAAATATTATTCAGGCTTATTTTACCTCTCTGTCTCCCATCTGTCTGGACATTTTCAAGTCCCTGCTTTGCTATGCCTTCTGCTGAGTTTAGGACAATTCTGAGTTTTGGGTGGACATATGTCATATATAATTACACTGAATGTATAACACAGATTTAGGCCATTCAGCCCAACTGATGCATGCCACTGTTTATTCTCCATATAAGCCTCCTCCCACTTATTAATATATCGTTCCACTCTTTTCTTTTTCAAGTTATTATCAAGCTTCCCCTTAGCTGCATTTCAGCTATTTGCCTCAAACTTTAGGTCTTAGCCATAGTTCAGCTCCTGTGGCCATCCATTCCTTGGGTGCTGACTGACTATTCACCTGTGGGGGGCATCACACCCATACCTGATTCTGTTCTCATGTGGGCACACACTTTGCAACAGGAGCTTATACTGTGCATACTTTCTTCCCTCCATTGTCCAGGGTGCTGAGATAATATATTTCCTTGATGAATGAGTTGATTCTTACCCAAAGGCAAATGGTTTTCTGCTGCATTTACATAAACCACAGAATCAAACAACTTAAGATCTTCTTGTTTAACCTAAAGAAAAAAAAACTTATAAGAAGATGGTTAAAACCAATTTGGACTTATTACAATATTTATTCATTTGTAAGATATTTACTGTAGCTTATCTGTTTACTTCCTTACTGAGGAAACTGCAACAGTTTATTATCTCTGTCAGAAACAAACTGATTATCTCTGATAACAGTGTCACTGCTGGAAACTAAAAACACCAAACCAAGCAGTTACAAAGGCCGGCATCCCTTATGCTGCGTGTGGCAAGTGTGCAAGAGTTAAAGGTCTCACACCAGCAAGTTCTGCATTACACCAAGGTGTGTTATGAATGAGATGAAAAATTGAAGCTTCCTATGGTTCTATTTTGAAGAGGAAAGTGCTAACCAAAATTTATTCCTCAATCCACATTGTTAAAATTATCTATGATAACATAGATTATCTATGTTATAATCCAGAAAACTAGGTTGATTAACTCAACAAGCCATCTTGATGCTAGCTGTAACAGTTCTGTCTCAGATGGAGAAACACCAATGATCTAATGAAATGTAACAGAGCTGAAATATTAAGTCTGCTTCTCACAGATGCTGCCTCACCTGCTGAGTATTTTATGTTTTTATTTCAGCTTTCCAGCATTTACAGGATTTTGCTTTTGAATTTTAATGTGTAGGTGCTTTTTGTTATATAATTTGAGGAAAAATTTTGGTCAATACACCAAGGAGAATTAACCTGCTTTTCTTCAAATACTGCCAGCAATCTTTTATATCCACCATACAGCAGTATCTCTGACAATATAGCATTCATTTTGTACTGCACTGGAGTGTCAGTTTAGATTGTGATACTGAAGTCTCCGGAATGGGACTCAAACCCACAACTTTCTGGCTTTGAGGTGACACTGAGCTACTGCCAGAGTTGAAAGCTCAAGAGCTAGATTTTGCAGGACACCAAATTGCAATTCCTACCATTCCAGTGATAGGGGAAGGCCACGTAATCCTGAGAATTAGTAATTTAATACTGGAAGCAGAATTAATAAATTAAAAGTGAGAAAGCTCCAGCTTGGAGACTTGCTAGGCCAACCACATTGCCAGCAGGTCTGCAGTTCCAAAAGTGCCACTTGGGAGTGGTGGCCAATGCTGGAACTACAGGCAGGCACAATATATTGGAAGCCCAGAAAAGTCCAGGTTTAGGGGTGGATACTACAGGAAAGTTAAAGAGGACAAAAACTTTGTATGAGGGCTACCTCCAATGGGTCAGGGGATAAGCAAGGAAGAACTCCACATTAACTTGACATCAGACAGTGCAGCTAAAACTGCTGGGCTTTCTACATGGCCTGGGCTTCCCATCAATTGACCATTCCGAATTGAAAATACTGAAGGGTAGATGGGCTTCCCCTAAACTCTGACAGGCCAAGGGCTGGCAGATAAGTGGTGGGATGGCCTTCAACCCAGCAGCAAAGGAGCACCAAATATATCCCCTAGAAGTAATGGAGGTCATAATCATTAAAATATCATGAACTGGCACATAAAATGATTAAAAAAGACAAATGAAATGCAGGCCTTTACACCTGGAGGATTGGATACAATTGTAGAAGTCATATTACAGCTGTACAGAACGCCGGTTAGGTCACACATGGAGTTCAGTCTGTGCTGCACACCTCAGGAACCATGGCTTATATTGACCTTGAAGACAATGCAAGAGATTTACTAAATGCATACTGGGGCTCCAAAGGTTACACCACGAGGAGAGAATTGGGTTGCATTCCCTGGAATTTAGAATACTAAAGGTTTTTTATGTTAAATGTTTTCAAGACAATAGGGAGATATAAAAGGGTAGAGAGAAACTGATCCCACTGATTGGAGGCAATTTAGGATAAGGGAACATAACTTAACAACTAACCTCAGACATGAAGTTAAGAAGTCTAGTTTGAAAAACATTTTCACAAAGCATAATTCACGATCAATATGTAGATGGCCCTGTAATGATCGTAACGGGGTCAGCCAGGTGAACACCTTATCATGCGAGTTCTCTGATTGGGGCTGTTTATCTGGTCCAATCAGGGAGCCCTGGCCGACAGATAGAAACAGAGGTGTCAGAGGTTCTGTTCACTCTGACAGCTGGCTCTGAGGAAGCCAGACCAGTGTCAAATACTATCCACGTGTAACCAAAGGGTGACTTGGTGACAGGATACCGGCCTTTGTGGAGTCATTTCTGTGGTGATGACAGAAAAAATATGCTCCTGAAGAAATTTGCTCGCAATAGTTGTCTTTGAGTTGGGCATCATGCTGCTATTTGGGAAGCATGACTCGTTTGATCTGCATTCAAAGACTGGCCACAATTATGTGGAGAGAATATCTTATTTTCTCCAGGCAACTGACATTGGGGCAGATGAAAAGCAATGAGTAATTCTCCTGACAGCTTGTGATTATTAGGAGCCTAACGTTTCCTGAGCACCAAATTTCACCATCTGAAGTAAACTGTCTCTCTTGCTTGGAGGAGTCTTGTGTCCAGACTCACTTAGAGGAGTCTTGGTGTTCCTAATGCCATTTCACCTTTCAGGTCCGAGAAATCAGATTTAACTTGGTGTGGAGTCTTCTCCCATTAGCAACCCCGCTGGAACTATCCCTGTAGTTAGACACCCTCTGGTCACTGCTGACAATATCAAACTGTGAACGCAAAAAGATCCGTAAAACTGAAACAGCTGGTGGTGATGGGGGCTATAAAAGTGCCATCACAGCCAGAATTGAAACCTTTCTGGACCTGGAGAGACCAGATCACTGTGGAGAACAGCATTGTATTATGGCGAGCAAGCAAGATTGTCCTGAGCACCATGGTCATCTAGAGGTTTCCCGAATGAAAATGTTGGCAAGAAGTTATATCTGGTGGCCAGGACTGGATGCAGACATAGCTGCGTTGGTGAGGCAGTGTCCAAAGTGCCAACAAGGACAAAATTTACCACTAGCAGCTCCCCCACATTTGTGGGAATAGCCAGCGAAACCCTGGACTCAGTTACGCGTCAACTATGCAGGTCCCTTCATGGGCTCAACGTTTTTAGTCATTGTGGACACCCACTCAAAGTGGTTGAACATGCATTGAGTTCGTTTGTCAAACATGGGGCCAATGATAAATAAACTGTGAGCATCTTTTGCAATACAGAGGCTCCCAGAATTGTTGGTCTCAGACAATGGGCTGTCATATTCCAGCTGAGAATTTGAATATTTCCTAAAGTTGAATGGCATTTGGCATATATGGACAGCTCTGTTCCATCCATCGTTCAATGGTCTGATGGAACCAGCAGTCCAAACTTTGAAGGCAATCTTAAAGAAACAGCCTTCAGCCTCACTAGATACCAAACTGTCCCGGTTCCTATTCGATTGTCAGACTACTCCTTGTGCAATGACAGGGATAACTCCAGCAGAGTTACAAATCGGAAGAAGACTCCGCACCAGGTTAGATCTCTTCTTCCCAGACCTGGGGGTGAAGAATGAAATGGCAACAGAAATGCCAATGCTGGACACAAGAGTCCTCCAAGCGAGAAAGATGGTTTGGTGCCAAAATGAGGGAAATAGCTCTGCATGGGTAAGAGGCATGATTGGCGTGAGATCAGGTCCCATGACGTACGAAGTTTGGGTAGGTGAGGCAGTCCTGAAGAAGCATGTGGGCCATTTGAAAGCTGCAAACTCACAAACGGGGCAGGAGCAAAACATACCTGCCCCTCAAAAATGCTGGGAAGACTGTCGAAACCTATGGCTTCTCCCCCTCTGTCCAGCGATAAAGAAACCTCGGAGTCTGAGGTGGACGTGCTGGATGAAGAGTCATCTTGACTCGAAACGTTAGCTTGCTGTCTCTCACTGGATGCTGTCTGACCCACTGTGATTTCCTGCATTCTTTGTTTTCAATACAGATTCCAGCATCTGCATTAATTTGCTCCTATAACTTTTAAGACCTTTGGATCAGTATAATATTTGGAGGGATATGGACCAAACACAGGCAAGTGGGACTAGTTTGGTTTGGGATCATGGTCAGCGTGGACTAGTTGGACCAAAAGGTCTGTTTCCATGCGTATGACTCCATGACTCTACTTAAAAAGGACCTGAAGGGCAACTTTTTCACAGAAGGTGTTGTGAAAAATGAACAAGCTGCCAGAGGAAGTGGTAGAAATGGGTACAATTACAATATTTGAAAGGCAGTTGGACAGGTACATGAATTGGAAAGGTTTAGAGGGATAGGGGCCAAATGCAGGCAAATGGGACTGGTTCAGTTTAGGAAACCTAATCGGCATGGACAAGTTGGGCCGAAGGGCCAATTTCTGTGCTGTGGGCTCTGTGATGTTGATTCACAAATTTTATATTAGAGATTGACAGATTTTAATAATCAAAGGTATGAAAGAAAATAGGCAAAGGGAGACCATTATAAGGTAGGTCAACGCAAATCAGCCATGATTTCACTGATTAGTGGAACAGATCTGAGGGAATAAATGGCTGCCTCCTTTTCTTACATTCCTGACATTTTATGACTTTAATCCCTATTCACAAGCACACAATTGCAATTTTAACACCATACATACGGAATGGAGGTTCTGGTCACTAATATTCACAGTACACAGGTCGGAGTAATTATCCACACAATGCAGCCGCTTCTGTAAAGAACAACAGAGTAGGTGACAGAACTTCAAATCTATCCTGGCAGGTTCCATAGCTGAGAATGTGGATATTGTTTAAATTAGATAAACCAGATTCAGCCCACTATACTTCAGCTTTATCTAACATTCTTCTTCATATTTAAGGCATGGCAAGTTCACTTTTCCCATCAATTCAAAGTTTGTAAAACTTGTGGCTGGAATGAATTGTCAAGCTGTTGGACTATTCATGAATTGAAAACATAAATTGCTGACAAAACCCAGCAGGTGTGGCAGCATCTGAGTTCTGATGAACAGTCACAGGATTCAAAACATTGACTTTGCTTTCTTCACATAGATACTGCCAAACCTGCTGAGTTTCACCAGCAATTTATGTTTCTGTTTCAGATCTCAAGTATTCTCAGTTCTTTGTTTAATATTAGGGGATTACTAATGACCCTAGTTTTAGAATCGTACCCCGGAAACAGGTACAAGAAGTCACCTACGCTATCCTGACCTCTTTAATCAAAAGACCGATATGTAACAGTGAAAAGTTGTTGACTACACACAACTCTTCTTCATATTTATTAAGAACTGTGCCCAAGTCATTTACATCTGCATTTGGAAATTCCCAATTGTCAATCATTTGTCATTTGCTTGCTGTGCAACTTCTACATGTGTCTCTCTAAACAATCAGTTGCTCACCTCCACATCAGATTTGATTGGAATTATTGTTGTCGTATGTACCTAAGCACAGTGAAAAGTTTTGTTTTGCATGCAGTATAGGCAGATCATAACATACAGACATATAATCATAGAGTGTTTAAACTGAGCAAGGGATAAACGATTATGGCTGCACAGGAGGTGATCAAAAACAAGACCAACATTAGATTTGAAATTTCAGAGGTCCATTCAGCAGTCTAATAACAGCAGGGAAGAAGCTGTTCTCGAACCGGTGGTACATGTATTTAAGCTTTTGTATTTTCTGCCTTACGGAAGAGGTTGGAAGGGAGTATAAGCAGGATGGGAGGGGTCTTTGATGATGTTAGCTGCCTTTCCGTGGCAATAAGAAGTGTAGATGGAGTCCATGGATGGGAGGTTGGCTTGCATGATGGTCTGGGCTGTGGAGGTTGTTACGGTGCTTGGCAGAGCAGTTGCTGTACCAAGCCGTGATGCACCCAGTCAGAATGCTTTCTTTGGTGCATCTGTAAAATTTGGTGAGGGTCCCTATGGACATGCCAAATTACATTAGTCTCCTGATACCTTTGTTCCCTATAAAACCCTTAACTCTTCCACATCCTGGTCACTGCTTCTAATATAGCTCACCGGCAGGAAATTGGTTATGGAGTAGGAAACAGACACTAGTCGTAATAGATATGTACTAGAATTTGTAGGACATGGCTATTGTTCCCTCAAAGCTGTTTACTCCATTTGATATCAAGAGACATTGGAGGCACTGGATACTACAAAGGCCACGGGGCCGGACGACATTCTGGCAATAGTACTGAAGACGTGCTCCAAAACTTGCCACTCCCCTAGCCAAGTTCTTCCAGCACAGTTACAACACTGGTATCTGACCGACAATGTGGCAAATTGCCCAAATATGTCCTGCACATAAAAAGCAGGACAAATCCAACCCGACCGATTACAAGTAAAGTGATGGAACGTATATCAACAGTGCTATCAAGCAGCATCTGCTCAGCAATAACCTGCTCAGTGACGCCCAGTTTGTGTTCTGCCAGGGCCACTCAGCTCTTAACCTCATTACAGCCTTGGTTCAAACATGGACAAAAGAGCTGAATTCTAGAGGTGAGGTGAGAGTATCAGCCCTTGACATCAAAGCTGCATTTGACCGAGTGTGGCATCACAGAGCCTTAGCAAAACTGGAATCAATGGGTATCAGGCAGAAAATTCTCCAGTGGTTAGAGTCATGCCTGACACATAGGAAGATGGTCGTGGTTGTTGGAGGTCAGTCATCTCAGCTCCAGGATGTCTTTGCAGGAGTTCCTCAGGGTAGTGTCCTCGGCCCAACCATCTTCAGCTGCTTCATCAGTGACCTTTCCTCTATCATAAGGTCAGGAGTGGGGATATTTGCCAACGATTGCACAATGTTCAGCACCATTCGCTACTCGGCTACTCCTCAAATACTGAAGCAGTCTGTCTAAATGCAACAAGATCTGGACAATATCCAGGCTTGGGCTGACAAGTGGCAAGTAACATTCACTCCATACAAATGCCAGGCTATGACCATCACCAACAAGAGACAATCTAACCACCGTCCCTAGACATTTAATGGTGTTACCATCACTGAATCCCCCACTATCAACATCCTGGGATTTATCATTGATCAGAAAATCAACTGGACTCACCATATAAATGCAGTGGCTACAAAAGCAAGTCACAGACTAGGAATACAGCAGCAAGTAACTCACCTCCTGAGTCCCCAAAGCCTGCCCACCATCCACAGGGCAAAAGTCAGGAGTATGATGGAATACTCCCCACTTGCCTGGATAGGTGCAGCCCCAACAACACTCAAGAAGCTTGACACCATCCCGGACAAAGCAGCCTGCTTGATTGGCACTGCATCCACAAACATCCATTCCTTCCACCACCGACGCTCTGTAACAACAGTATGTACTATCTGCAAGATGCACTGCAGAAATTCACCACAGATCCTCAGACAGCACCTTCCAAACCACTGACCACTTCCATCTAGAAGGACAGGGGCAGCAGATATATGGGAACACCACCACCTTCAAGTTCCCCTCCAAGCCACTCACTATTCTGTCTTGGAAATATATCGCCCTTCCTTCACAGTCGCTGGGTCAAAATCCTGGAACTGCCTCCCTAATGGCATTGTGGGTCAACCCATAGCAGGTGGACTGCAGCGATTCAAGAAAGCAGCTCACCACCACCTTCTGAAGGGCAACTAAGGACGGGCAATAAATGGTGGCCAGCCAGCAATGCCCTCATCCAAAAAAAATGAATAAATTTTTTAAAAAACTATGCACAACAGCCCTCTAAGAACGCTCAGGACAAATGTAGTACAGAGCCAGATACTGAGTAAAGTCCCCTCTACACTGTCCCATCAGACTCTCGCAGAACAGGTCTAGCACCGGGTGAAGTACAGTGTAAAGGTCCCTCTAGACAGTTACAAACACTCCAAGAGCAGGTGCAGCATGGAGTTAGATACAGAGTAAAGTTCCCTTCACATTGTCCCCAGCCACTCTTAGGACAGGTATTGCATGAGGTTAAATGCAGTAAAGCTCCCTCTACACTGTCCCCAAACATTCCAAGGATAGGTACAGCACAGGGCTGGGTACAGAGTAAATCCCCCTCTACACTGTCAGCATCAAATTCTTGCAGGTCAGAAACAGCAAAGGAGAGCATAGACAAACAGGATGATATGAGGGTGGATTTCAGACAACCAATAGCAAAAACATGGAGGTAGTTCACTTGATATTATGAAACTTGCAGGAATAATGGGTTTAATAAGAGGGAGGCAATGGTCTAGTGGTATTATCACTGGACTGTCAATCCAGAGACCCAGATAATGTTCTGGGGACCTGAGTTCAAACCCTGCCATGGCAGATGGTGGAATTTGAATTCAGTAAAATATCTGGAATTAAGAATCTAATGATGACCATGAACCCATTTGTCAATTGGTGGATAAACCTATCTGGTTCACTAATGTCCTTTAGGGAAGGAAACTGCCATCTTTACCTGGTCTGGCCTATGTGTGGCTCCAGGCACACAGCAATATGGTTGACTCTGAACTGCCCTCTGGGCAATTAGGGATAATAAATGCTGCTTGGTCAGGAACACCTTCATCCCATGAATGAATAAAGGAGAAAAAAATAGTCCAACCAGATTTACCATCTGTAGAAGAGCCAGGGAGCTCACCAACACTCACCAAGAAATCTCCATTCAGCACTTTTTCTTCAGTCGGTTTAGAAGACTTGTCAGATTGTCGGGCTGTGTCCACGGGGGCTGACTGTGGATCCAAGCTTTGAACTAGCTTTGGACCAATTACAACATGAAAAGCCTTCTCCTTAGTGCTTTTCTGAGCCTTCACCCAGTGTCCAGCACCTGTAAACAAAGCACAAAACAAAGGCTGTGTGTAAGGTTGCAAGACTATCCCCTGCCACTGAGAATGATGTTACATAATATAATCTCAGTATCCTCTCACAGTATTTATCTAGAGAAACAATCCACTGTAATTGGGGAAAAGGACATAGTTTGCCATAGTTTCAGTCAAGAGTGTGATTCTGTTTAAATCACAGAATCAGTACACTGTGGGAAGTGGCCATTTGGCCCATTGAGTCTGTACCAACCTTCTGAAAAGCATCCCACCAAGACCTAGCACCCCCCAACCCTATCCCCACATTTCCTATGGTTGATCCGCCTAGCCTGCACATCCCCAGACACTAGTGGGAAATTTAGCATGGTGAATCCACCTTTACCTGGACTGTGGGAAGAAACTGAAGCACTCAGCGGAAACCCACGCAGACATGGGGAGAACCTGCAAACTCCACACAGACAGTCACCGAAAGCTGGAATCAAACCTGAGTCCCTGGCTAGTGAGGCAGCAGTCCTAACCACTGAGCCACTGTGCTAAAGTCAAATTGTTTTTGATTAAGTTGATGATTCTTTGGATTAAATAACAAGAGAGGGTTAATGAGGTTAGTTCAATTGATGTTGTGCAAATTGGTTTTCAAATGATATTGCATAAGGTACCACATGATAGACTTGTTCGTAAAATTAAAGTCATGGGATTTAACAGACAATGACAGCATGGGTATTAAATTAGCTAAGAGTTGTGGTAAAGTTATTTTAAATTTTAAAAGCACACATTCAAATAAGTCAGACTTAGGTGTTCTGTATGAATTTTGTTTTCTTTATTCATTCACGGGATGTGGGCGTTGCTGGCTATGCAGCATTTATTGTCCATCTCTAATTGCCCAGAGGGCAGTTAAGAGTCAACCACATTGCTGTGGATCTGGAGTCACATGTAGGCCAGACCAGGTAAGGATGGCAGTTTCTTTCCCTAAAGGACATTAGTGAACCAGATGGATTTTTCCCAACAATCAACAATGGATTCACAGTCATCACTAGAGTCTTAACTCCAAATGTTTTATTGAATTCAAATTCCACCATCTGCCATGGCAGGTGTTGAACCCATGTCCCCAGAACATTATCTGAGTCTCTGGATTAACAGTCCAACGATAATACCACTAGGCCATCGCCTCCCCGAGAAGTGGTGGATGAGAATAAGGACATGCCTGAATCCTGTGGCCATGGAAGAGTAATATTTGATTTGATTAGATTTATTATTGTCACATTTGGTATAGTGAAAAGTTTTGTTTTGCATTCAGTACAGGTAGATCGTACTATACAAAGTGCATAAGGGTAATAGAACAGAGCAAGGAATACAATGTTATGACTGCAGAGAAGATGCACAAAGAATGAGGTCAACACTAAATTTGAAATTTGAGAGGTCCATTCAGAAGCAGTTCTTGAATGTGTTGGTATGTGTGTTTAAGTGTTTGTATCTTCTGTCTGATGGAAGTGTTGGAATAGATTATAACTGGGCTGGGAAAGGTCTTTGATTATGTTGGCTGTCTTTCTGAGGCAGCGAGAAGTATAGATAGAGTCAATAGATGGAAGGTTGGCTTGCATGGTTGACTGACTTGTGTTCACAACATTTTTTGTTATCCAGATGTTCCAGGAATGAGCGTAGGGCCAAGGAGAATGCGTATCATGGACCTGTTGTGACGCTAGGTGAATTGCAAGGGATCAAGGCGGGCTGGGATGCTAGGACTGATATGAGCCATGACTAACCTCTTAAAGCACTTCATAAATATGGAGGTCAGAGCCTTTGTTATCCTAGTCATTGAGGCGTGCTGCATAGTTTTCTTTGATACTGGAATGATGATGGTCTTCTTGAAGCAGGTGGGGACTTCAGATAATAGTAAGGAGAGGTTAAAGATGTCAACGAATACTCCCACCAGCTGGTGCACGCTGCATCTGAGTACATGGCTGGGAACTCCACCTGGGCCAGTCCACTTGAGAGTTTTTCACGGGACCCTGCCATATCAATATTATCATGCGCTTTGAAGATCAATAAACTACTGAAAGTTTAATTGGAAATTCACCCAAACTAATGACCATCAAATCAAATGGACAAAAGTAATTGTAAAAGATATTATCATCACCATTAGCTTTACCCATTTGAAGTTGCCAAATAAGTGATAGCAAATCAAATATTCTTTTGCATAGTGTTGGATTTACTTACCCCACTCATTGCCTCATATTTCAGTTGTGTTGAGAATGCATAGAGAAGGATTTCAAAGATCACATGTGGAGGACATTCCTCTGCATACCTCACAGAGACTCCAACCATCTCCCCTTGATATTCATTGGCATTCCCATTGCTGAGTCCCTACTATCAACATCCTGGGGTGTGTCATCATTGACCAGACACTGAAGTGGACCAGCCAAATAAATACAGTAGTTACCAAATCAGAGGCTCAGAATGTTGTGGTGAGTAACTCACCTTCTAACTTCTCAACGCTTGTCCATGATCTACAAGGCACAATTCAGTTTGATGGAATACTCTCCTTTTGTCTGGATGAATACAGGTCCAGCAACACTCAAGAAGCTTGACATTATCCAGATGAAGCAGCCCACTTGATTGGCACCCTGTTCACCAACTTCAACATTCAACTCCCTATACCATTAACATTAAGTGGCAGTACCATTTACAAGATGGACTGCAACAATTCACTATAGCTCCTTCAACTGTACTTTCCAAAGCCATGACCTTCACCATCCAGTAGGACAAGGGCTGCAGATGCAATGGGATCACCACATCAATTGCAGGTTCCCCTCCAAGTCATTTACTGGCTTGACTTATAAGTATATCGTTGCTCCTTAATTTGCACTGGGTGAAAATTCTGAAACTCCTTCCCGAACAGCACTTGGATCTTCCTACACCAAATGGACTGCAGCAGTTCAAAGACAGAGCTTACCGTCACTTTCTCAGGGCAATCAGGGATGGGTAATAAATGCTGACCCACCTACCATGAAAGAATAAAAAAAAAGCTCCTTATCTGTTGTATTATTCCATTACGCTACAAAGGACCCAAGTAGAGAATGAAAATGTAGGGATTGTTCTCCATTTGGCAGAGTGGGTTAGAAAGAAATTCAATAACACCTCAATTACATTAAAATCATACAATCCCTACAGTGTGGGAACAGGCCATTGAGCACATCAAGTCCACACTGATCCTCCAAAGATCCCACCCAATCCCTGTATTTCCCATGGCCAATCCACCCAGCCTGCACATCTCTGGATGCTATGTGCAATTTAGCATGGCCAATCCACTTAACCTGCACATCTTTGGACTGTGGGAGGAAACCAGAACACTCAGAGGAAACCCACACAGGCTTGGGGAAAATGTGAAAACTCCACACAGAGGGGGCTGGGATTGGATCCAAGTCCCTAGCGCTGAGGCAGCAGTGGGAACCACTGAGCCACCCTTATTATTTTTGTATTAAAGTAACGAAGTGTTTTGATAAAATTAGTTAGGTACTCAGAGGACAAAGATTTAAGCTCAGAGGGATGATGAGCAGTTGTTCTGACCAGAAGTGCACTGTCTGAAGGGGTGGTAGAAGGTGATTCAACAGAAACTTTCAAAAGACAATTCGGTAATTATGTGGAATGGAAACATGTGGAGGGCTATGGGGAATGGGACTATTTGGGTACCTTTTTCTAAGAACAGACAAAGCCATCTGTGACAAATGGTCTCCCTCTGTGCTACAAGATATTATCAAAACTGTTTAACAATTTTAATTTGCTATTTTTGTTTATTAATACCATTTCTTTATATTTTAAAATACGGATTTGCCTCAAATGGTGGATGTTGGAAGTGTGCTGTGGTGGAGTGAGAATTAGCACCATGGACAACTCTAAAATACCAAGGAGATGCTTGCAGATACACAACGATGGACTTTTTTGAAAAACTCTTTCCTGGGTTCACCTTAATAAGTATCTTCCAAGTATGAAAAGAAAAAAAAGTGCTTACTTTGATATCCTCCCTTGAAGATCTTCCTTATTGGAAAGCAATCCATTGAGACACTCTTGCCATCATCCAACTTATATTGGTTTTGCAACATAATTACTGAAAAACAACAAAAAAATTAGAAGAGCATCAGATGCCTAAAATGCAACCAGTACTCACTGAACTTGCACCATTTTGGTCCAGTTCAGCTTCAGTAGCTGAGAGAATATACCTTTCTTGTTCTTAGTTTTCTCCCATCATGTGAAAGGTGAGTCCTTATGAGCTATGGGAACCACAGATACAGGCAGACATGAGATTTTTTTTCTCTGCTCATTCACAGGATGAGGGCATCACTGGCTAGCCAGCATTTATTGCCCATCCCTAACTGCCCACAGGGCAGTTAAAGGTCAACCACATTGCTGTGGGTCTGGAGTCACATGTAGGCCAGACCAGGTAAGGATATCAGTTTCCTTCCCAAAAGGACATTAGTGAATCAGATGGATTTTTCCAACAATTGACAATGGATTCACGGTCCGTAGACTCTTAATTCTAGTTATTCACAGAATTCAAATTCCACCATCTGCTGTGGCGGGATTCAAACCCAGAGCCCCAGAACATTACCTGGATCTCTTGTCCAGCGATAATACCACTAGGCCATCGCCTCCCCACAGCCATTATCTACATTTAAGGCTGAACTGTGAGTACAGATGGGCAAACAACTATAAGGACCTTCACCATTGAACCAAATCTTTCCTCATCCAAGCTCCACACATGATCACTTCCCAGAAGAAGCAGAAACAACTAGATGTTGTTCAAGAGAGAGAACTCCAATTGATTTGGCTACAAAGACAGGGATGCTGAGGCCACTCTTAGAAACCTAATTGCTGAGGTCAGTTAACATACAGCAAGAATCAAAGTGGGGATCTCCTGCTTTGTATGGCTAGGTTTGTTAATTGGATAGTGCCTTACCAAATGACTAAGTGAGAAGGTCCTGGATTCACATCTCATTTAAAAATACAGGGTAGATATTACAAGATTGTTTGACTGTAGGAAATCTAAGTCACTGCAGTATTTACGCATCAGTAAATATTTCAAACTCTGCACCAATCATAATATCTCCAAACCTCTGGGATGATCTGAAGGTTATGTCTTATGGATCAGAAGAAAAATCCCTGAAACACAGTAAGGAGATAGCCTACACCCTAACTTTTATATTTATTTAAAGGCAAATATAAAGTATACTGTTCCACACATAATTTGATGGGTTCACCACTGGGCTTTAAGCAAAACATACTTTATTCTTACAACACAGTTAAAATACAAAAGAAAAGAATTAGCATAACCTTAACTCTATTGAAATACTCAACAAGATCATGTACTATTTAACCATTAATCATTAACTGTTCCAATATAGGCAAGCATCCTACAAACACACACTTTTGACAAAAATGCAATTCAGCAAAACAGTTCTGGTTCTCACCTCTTTTGATTTTTTTAAGAGGAAGCTTTGCTGTCTAAGACCCCAGCAGCAGGGAACTCAAAGCTTTTAGCTCAGCAGCCAGCAGACCTTCAACTAACTGAAAGGAAAGCTAAAACTTTTCTGGGTCTGTGTGAGCCCCGCCCCCACCCACTCCTGATACTTTCATTTAAAAAAACACCCTGGAAGAACTCACAAGGTGTTTACCAACTGTTTGTGTGAAGGTGACATTCCAGTACCACTATGGCAAAATGTCTCTGCAAGAGCAACAGGACAGAATGCATCTCTCTTAAAGGCACAGTATCATCACACATAAACCCGGGATCCTTTATTTCACTGGCATTAGGTCTGTATAGATCTGAAGGAAAATTAAGGTTAAACCAGGAATATGAAGTATTCACATGGAATTAACTCTACGGTGCTCATACCTGGTTGAGAAAATCCTCTGGCTGTCTCTACTTCTCTCCATGAGGCCTCTTTATCTCTTTTCCTCCAGATACAGTCAACTTAACTGCTTCAGCTCCTCTGTTCAGTTGTCCCCAACATCATCACATGTTGCTGGACCCTCGGGAGGATGCAGTGGAAAAGTGAAGATGTGGGGGCAGGGAGGCCCGGTAGGCTGTTGCACACGTGCAGGAAAGAAATGCAATTTTGAGACGGGGGGAGCAGGAAGAGAACTTTGAGGAGAGCAAGGACATGGGATGGGGAGAGAGGCCTGAGGGAATCTTCCTCCCCCACCCCCCCACCCCATTCACAGTGGAACCAAATTTAATGGTGAATTCAAATTTCACCATCTACCACTGGGGATTCAAACCTGGGTCTACAGAATATTACCTGGGTATCTGGATTAACAGCATAGCAAAAATACCACTAGGCCATCATTTCCCCTCCACATTTCTGAAACAGGTATTTGCATTAACTGAATTTATATTCCACCAGCTGCTGTGCGGGTATTTGAATCAATGACACCGGAACATTAATGTTCGTCCTTTTCCTGATAGCCTTACATATTCTTCTTGTTCAATTAATAATCCAGTTCCCTCTTTTACATTCAATTTAATTCACCTCCACACACTCTCAGGCAGTGCCCTCTTTCTGTCAAAATAAATCACTTCAGCATTTCTCTGCATTAAAACTTCACCTGACACCTGTCCACTCACTCCAGCAACCTGTCTATGTCCTTGTGAAGTTCTCCTCAAATGCTCCTCATAATTCACTATCAAATGTTTAACTGACTTTGTTGTGAAAATGTGCTCTGTACACCAAGGCCTAGGTCATTAATATCCATCAGGATATCAAAGTAGCAGTCTAATACCAATCCCTAAAGAACTCCACTTTAAACCTTCCTCCATCTCAAAGATTTATTGACCATTACTCTCCATTTCTGTTACTTAGTCAATTCCATATCAATGTTGGTATTCTCCCTTTTACAACCTAAACACTAACTTTCCTGACAAGATTGTGTGCAGCACTTTGGAAGTCAATGAACTACACATCAGCAGCGGTGCCCTGCCCAACCCTGTCTGTTACCACAATAAAAAAAACTCCTTCATGTTAGTTAAACACAAATTGTCCTTAACAAATCTACAGTGACCTGTAGTTGCTGAGTGGATCTTTATACCCATTTCAAACATTTGCAATTCTCCAGTCCTCTGGCACCAGCTAAGTCTAAGAAAGATTGCAAAGTTATAGCCAGTGCCTCGGCAATTTCCACATCATGGTTCCTTCATTTGCATCTCAAATCCTGGTGCCTCTAAAGCCAAGCAATCTATTCAATACCTCTTCCTTTGCGATTTCAAACCCTTTTATAAAGTGGCAGAGATCAACCAAATTAACCTAACTTAAACCGCAACCATTACAAGGTAGCATTTACACTTGCTCTGTCACAGCATGTTATTGTGACGTCTGTGTTACTGAGATATATCTGCCTAGCTTACCAAGGACACCTGAAGCATCATGACATATTTTTGCTTGAGAAATATAGTCCGCACTACAGTTTTTAAAGTTTAAGAATTGAAAAGTCAGGAGTTCCAGGGAGTGAGATATTCCCCCAAGTCTCTAATTCCATGTCTACCTCTTGGTCTCCCACCTCTCCTCAAACCCATGTCAAACTCAGCAGAGAAGTAGGAAAAAAAGATGAAATATCAAAGACAGAAGAAATCCAGCCACCGGTTCAAGACTGAATGGACAATTAAATATCAATGTATTCAGCCTGTTCCAGAATGCTGCCAGGACTTTTACTGCACAGTATGTGAGGTCTACTTGAGCTGTGCCAGACACGGGGAGAAAGACATCATAAGGCATTTGCACACTCAGAATCACTGCAAGAGAGATGAGAAACTGAATCCAGTCTACAGGAGAAAGGATCCGATTCAACTCCTGTTTGCTGGACTCAGCAAACAATTCAATGTGTTTCTCAAAAAGGTAATGCATATATATTCAAAGTGGAGTAGGGAGAACTATGGCTCCCAGTAGTTACAGTTGCCATCCTGAAAATGCCTCCTTCCTTGCTTTTCAAAAATTCACAGATCATTACCTCACCCAAAAAAACAGTCACCTCATGGTCATATCGTGGGGATTTTTTTGCTGCTCATTGAAAGGCTGTTGCATTTGCTTGGACAATGGCAACCAAAGTACTTCAAATTAATTCAGTGTAATGTATAGAGATGTTGCAGAGAGATGTGATCAAAATGTGAAGCAATTCTACCCTTACTAATCTTTCTCCTTCTTGAGTTCTTCTCCCAGGGACAGGTCCAACCCACTGTACCACAACCTCCATCATGGGTAGGACAAGGAAGAAGCCCTGAATCTACCCTAGCTTGAATGTGCATCAAACTCTGCGATGCTTACATTGATCTGATTCATGTCCCTATTCCAGCCATCCAACACACCATCCCCTCCCCTGGAGTCAGAGTTCCTGTGGGAATGTACACTTTTAAATGCATGTTGTAATCTGGAACCATGAATAATAATGGCAGAAACTCCAAATATTTTTTCCATTAATGCTTTGCACCAGTCTTCACTAACAGCATTCCACAATTACTAAATAATCAAGGGGCAAAAAGAGAGAGTAAATAAATACAATAACAATCATTAGAGAAAACGTGTTACGGAAACTACTGGGATTAAAGACCAACAAGTCACCTTTACCTGATGGAATACATCTGAGGAAAATAAATGAAGTAGCTTACGTGATAGTAGATGCACTGGCAGCAGTTTTCCAAGAATCCTTAGATTCTGGAAAACTTCCACATTTTTGAGAAAACTGCCAATGTAATATCTTTATTTACAAAGGAAAGGAGATAAAAAGCTGTTAGCTTAATATGTTATTGAGAAACATTACAGTCTATGATGAAAGATATAATAGCATTTAAAAATACATAATATGATCAAGCAGAGTCAGCATGGTTTCACAAAGGGGAAATCGTGCCTGACAAATTGATTAGAATTCTTTGAAAAAGTAATAAGCAGGATGGATAAAGGGGAAGCAGTGGATGTAATATATTTGAATTTTAAAAAGGCATTTGTTGTTTTGACAAGATATTAGAACATAGAACATACAACATAGAACATTACAGCGCAGTACAGGCCCTTCGGCCCTCGATGTTGCGCCGACCTGTGAAACCAATCTGAAGCCCATCTAACCTACACTAGTCCATTATCATCCATTTATTTATCCAATGATCATTTAAATGCCCTTAAAGTTGGTAAAGAACCTACCTCTGACATCTGTCCTATATCTATCACCCCTCAATTTAAAGCTATGTCCCCTCGTGCTAGCCATCACCATCCAAGGAAAAAGGCTCTCACTGTCCACCCTATCTAATCCTCTGATCATCTTGTATGTCTCTATTAAGTCACCTCTTAACCTTCTTCTCTCTAACGAAAACAGCCTCAAGTCCCTCAGCCTTTCCTCATCAGACTTTCCCTCCATACCAGGCAACATCCTGGTAAATCTCCTCTGCACCCTTTCCAATGCTTCCACATCCTTCCTATAATGCGGCGACCAGAACTGTACGCAATACTCCAACTGCGGCCGCACCAGAGTTTTGTACAGCTGCAACCTAATGTTAGGCTATTTGATAAGATAAGAGCCAATGGTGTTGGAGGTAGTATATTCACATGGATAGAGGATCGGCTAATTAATAGAAGATAGAGTTAGGATCAGGAGGCATTTTCGGGATGGCAACCTGTAACTACTGGGAGCCATAGTTCTGCTAATTTCAGACACTCTGGTCCTAGCATGATTCAGGTAGAGCCCATTCCATCGTAACAGCTTCTTCCTTCTTCAATATTGGTGCCCATTTCTTCCACATCAATCTTTACCTCTTTAATCTTGTGACCCTGTGCCAATTCGCTTGTGGCTCAGATAATAATCCAGTGATTCTTAGTACCTCGCTGCTCATACTCCTTCAACAGAACCTCTTTTCTCTTTCTATCCATACCATTGGCACCTTTACGGACCACAACAACTAGGATCTTTCCCTTCTGACCCCAAGGTCCTCTGCAGCCCCAATGAGATACCCTGAATCCGGGCACCAGGCAGGCATCACAGCCTTCGGGACTCTTGATCCTGGCCACAGAAAACAGTGTCAATTCCCCTGACCATAGTAAATCCAATTACAACTACATTTCTCTTTTCTCCTCCATCTTGAATCTATCTTGAATCTTGTACTATGGTGCTATGGTCAGTTTGTTCATTCTCCCTATAGCCCCAGCTCTCATCCATACAGCGAACAAGCAGCTCAAACCTGTTAATCAGGTTCATTGGCTGTGGCTCTTTCAGTACTGTACCGTGGATCGCTCTACCTGCCTCACTGGTAGTCATACCCTCCTGTCCCTGACCACTAACCTAATTTAAGGCAGTTAATCTGAGGGGTGTGACTACCTCCTGAAATGCAGCATCCGAGTAACTCTAGCCTTTCCTGATGTGTCACAGTAACTGAAGCTCAGACTCCAGCTCATCATCTCTGAGCCAGAGTTCCTCAAGTAGCCAACGCTTGCTACAGATGTGGTCACAATGAACCACAATGGGGTCCAACAGCTCCCACATCATGCAGTTACAACACACCGCCTAGCCCGATATTTCTATTTTGATTACTTAGTTCTTAATTTGATTCTTAAAAATTTTGGTCTTTGAAATTGCAACCTGCAAATATTTCCCCTATTTAACTTCAATCTGAAAGTAACTTGTAATAGATGGTCCAATTAGTAACTATCACCAACCAATGAACTTACGGTTTACCTATGATTTCACTCTTGTGGTGGGTCTCTAATCTTGGGATTCAATTATCCTGTTAAAAAATCTTACAAATTATGAGCCTAAAATAAAGCAAGCAAAAAGCACCTCATTCCCTTCTGCACTGAATTCCCACATTGCCACCAAAGTCCTAGAACTGTATCAGAGATAAAAGGTACTGCAGATGCTGGAGAATCCGAGATAACAAGGCGTGGGGCTGGATGAACACAGCAGGCCAAGCAGCATCACAGGAGCAGGAAATCTTGATGTTTCGGGCCTAGACCCTTCATCAGAAATGGGGGAGGGGAAGAGGGTTCTGAAATAAATAGGGAGAGAGGGGGAGGCAGACAGAGGATGGATAGAGGAGAGGATAGGTGGAGAGGAGGCAGACAAGTCGACGAGGCGGGGATGGAGCCAGTAAAGGTGAGTAGAGGTAGGGGGGTAGGGAGGAGATAGGTCAGTCCAGGGAGGACGGACAGGTCAAGGGGGCGGGATGATGTCAGTAGATAGGAGATGGGGGTGGGGCTTGAGGTGGGAGCAGGGGATAGGTGAGAGGAAGAACAGGTTAGGGAGGTGGAGATGAGCTGGGCTGGTTTTGGGATGCTGTTGGGGGAGGGGAGATTTTGAAGCTTGTGAAATCCACATTGATACCATCGGGTTGCAGGATTCCCAGGCTGAATATGATTTGCTGTTCCTGCAGCCTTCGGGTGGCATCACTGTGGCATTGCAGGAGGCCCAGGATGGACATGTCGTCTGAGGAATGGGAGGGTGAGTTGAAATGGTTTGCGACTGGGAGGTGCAGTTGTTTGTTGCGAACTGAGCGCAGGTGTTCTGCAAAGTGGTCCCCAAGCCTCCGCTTGGTTTCCCCAATCTAAAGGAAGCCACAACGGGTACAGCGGATGCAGGATACCACATTGGCAGATGTGCAGGTGAACATCTGCCTGATGTGGAAAGTCTTCTTGGGACCTGGGATTGGGGTGATGGAGGAGGTGTGGGGGCAGGTGTAGCATTTCCTGCGGTTGCAGGGAAAAGTGCCGAGTGTGGTGGGGCTGGAGGGGAGTGTGGAGCTGACAAGGGAGTCGCGGAGGGAGTGGTCCCTCCGGAAGGTAGATAAGGGTGGGGAGGGAAAAATGTCTTTGGTGGTGGGGTCGGATTGCAGATGGCGGAAGTGTCGGAGGATGATGCGTTGGATCCGGAGGTTGGTGGGGTGGTACGTGAGGACGAGGAGGATTCTTTTTTGATTATTGCGGGGACGGGGCGTGAGGGATGTGTTACGGGAAATGCGGGAGACACGGTCGAGGGCGTTCTCGACCACTGTGGGGGGGAAGTTGCGGTCCTTGAAGAATGAGGACATCTGAGATGTACGGGAGTGGAATGTCTCATCCTGGGAGCAGATGCGGCGAAGGCGAAGGAATTGGGAATAGGGGATGGCATTTTTGCAGGAAGATGGGTGGGAGGAGGTGTATTCCAGGTAGCTGTGGGAGTCAGTGGGCTTGAAATGGACATCGGTTTCTAGGTGGTTACCCGAGATGGAGACAGAGAGGTCCAGGAAGGAGAGAGAAGTGTTGGAGATGGTCCAGGTGAACTTCAGGTTGGGGTGGAAGGTGTTGGTGAAGTGGACGAACTGTTCGAGCTCCTCGTGGGAGCACGAGGCGGCGCCGATGCAGTCATCAATGTAACAGAGGAAGAGGTGGGGTTCAGGGCCAGTGTAGGTACAGAAGAGGGATTGTTCCACGTAACCTACAAAGAGGCAGGCATAGCTTGGGCCCATGCGGCTACCCATGGCCACCCCCTTTGTCTGTTGGAAGTGGGAGGAATTGAAAGAGAAGTTGTTGAGGGTGAGGACGAGTTCGGCTAAGCGGATGAGGGTGTCAGTGGAGGGGGGTTGGTCAGTTCTGCAGGACAGGAAGAAGCGGAGGGCATTTAGGCCATCTGCATGGGGAATACAGGTGTATAGGGGCTGGACGTCCATAGTAAAAATGAGGTGTTGGGGACCAGGGAATTGGAAGTTCTGGAGGTGGAGGAGGGCGTGGGTGGTGTCACGGACGTAGGTAGGGAGTTCTTGGACCAAGGGGGTGAAAATGGAGTCTAGATAGGTGGAGATGAGTTCGGTGGGGCAGAAGCAGGCGGAGACAATGGGTCGACCAGGGCATTCAAGTTTGTGGATTTTGGGAAGGAGATAGAAGCGGGCGGTGCGGGGTTGGGGAACGATGAGGTTGGAGGCGGTGGGTGGGAGGTCACCTGAGGTGATGAGGTTGTGGATGGTTTGGGAGATGATGGTTCCTCCCTCACCCCAATCCCAGGCCCCAAGAAGACTTTCCACATCAGGCAGATGTTCACCTGCACATCTGCCAATGTGGTATACTGCATCCGCTGTACCCGTTGTGGCTACCTCTACATCGGGGAAACCAAGCGGAGGCTTGGGGACCGCTTTGCAGAACACCTGCGCTCAGTTCGCAACAAACAACTGCACCTCCCAGTCGCAAACCATTTCAACTCACCCTCCCATTCCTTCGACGACATGTCCATCCTGGGTCTCCTGCAAGGCCACAGTGATGCCACCCGAAGGCTGCAGGAACAGCAAATCATATTCAGCCTGGGAACCCTGCAGCCCGATGGTATCAATGTGGATTTCACAAGCTTCAAAATCTCCCCTCCCCCAACCGCATCCCAAAACCAGCCCAGCTCATCTCCACCTCCCTAACCTGTTCTTCCTCTCACCTATCCCCTCCTCCCACCTCAAGCCCCACCCCCATCTCCTATCTACTAACATCATCCCGCCCCCTTGACCTGTCCGTCCTCCCTGGACTGACCTATCTCCTCCCTACCCCTACTCACCTTTACTGGCTCCATCCCCGCCTCGTCGACTTGTCTGCCTCCTCTCCACCTATCCTCTCCTCTATCCATCCTCTGTCTGCCTCCCCCTCTCTCCCTATTTATTTCAGAACCCTCTTCCCCTCCCCCATTTCTGATGAAGGGTCTAGGCCCAAAACGTCAAGTTTTCCTGCTCCTGTGATGCTGCTTGGCCTGCTGTGTTCATCCAGCCCCACGCCTTGTTATCCTAGAACTGTATACTCATTTGGGCTGTGTCTCATCCTAGATGGGATCTCTCCTTGCTGACTGTGTGAAGCTTACTAACCTACTGAATTATTAAACTATTGAATTTAAGTAGAGAAACACTGCAGAAAGCCACAGCACAGAGGAATTTAGGAGCCATTATGTGTGAATCATAAAAAGCTAGCATACAGGTTCAGCAGGTAATGGAGAAGTCAAATGGAACATTGGCCTTTATTTTGAAAGGGATGTGGTATAAATAGTGAGCTTTTGCTAAAACTATAGAAGACAATAGTTAGAATACAGCTGGAACATTGTGAACTGGTTTGGAACCCTTATCTAAGGATTTACTCACATTGGAAGCAGTCCAGAGAAGGTTCACTGGGATGACCCCAGTTATGGAGGGACTGTCTTATCAGGAGAGTTATTTTTACTAACCTATAAGTTATGAGTGTTGCTGGCTGGGCCACAATTTATTGCCCAATTCTAGTTGCCATTGAGAAGGTGGTGATGAGCTACCTTCTCAAACTGCTGCAGTCTATGTGCTATAGAGAGACCCACAATGCAGGTAGGGAGGGAGTTTCAGGATCTTGATCCATTGACTGTAAAGGAAAAGTGATATATTTCCAAGTCAGAATGGTGAGTGGCTTGGAGGGAAATTTACAGACGATGGAGTTCCCATGTATCTGCTGTCTTTGTCCTTCTAGATGGAAATGGTCATGGGTTTGGAAGTCGCTGTCTAAAGAACCTTGGGGAATTTCTGCACAGCATCTTGTTGATGGTATGCATAACAGCTACTAAGCATCAGTGATGAAGGGGGTGGATGTTTGTGTGGTGCCAATCAAGCAGGCTGTTTTGTCCTGTTTGGTATCAATCTTTATAAGTTGGAGCTACTCTCATACGGTCAAGTGGGTAGATGGTGGACAAGCTTTGTGAGATCCAGAAGTGACTTATTCCTAATCTCTGACCTGCTCTTGTAGCAACTGCATTTATTTAAGTTAGTCTAGTTCAATTTCTGAGGTGAGTAGTTTGGGAGTTTAAAAGAATAAGAGATGATCTTATTGAAATATACAAGGTTCTGAGCAGACTTGGACAGCGTAGATACAGAACGGTTGTTTCCCTTTGTGGGGGAGTCTAGCAACAGATGTCATAATCTCAGAATAATGGGTCACCCATTTGACACAGAAATGAGGAGGAATTTCTACTCTTAGAGGGTAGTGAGTCCATGGAATACTTTACCACAGAGGGCTGTCAAAGCTGGATCATTACGTATATTTAAGACTGAGGTAGACAGATTTTAATCAGCGAGGGAATCGAGGATTATAGGGAAAAGGCAGGAAAGTGGAGATGAGAATGATTAGATCAGCCATGATCTTACTGAATGGTGGAGCAGATTTGATGGATTGAAGGAGTACTTCAGCTCCTACATCTTATGTGGCTAACTAGGAATTTCCGTCACTCTAACAACCTGTCATTGGGGTCTGTGGAAGGATTTACCAATTGATCCTTAACCCATCTGACTGTTTAAAAACATACTTTTCTGGCCCATTAAATCCTGGAGTGTGGACTTGACCCCAGAGCTCTTGGCTCAGGGATTGGGATTATCCAATGTGTTTCAAGACCTCACCTCTAAATTTTACAACCTTGCTGCTTTGGTAGTCTTCAGCACATCATCTTGTATGATCTTGAAATTTAATACAATATAGTACAGCACGGGAACAGGTCCTTCGGCCCACCAAGCCTGTGCCGATTCCTAGTCCTTATTTAGACCTGGTACTTATTACCCATTTGCAGTTTCTATCCCTCTGTTTGCCTCGCCTTCATACGTCTATCAGGATATGCCTTAAATGTTGCTAATGTGCCTTCTTCCATCACCTCCACTGGCAGTGCGTTCCAGGCACCCACCACCCTGTGTGTGAAACATTTTCCCCACACTTCTCCCCTAAACTTTCCCCCTCTCTAACTGGAACCTGTGCCCTTTTGTAGTTGACCTCTCCAACCTGCGAAAATGCCTCTGACTATCCAACCTCTTTATGCTTCTCAGCAATCATTCTTGTCACCTCCTCAAAAGACCCAATCAAGTTGATGAGACATGACCTTCCTTACATAAACCCATGGCTCAGCACGGGAGAGAGTGAGACGACATGTGGAAAGCCCCCAGCCTGGAGTAACTGCAGGCTACAGAAGGACTGTAAGGTCTACCCTTTAACTTTATTTCTATATTTTCCTAATTAATGCTACGAAGAACTGTAGTGTAGAACTTTGAGCTTTTTTTCTTTATTTCTCTATTTTTGTACCTAAGATTTATAACTAGGTACTTTGCACCTAAGGTGGTGCCATGTGTGGTGACATTATACACTTTTCACTGTGACTCCTGTATTTTGTATTTGAGTACACATGACAATAAAACCCAGTTCTAATTCTAACAAGTCCATTAACTTCCAATTGAGAATAGATCATGTTTCTCGGTATCTTCTCCAATAGCTTCTCCATTACTGATGTCAGACTCACCAGCCTGTAATTACCTGGATTATCTCTGTTTTCCATCTTAAACAAAGTAGCAACATTGGCCATTCTTCAGTACTCTAGAACCTTACCTGAGGCCAAACAAGATGCAAAGATATCTGTTAAGGCTCCAACTATTTCCTCCCTTGCTTCTTACAATAACCTGGAATAGATCCTGTCTGGCCCTGGGGACTTGTCTACCTTAATACATTTCAAGACACCCGACACATTCTCCTTCATTATGCTGACTTGCCCGAGAGTATTCACGCACGTTTCTCTAACCTCAACATCCCTCACATCCGAGATAAAAGGTACTGCAGATGCTGGAGAATCCGAGATAACAAGCATGGGGCTGGATGAACACAGCAGGTCAAGCAGCATCTGCTG
>JAHRHZ010000135.1:3024644-3102368 GCA_024137785.1 Ginglymostoma cirratum
GTCTAGGCCCGAAACGTCAGGCTTTCCTGCTCCTATGATGCTGCTTGGCCTGCTGTGTTCATCCAGCTCCACGCCTTGTTATCTCGGATTCTCCAGCATCTGCAGTACCTATTATCTCTAAATAAGCGTAGGTGACATGTTGGGAACGAGAGAGTTTGTTTGGAAAAGAAACAACAGTGAGAATCTGTGACTGACTCTTCCTATCTCTAATTCAGTCTCTGGCTTTCCAATCTCTCTCATTCTTGCTGTTTGTTTGACAGCAGAGTCTGATGAAAAGTTACAATGTAAAAGCACAAGAGATTGAAATCTCAAAACTGCCATCTGTGGGTGTGGAGGAGAGGGCGATCACAATGGTGGCAAATTCTGTGCCGATGAGGTGGCTCAAGGTGTCCACGTGTTGTTATTGAAGGCTTTGGTGAACTAGATTTTAAAATATTTGAGTGTAGGGTAAATATAGCAGGTAGGATCCATTACACAAAGCTTTGAGGTGTCTCACGACCTGAAATTGTTACGTCAGGAAGTGAGTGAATTTAAGCAGGGATTGGAGTGAAGCAAAGGCAGGTTGATGGATGGTATTGGTGACAGTTTATTGTTAACTGTGCTGCTAATTGTGGGGTGTTTACAGTCTTATCATTGTGAACCATAGTGTAGACTGATCCAGTCATCTGGGTCTTATAGAACCTATTAGCTTTACCTATCTTTATTAAAGTGTAGCACCCGATCTCCACAATGCAGTATATTTACACTTTTGCAAAATTGATGGGCTTTAAACCTATACATCCCGGGCCATGGGCATTCAAATAAATGATTGCAAAGCTTTCAATTTGGATGCAGTAAAAATAAGAAAGCGCTGACGTCACCATGCCCACCTTGAACAGTATCTTGTGCTTGTGAGCAGAATATTTCTAAGGACTAGTGAAGCAGGATAGTGAAACTTGGAGGTGTTGCATGGTTCCAGTACTACTTTTATATTTCATACTTGAAGGAATAAGAACTGCAGATGTTGGAATAAGATAACCCACAGTTTGAGTTGTTTATTGAAAAGGACGTTTTTTTGGATAATTTCCATAAAAATTGTAATTATCCATGCTGTTTGTGCCTTAATTTATGCAGTTTTGTTTGCCTGTTAGTGCTGTGCTTGCTAACATGCACTCACCAGTCAGATGGCATTTTGGTTTTAAAATTCTCTTCTTTGTTTTGAAGTGTCTTAACCGTGTCCCGTTCTGTATGTAATCTCTGGCTTTACAGTCCTAAAGATAACTGCATTTACTCAATGTTGGCCTCTTGAGCATCCCAAATTTAAATCACCTTGCCATTGTTAGCGATCATTTTAGTTTCTCAGGCTCTATATTCTACAATTTCCTCAAGTTTCTAACTTGTTTTCCTACTTTAAGACAATCATTAAGACCTATTTGTTTTCATTTTCCTAAATAACTACGCGTTGGTAGTTTTTCTTTTGTAACGCTTATGTAGCAGATCAGGATATTTTAGAACATGGAACAATACAGCGCAGAACAGGCCCTTCGGCCCTCAATGTTTATTACATTTAGATGCTAAATAAATGTGTTATTGTGACAGTTCATATAGTTAATTCACTGAAATGCCTCTCTAGCCCAGACGGTAGAGTAACACATTGAGTATGTCAAATAAGTTGGATATGCGCAGCAGATGTTAGCTTCTGAAAAGAGAAAAGTCAGGTTTCTGTTTGAGACCACTGAAGAAGGGTTGCAGATATACACATTCACAGAAGTAGGTCGTTTGGCTTTTTGAGCCTGCCCTGCCATTTAAGGGGAGGCTACTCATTTTGTTTTGACTTCCACATTTCCATTTACCCCTGTGACCCTAGGTGTCTGGTTTAAAAGAATGAATGTTTTTAAGGCAGAAGTAGATACAATGCCTCCATCATCATCTGAGGCAGTGTGCCAAAGTTGCACAACCCCCAGAAACAAATTTTTCTGTCCTAAAAGGATAATCACTCGATTTAATGTCTCCGAGTTTTATGTTCTCAAACATTTTCAGATGCTGAAGAAGCTGTCTTGCTTCTTGATTTCACTGATGTGATTTTTAACAAATTTCATGCAGAATTGTAAAATAAAGCCATCAGTTCTGTCTGCTGATTGATGTTGTTTAGTTTGCAATTTTCCTGTTATTCATATTCAGAGATTTGCTTTTTAACGTTCTCTACTGCTTAGTGAATTGTCTGGGCTGTTGGAAAGCTCAGATCAAGAGCAACAAACGATTTGCTGAGCAAACGAACAAATACTGTTGAAGTACAAGTCTGAAAATGACAGGATGCGTGACAAACTAAACAATGCCAGCATAGAAATTGCTTTTAAATAACATGTTTGGGGTTGTGAGAGGTGTTATGGTGAGTGAGGCAGTGTTTTAGGGGCCAGGTAACTGGAGGCAACAAAGATCCCAAGAAAAGCCATAGACAGGGCTCATCAGAGATGCTAACACATTTAGACAAAGCATTTGAGAAATTGTCCCTTAAAACAGTGGGGATGAGAGTATTAGGAGAAGATCAGATGTCAAAAATTAATGATTTTCTGTAGTAGGTAAACAACTACCTTCTGAGTCAGTGGGGAGCCTGAACCTTACCTTCAAGAACAAAGGGAATGGCAGAAACGACACGAGCAATGGATTTCAAGTGGAATTTTTATAAAGGAAATAGATACGTTTTGTAAAGAGCATATGAGAACAGGCCAGGTAAATGGGTAGCTCTTTTAAATAAAATCTGCACTGCTGTGATGGGCTGATTTTGTTTCTGGGTTTCATTTTTTACTAGTGGAAGATTGATGACAAGCCAGTTAAGGTTGACAAGTGGGATGGTGCAGCTGTGAAAAATGCCTTGGATGATGCTGCTAAAAAGGTAAGAGAATGGCTACATGGAATCTTTGACATTTGTTACAGTCCACCACTCCTACCAAACCATGGCATTCTTCTAATCACTACATGTCGAGTTTGAAGTAGTAAGCCAACCTGTTCTTTCTTCATTAGCTCTGTTGGCTTGATGGCTGGTTTGCAAAGCAGAATGGGGCTGACAGTGCTGATTTAATTCTCTCACTGGCTGATGTCACTGCAAAATCTGCATTCCCCGCTTTGCTTCTCACCCGAGGGGTGGAAACTGTTGGGTAATCATATCACCAGTTGAGAGAGCAGCCTGTGGTCCTCTGGAGCAATGCCAATTTTCAGTTCACCGACTTTGTTAATGTGATTGCAGTATTTACTCTTGCTATTTATATACTGAGAGTAGATGCCCATCTGTAACTGTCCAGGTATATTTACACAACGCCATAAACCACCTTTAGTTTCTGTGCTTGCAAATGAGCAAACTGTTAGGCAGACCTGGAGATTTTGGAAGGGCATCCTTGGCTGGGTGACAGCTTAGTATCTTTCTAATGGAAGCATGTTTCTACCTGCAGGTGCTGTCTGACCTGCTGTATACTTTACAACATTCATTGTTTAATCTCTTTTTATTATGTATATATTTGCTCTCAAATCTGTAATTTTCACCATTTTTACTTCTCATTAGGTCCTTCTGGACAAGTACGGGTATGAGGAGAATTATGGACTCATCGATGGACGACTCCTCATTTGCACAATCTCCTGTGTGTTTGCAATAATTGCACTTGTTTGGGACTACATGCACCCTTTTCCTGAGTCGAAGAGTGTCCTTGCAGCTTGTGTCCTTTCATATCCTTGTAGCAGTGAATGGTTACTTTGTTGTGGTACTGAGGTGATGCTTTGGTTTTGGAGATGCATCTGCCTCCCTACCATAACATCCCCCCCCCCCCCCCCCCCAAAACATGTTTCTTAAAAGCAACCTCTTTGCTGGTGTTGTTCAGTTTATCGTGCATCCACCATATAGACAGGATGGTTAAAAAGGTGTTTGGCTCACTTGCCTTCATTGCTCAGTCCTTTGAGTGTAGGAGTTGGGATGTTATGTTGAGGTTGTACAGGACATTGGTGAGGCCTCTTCTGGAATACTGTGTCCAGTTCTGGTCGCCCAGTTATAGGAGGGATATTATCAAGTGGAGAGGGTTCAGAAGAGATTTACTAGGATGTTTCTGGGAATGGAAGGCTTGAGCTATAAGGAAAGGCTGGATAGGCTGGGACTTTTTTTCACTGGAACGTAGGAGGTTGAGAGGTGACCTTATAGAAGTTTATAAAACAATGAGAGATATAGATAGAGTTGATGGTAGTTGTCTTTTCCCTAGGATGGGGAATTTCAAGACTAGGGGACACATTTTTAAGGTGAGAGGAGAGAGATTTAAAAAAGACACGAGGCAAATTTCCACTGGGAGTGGATCGCGAGTGGAGTGAATTTCCTGATGAAGTAGTGGATGTGGGTACAATTACAATGTTTAAAAGACATTTGGTTAGATATATGACTAGGACAGGTCTGGAGGGATATGGGCCAGGAGCAGGCAGGTGGGACTAGCTTAGTTTGGGATTATTTTCAGCATGAACTGGTTGGACTAAAGAGCCTGTTTCTGTGCTGTATGACCAAAGGTGCGTCTGTCCCCTCACACGCATGTAAGACCCAGTGGCCACTATTTAAAGAATGTTAAAGCAGGAAAGTAGACAATAATGCATTTTGCTGCGGGCTTAAATGGCACAGTTGTAAACAGGGACACTGGGAATTCAAGAATGTAGTAAGGAAAGCATTTAGGATCTTGAGCTTCATTAAAGGTTTAGCCTAGTCTACTACTTTGCTGTCTTAACAATAAAATTTTTAAATCTGTTATTGCATCTCAAAACATTTAACTGGAGAGAACTGTGGACTTGATGTAGGTAGCGCGTTTGGACTCCTGAGAGAGACTGAGAATGTTTCCACTCCAGTGATCTAATGTCCTACGTGCATATTAGGATGCTCTAGTTTGTGATGTCTGACCTTACACTATCAATGTCAAGGTTTGAGAGAAGTTGCCCAGTTTATTGTGGTGGGCATGATGGAGAGCTAGTTTGGCCCCAGAAACTCAAATTTTAGTTTACCAGTCTGCAATCTTTCTCTAGAGTTGGGGATAAGAAAATTTGTGGTCTCAGTCTCATTCCCTGAATCTCTGATTCATCTTCCATGTGACTGAGCATAAAATCTATCCCATTCCTTTGCTTCACTTAACAGAATCCTACAGCATAGGAGAAAGGGCATTTAGGCTGTGGAACTTTTGCAGAGTCTTTGGCAAGAGCCCTTCGATTAGTTGAATTGCTTGTCATCTTGCTGCTTCTCTGTATTCCTGGAAAACATTTATTTTTAAATGCACATTTGATTCCACTTGGGTTCTGTTTTGACCACTTTTTAAGAAAGCTGTAAAAATCTTTGCCATTGCATTCTCAGCAGAACTGGCCCCTTGAAGGTTAGGTCTTGAGTGTGGGGACATTGATTCTGTAGACTTAGGTAGTTTAGGAAGAGAACAGTGAGGATTTTCAATTCTCTTGAGGGATATGGGCATCACTGGATAGCCAGCATTTATTGCCTACCTCTAGTTGCCCACAAGCAATGATGAACTATTCCATGTTTCTTAAATAATCTATGAAACAAGAAAAGGGAATGTTGGAGAACCGAAGGTCTAGTGAGGGTGTGGAATCGGAGGAAATAAGTATCTTAGAATCCCTACAGTGTGAAAACAGGCCCTTCGGCCCAACAAGTCCACACCGACCCTCGGAGCATCCCCCTCTAACCCACCTAACCTACACATCCCTGAACACTATGGGCATTTTAGCATGGCCAGTCCACCTAGCCTGCACATCTTTGGGCTGTGGGAGGAAACCGGAGCACCTGGAGAAAACTCACGCAGACACGGAGAGAATGTGCAAACTCCACACAGATTGTTGCTAAAGGGTGCAGTCGAACCATAGCTCCTGGGGCTGTGAGGCAGTAGTGTTAACCACTGAACCACTGTGCTGCCCCAAATATTGGTAAGAAAGTGGCGCTGCGGGAATCAATAAGTTTAAAGGATGTCAAATCACCAGGGCCTGAATCCACATCCTAATGTCGTAAAGGACGTAGCACTGGGAACAATGGATGCATTGGTCATCTTCCAAAATTCTATAGACCCTGGAGTAATTCCTACAGATTGGAGGGTTGTGAACGTGACCTTACTATTGAAAAGGGAGGGTTGAGAAAAAACAGAATTAATTACAGACCAGTTAGCCTAACATCAGCCCTGGGGAAAATGCAAGGTCTATTAAAAGACATGATAACACAACATTTGGAAAGCGTTAGTAATTGGACAAAGTCACCATGGCCTTATGAAGGGCAAATCATGCTGAACACATCTACTGGAGTTTTATTGGGAATGTAACTAGTTAAAATAGATAAGGGAGATCTAGTGGATGTGGTGCACTTGGATTTTTCAAGTCTTTTGATAAGGTCCCTTATAAGAGCCATGTTAAAACACAGGGTGGGATAATATATTAGCTTAGGTAGAGAATTGGTTGACAGACAGGAAACAGCATGAAAATAAACGGTCTTTTTCCGAGTGGCATGCAGTGACTTCCAGAAGGATCAGTGCTTGGGGCCCCAGCTCATAATATATACAAATGACTTGGATGAGGGAACCAAATGCAACACTTCCAAGTTTGCTGATAACACAAAATAGGGCTGGTTGTGAGGAGGAGGCAAAGAGGCTTTGAGGTGACTTCAACAAGTTGAGTGGCTAAACAATGCAGGTGCAGTACAATGTTACTAATCATGAAGTTATGCACTTTGATGTGGGAAAATAGAATGGAAGAGTATTATTTAAATGGTGTTATATAGGGAACTGGATGTACAAAAGGATTTGGGTGTCCTTGTACACCAGTCAATGAAAGCAGACAAGCAGGTGCAGCAAGCAAATGGTACTTTGCAAGAGGAATTGAGTTTGAGGCAGAGATGTTAGGTCCTTGGTGAGACTACACTTGGAGTATCATGAGAAGTTTTGGTCCCCCTATCTCAAGGAATATACTTGGTATTAGAGGGCATGTGCAGCACAGGTTCGCTAGGCTGATACCAGGGTGGCAGGATTGTCCTTTTGATGAGAGATTTTGATTGACTGGCTTGTATTCACGAGTTTAGGAGGATGAGAGGGGATCTGATTAAAATGTTACGTTTCAACAGGTCTGAAAACAGACTAAGTGCAGGGAGAGTGTATTCCTTGGTTGAAATCTAGAATTGGAGGCACAGTCTCACCTACGAAGTAGACCATGTAGGACTATGATCAGAAATTTCACTGCAAAAGGATACTGCGCATGTGGCATTCTGTACCACAACATTGGAGGCCAAGTCTTAGAATATTGTCAAGAAAGACAGATACGTTTCAAGATTTTAAAGGCAACAAGGGTTATGGGGAGAAAGCAGGAATATGGCATTGAGAGGCAGGATCTTCTTTAACCCTCTTGAATAAGATATGAAATGTGAGCTGGAGTAGGCCATTCAGCTTCTCAGGCCTATTCTGACAGTCAGTAAGAATGTGACTTCTCAGATTTTAGCACTGCTTGCATGTGTACAACCTCTGGTTTTCTTTAACATATGCATACCTATTTTGTTATGATGGGGATTCTCACGTTTTATACCTCTTACAAAGAGAGGAGCATATTTTTAATTGCTATACAGAAAGACCCAGCTGGATTAGATCCCGGTGACATCTGGCAACTCTCGTCATCTCTGCGGAGGTATTGAAGTGATTTTTCTTTTAAAAAATGTTCATCTTAAACTATTTAGTATTGCAGTTGGTAATTTTAGTCGAATACAACAATTCTAAGCAGTCAGAGGTAGCCCTGTTTGACGAACAGACTGGTCTCGTTTGTTCCTGCTCATACTTTGAGGCTGGGTGATAAGTAAACGCATCAGACTCCTTCATATTGATGGCCATCAGCTGAGCTGCTGCTGTTGGCTTTTCAGTTGAGATTGTATACTTGAGTCAGACACCACACGAGTCAACTCTTTGGAGCTGGCAGCCAACATTTTAACTGGCAACTAATAGCTCATTTATGTGGAGAATAGGGATTTGGAGCTGATTTTTGTTTGGCCAACCATTGAAAGAGCAAATATGTGCCCCTGACCCAGCAGCCTTTATTTAAAGTTGTTCGTGCGAATAATTGCAAAGTACTGACCGATTTTAATTATTTTCTCAGTTTGTGACCTACGTTTTCACTTTTATTTTGCATTTTGTTAATTTCTGCTTTTAGGTTTGATGATCAGTACACCTTGAAGATGACTTTCATTGATGGGCGAACCAACCAGGAGCGGGAGAGGGAGTTTACCAAATCTCTCGAGTACTTCTTTGATGAGTCCGGTACCTTGGTTATGGATTTGTTTGAGAATGAAGTGTCCAAGCTTCATGATTCCTTGGGGAAGAAGAAGAAAATGAAATAATGTGCGTGCTTCTTTGCATTATGTTGTATTGCTGAGATAATGTCTGCAAAGAAAAGGGGGAAAAAAAACACTTTTTGAAATATCTTTGTTGTGATTGCACCCTATTCAGCACTGGTTCTGCTTAGGGTTGGAGGGGCACTTTGCATTTTCCAAATTCATTTAGCAGCAGCAACTTGCATTTATACAATGCCTTTAGCTTTGTGGAAGGGTCATATGTGATTCCATAGTTGCAACTAGTCTGGTCCAGCCTAAGATTGTCTCTAGTGAAAAAAGATGGGGTTAGTGTCTTGGGATTGGAGTTTTGTGGTGGAGGGCTAAGGGCATTTGGTGCTTTGGTGTTTCCGGTATAATTGGACTGGCTGGAAGGGGTAGAAAGGATGCATTCTTGGAAAATATGTTCAAATACAGACTATCTTCATGAGGAAATGCAGTGCAGACTTCCTACAACTGACATATACTAGTTCCTTGCACGTGAGTCTTTGTCAACAGCTGCTTATCCTTTGTTAATATTCAACATAGAAGGTTTGAGGGAGGGGTAAATGGTTGATATTATTCAGGGGAGTGGCAACAGAGGGGACAACAAACCAGGTTTGGCCTTTCAGTTGAGATTGTTTACTTGAGCCAGATACCACAGCCGTCAACTCTTTGGAGTTGTGCACACTTTGAGTAGGGAGCCAACAAGGAATTTGTTGATTAGACTGCTTGATGTCATGAGCTGTGCAATTTCTGTTAGATAGGGATGGACTTTGGCCAGTGTTTCAGGCTTGATTTTCCAGTGGGCTGTGTAGATCCTGATTGTAGTGAATTGGGGTGACCTTTGCAGGGGGTCAAGTTCTCAATACTGCCCATTTGGACTAATGTGGTGAGCAGTGAGCTAGAAACTGAACCAGTGCAGCCACTGCACACTTACCCTCACTGTCTCCTAGAACATGTGGATGTCAGGTGAAGGTGAGGTTAAACTTCAGTGCATCAGAATCAGTATGTTAATTCCAGTGATGGTAGATGAGTTGAAACTCAATGCTGGGGTGAATTTCTTCTGCTCTTCAAAATAGTGCTGTTCCAAGAGTGGCCGTGTTTTTTTTTTAAAACACATAGTTGGATGACATCCCACCTACACATGCCATCTCTTTGTCAGTGTCAAACTGCCTTGCTATTGCTAGGCTCCCTGAGGTGTTACTGGTTCCCACATGGAGATTAAGCTGAGTAAAACTTAAGCAACAGCATTTTCAGAAGAGGAGAATTGATCCCAACAAAGTGACATGTCAAGCTGACTTTTTCTGGAGAAGGGTCTCGGCCCGAAATGTCAGCTTTCCTGCTCCTCTGATGCTGCTTGACCTGTGTTCATCCAGCTCTACCTCTTGTTATGTCAACATTTCCAGCTGTGCACACGTCCTTAATTATGTTGGTTACTTTTTTTGGGAAGAAAAGCAGAAACTCTTTGCATTGTTCAGTTCCTTCTTCATTCTAGAATGCTTCTTCTGTCTGTCCTGAAAGTTTCACACAGCAAACCTTAGGCAAATTGGAGTTGAAGCAGTTTTTTTAATACCTCCTGCCCCCACATGTTCTGATATCAGTCCAATAAAATAGAACAAGGCAGTGGGTGAGCAGTTGGCTGCCCCCAACATGGAGGCAATGTCCAAGGTACTTTGTGGTACCTATGACCCTGTCCCAGGCAGGGATAATCAGTCTTCATTCCCTGCCACATTCTGTGTAAAATCTCATCAGTGTAGGTAGGCCTGTAATAAAGCTAAAGAAACTTGCCCTTCAATGCTGAATGAAGTAATGAGCCAAAGTGAGTATTTACAGAGCAGCAGTGTCCCTTTGTGTCCTTTGAATAAATGTCTCAGACATGTTTATATACAGCCCCTTTGTGACTTTGAGAAATCCCAAAGTGCCTTAGAGCCAGTGAAGTACTTTTTTTTTGCAGTGCTATCTTGATATTATTTGGTGACATATGGCAACCAGTTTGCAGATGTTGGATTGGTGATTTAAGTTTGAGGTGAGGATTTGTTCTGAAGTTATCACCTTATGGTGAACATGTTTTTGGTACAGTACATAACATGTATGGTAAACACCTTTCTTCTGCTGATCCAGCTGTCAGGGATGTTTTCTCTGACGTCTTCTGTGAGGACCCTTAGCTAGAAGTGCTGTGGTACCTTTTATGGGTAGGTGATGCTGACTTAGAGATCTTAGTGATTTCTTGTGAGAGCTAAATGCTTATTTCTCAGGTGACGGTTCACTCTCAAGAAATCACTAAGCTCTCTAAGAAAGCATCATTTATACATAAAAGGTACCGTAGCACATCTATCTAAGAGTCCTCGCAGAAGATGTCAGAGAAAACATCCCTGACAGCTAGATCAGCGGAAGAAAGGCATTTATGATTTGAACGAAGAAAGGTGTGTCGACTTTGAAACTAAATTAAATTATTTTCTTATTGCTTGGGTTTATGTAATTGGGACTTGTTTATTGGAACACCATAATAGTAGAATTTGGCTCAGTTAGGGACGAGTTAGTGATTAAGGGGGAATTTTGTTTGGTTTGTTAGTAATTCTGTTAATTTGCTCAGTGTTTAGGGTTAAATAAATTGTAACTTGTTACTTGTGAATATCAGGGGTTTTTTTTTGATTTAACTTGCCCTTCTTTGTAACAGTTTTAACAGATTAGGCGAGCTTCTCTGGGTATTTTGGGTTTAATTATTAGAAGGGGACCTCTACCTCTGCCCATAAGCCCCCCAGCCTGTTGTGTTTTGATTTTTTAAAAAATTATTAGAGGGGTTCGATCTCTCCTTCCTAACAGTCTGGGGGCTTGTCCAGCATTTGAACCTGGGACTCTCGCACCCTTCTCCCTTTGTTTTAAACAAAAGTTCTAGCTTCCTGCCTTCCAACTGTCAATTACTCTACACAACTTCGTAACAGTTCCCCGATGTAAACTCAGTAGCTTCAAGCAAGATTTCCAAATAGGTGACTGGGTACGGTGCAATGAGTGGCTCATCTTTCAAAATGCAAGTCATAAAAATACCTCTGCTCCCCTGAATGGTTGTGATTACAACAATACCCAAGATTTAACATGAAGCAGTCTGACCAGTCTATTCAATAATGGTACACACTGCTGTCATAGTGCACTATCGAAAGAATGCAAATCAACAAGTATCATTCATTCCTCAAGGCCACCCAGATGGGCAAGGGCACTGAAGCATAGATCATCATTGCTTCAATGTTGCCTTCCAAGTCTCTCATTGTTTTGACTTGGACATTTGCTGAAGCTAGGTATAATGATGTTATGGCATTAGAAGGTGATGGTAGATCTTGTTGAACCATTAGCAGCTGTTTGGTTAGATATTTGATTTTTCCTAGACCATTTTGAGGAAGAGTTGACAGTCAGCTATGTTTGTATGCGACTGGAGTTGCACACAGTATCAGATTGATAGGTATATTTTATGATAATGTAACAGCCTCAAAGACATTTTACTGATATCAGATTTTTTCAAACTGTCCCATTGGGGATTTGAACTACTGGGCCTGTAATATGACATTCCACCCTTTTGAGAATTGGAAAAAGGTTTTAAGTGTGAATACTGGTTTTACCTGCACAGTAACAGTGATGCTGAGGTAATTTAGAAACAGATTGGAATCAAATCCACTTCATTCAGCAATTGAAATAGCAATTTTCATGTAATTGATTACAGATGGTATGCTATTGTAGATAATTTGTGAAAGTTAGTGATTATCCTACAAGAACTTGCATTTACGTAGCATCTTTAACTCAGGAAACCATCCCAGGCACTTCACAGGACAATGGATTGAGCCACAGAGCTGATGTTAGCACATGTGACTAGGCTTTCATGAGAGGTGTCAATACAAGTTAGAATTGTACCCTTTGTTTTATGTTGTCTCTGCATGTTCTTTCTACTAAAGTTTAATTGCTTCGCAATTCACTACACTAAATTTCAACAGCTGTATATCTGTAAATTCTACCAACCTCTCTGTATTGATTTAAGTTTCTACATTATTCTCATAGTTCACAATACAAGTTTCCTGTCACATGTAGATTTTTAAACTGTGTCCTCTACACCAGGATCAATATCATTAATATGATAGGAAGAGCAGGGATGCTAACACTGATCCCTAGGTAGTTCCAATATAAATATTCTTCCAGCCTCAAAAAAAGTGTTTTCTGTCACTCAGCTGATTGTTATGTTCATGTCATTTCTGTCTAACTTATTCCATGAGCCCTAACTTTACTCTTGAGTCTGGTGTAGCATTTTATAAAATGTCTTTTGGAGATCAGTGTACACAGTATCAACAGTATTGCCTTCATGAACCAATTTATTACTACTTTTTAAAAAAAATACTAAAACAAGTTAGTTTAACACAATTTGCAGGATGTCATGTGTTTCTTTTGAGCTCAGTATTCCATAACATGGTGCTGATCCAAATTCAAAACTGTTAGAGCTCAGATTTGTCTAAACTGCACAGGTCACCAGAATCAATCTTCATATCCCAGGCTACGGAGCCAGTGGATACCCTCACCTAGTTTGAACTGCCAGTTTGAAAGTTTACCATGGTGTGGCCATTGAGACTTGCTGATCGTGGCTTGGATTCCCAGGTAAGAGCTCGGTAAAAGTGAGGGCCAATACAGGGTGATCTATGCCAAAAAAATTATTGAACCTTCCTGTGAGAGTCGCTAAGGGAGGGAGGGAAAGTAATTATCTTTCAGTGCAAGCAGATAAAAGTGGTACTTGGCAACCCCTAAGTGACTTGAGCAGGACTTCTTGGGACCATACTCCTTCCTAGTAGTATGAGGAAGAAGTTAGGAAAAATGTCCCTAAATATTTTCAATTTCATCTCTAAGGCCATCTGGCAAAGGTTTCAAAGGCATCCTAAGTCAATTTCCAAAACACTTCATTGGTATCTGACACCACATTACGTGTGGGATGTGAGCACCCTCCTGGCAAGGAAACAGTGTACGGACCTGAGAGAAGGACAGAGCAAGAACTGCAGATGCTGGAGATCAGCATCAAGACAGTGTGGACCTCGAAGAAAACAGCAGGTAAGGTAGCATTTGAGGAACAGGAAAGTTGATGTTTTGGGTCAGGACCCTTCAGGCCTGGAGAGGTAGAAGGGAGCTCGAATAAATGGGGAGGGGTGAAGGCAGTCCAACGGTGATAGGTGGATGCAGGTGGAGGGTTGTGGAGATTGACCAATGGGAAGCATGAGGTGGATAGGTGAGAAGATGTGGTCAGCAAATGTCTTCTGTATGTCTTCTAACCTGGTCGACTGCATCGTTACACTCAAGGTGGTCTCTACATCAGAGATCCAGCACAGACCTGGTGACAGATTCGTGGAGCAGCTGCGCTGTGTATGCTCTAATCAACACCACCTACCGGTTGCCAGCCGTTTCATCTCTTTCCCACTCCCTTGGCAACGTCCATCCTGGGCCACCTCCAATGACACAATGAGGCCACACGAAAATTGGAGGAATGGCACCTTACATTCCACCTCAGGGGCTCATAGCTCAATGGCCTCAACATAGAATTTACTATTTTCAAATTCTTCCCAGCCCTCGCCTCATCCCAAACCCAGCCTTCCCTCTCATCTCCGCCTCCTTGACCTGACACAACCTGTCCATCTTCCTTCTCACCTATTTGCCTCACTCTTCCCATTGATCAATCTCCACAACCGCTTACCTGCATCCATCCATCATCACCAACCTATCTGCCTACACCCCACTCTCCCTCCCCAGTCCTGATGAAGGGTCCTGACCCAGAATGTAAACTTTCCTGTTCCTCTGATGCTGCCTGATGTGCTGTGTTCCTCAACCTGAGAGAAGAACTATGTCAGTAGACAGTTGTCTAGGCTTTGTCCCAAATGTTCAAACACCACTGTCACCATCCCTGCATATGTCCTGGCCAATCAATGGGACAGGCCAAGCAGAGACAGTGGCATAATGGTATACAGGCAGGAGTGAATTGCTCTAGAAATGCTCAACAGTTACACTGAGCGCCACGAAGTGTCGTGACATCAGGTTAAACATGGGCAAGGATACTTCCTGATGATTATTGCATACTATCTTTGGTTGCAGCACACCACTAGTCGAGTATCAGTGCTGAGTTCAATGCTTTTTGTATAAATGATTTGGATCTGAATAAAGGAGGTATGGTTGTTAAGTTTGTAGATGACGTCAAACTTGGTGATGTAGTGGACAGTGAAGACAGTTATCTTAGAGTAAAGTGGGATCTTGATTTGATGTGCTGAAGAATGTCAGATGAAGTTTAATTTAGATAAATGTGAGGTGTTGCATTTTGGTAAGGCAGTCTAGGGCAGAACTTAGTTAATGATAGGGCCCTGGTGAGTATATCTGAACAAAGAGATCTAAGGGTGCAGGTGCACAGTTCTGTGAAAATTGAGTTGCAGATAGATAGGGTGGTAAAGAAGCCATTGGCACACTTGCCTTCATTGGTGAGTATATTGATTGTAGGAGTTGACATGTTTTGTTGCAATGTTAGTGAGGCCACTTTTAGAATACTGCATAATTCTACTCTCTACTGTAGGAAAAATTGAACTTGAAAGGGTTCAGAAAAGGTTTACAAGGATGTTGCTGGGATTGGAAGGTTTGAGCTCAGGGAGAGGCTGGATAGGCTAGGGCTTGCTGGAGCGTCGGAGGCTGAGGGGTGACCTTTATAGATGTTTATAAAATCATGGGAGCATGGACAGGGTAGGGGAGTCCAAAACTAGAGGGCATAGGTTTAAAGTGTGGGGGAAAGATTTAAAAGGGACCTGAGGGGCAAATTTGTCATGCAGAGGGTGGCGTTTATATGTAATATGCTGCCAGAAGAAGTGGCGGAGGTAGGTAAAATTATCACATTTGAAAGGCATCTGCATGGGTACATGAATAGGAACGGTTTGGAGGAATATGGGCCAAATGCTCGCAAATGGGACTACATCAGTTTAGGTTATCTGGTCAGCATGGATGAGTTGGACTGAAGGGTCTGATTCTGACCAATGAATCCGTACTCTTCTGTGTTGAACAACACTTCTGTGGAGCATTGAGAGTGTAGACTGTACGTCTGGGTAGGGATTTCTACAGCCGCCATTAAGATTGGCTCAGCAGCAGCACTACTGATCGAGTTGGTTGGGTCCTAAAGAACATGTATTTCTGTGCTGTTTAACTCTAATTCTATAACAAGAGGGGAAAATAACATTTGACCTCATCCTCACTAATGTGCCTGCTACAGATGAATCTGTCTATGACAATATTGCTAAGAATGATCACCAGACAGTCCTTGTGAAGGTGAAGTCCTACCTTCTCATTTGAGAATACATTCCATCGTGTTGTGTGTCATTATGAGAAATGGAATAGACTCCAAACAGATATAGCAACTCAGGACAGCAGCCATGTGGTGCTGTGGGCCAAACAGCATAAGCAGCAACTGATAGACTGAGCTAAGCAGTCCTGCATTCAATGGTTCAGATCTAAGCTCTGCAGAGCTATCTTATCCCTTAATACCTTTGCTTACAAAATTTATCTATCACAGATTGAAGACGAATAATTGATCTAGCATCAACTGCCATATGAAGGCAGCTCCAAACTGCTAGCACCTGTTGGGGGAGGCAGTGGTATTATTGTGAGACTATGAATCCAGAGACTCAGCTAATACTCTGAGGACCTGGTTTTGAATGCTGCTATGCAGATGATGGAATTTGTTTTCAATAAAAATCTGGAATCAAATTTCTAATGGCCATGCAACTGTTGCCAATTGTTGGGAAAATCTCTATCTGGTTCACTAATGCCCTTTAGGGAAGGAAACTGCTGACCTTGCATGGCGTGGCCTACATGTGACTCCAGACCCACAACAATGTGGTTGAATCTCGACTGCTGTCTGTGCAGTTGGGGATGGGCAATAAATGCTGGGCACCAGCAATGTCCACATTCAATGAATGAATAAAATTTTAAAAATCCACAAGCAGTCACTTCCTTCACCATCAATACCCATGAGTAGCTATGCATACCATCTACAAGATGCACTGTAAAAATTTGCTAAAGATCCTTATACAACACCTTACAAATGCCTAACCACTCCTAGAAGCCACCGTGTATCTTGCAGCACATAGATGGGAACACTACAAGTTCCCTTCTAAGCCACTCACCATCCTGACTTGGAACTATATGGCTGTTTCTTCAGTGTTGCTGTGTAAAAATCCTGGAATTCCCTCCCTAATGGCTTTGTGGGTCGACTTACAGTACATAGACAGAAGGCAGCTCCCCATCACCTCAAGGGCAACTAGGGATGGGCAATAAATGCTGACCAGTCAGCGATGACCACATGTGAATTAAAAACGTGAGACCCATCCACTTTAGAAGGGTCAGCTCAAGGATACTGTGGGGATACATAGACCAAATAGACTCCAGTAATTCTTGTCACTACCTTCCCAAGAGCAACTAAGGATGTGCAACAAATACTGACCCAGCTAGCAATGCCCCAGTCCCATGAATTAATACAATAAATAATAAAATAGATATAAAACTGTTCTAAAGAAGGGTCATGACCTGAAATGTTAGTTCTGCTTTCTGTCCACAGTTTTTCTAGCAATTTTTGCTTTTATTTATAAAACTGTTCTCCCTCCTTTGCAGCCTCCCTCTGCTTGCTCCACACTTTATAGATTCTCATTCTTCTGTTGCACCTGCCATTGCGGTTTCTCTCTTCCTGTCTCTCCTTACGGTTTCCTTCTTTTGCTGTTTCTCCCGTTATTTTACATCTTATTCCCCTTGCTGTCTTCCTTCATTCTCCCTACACTTGAAGTCTCCTTCCACCTCTCCCCCAATACCCTCCTTCTCTATCTGTCTCCTTTGAACCTTGTTGGTAAGGTTTGTCCTTTCACCATCCCCAACGTAGTAATGTGCTTCTCCAGTTTGGCCATGAATCCCTTTTACCGCTATCAGCGCTTTGCTACTTCCTCTCTCCATAATCTGTTTGGACAGAAAACCCTCTCAAGATATCTCTGCTTTTCTCATTTTAGCCTCTGGAACACCACCAATTTTAATCAGTTCACCACTGTGCCTTGTGCTGTCTGATGCTCATCTTTTAGAATTCCGTCCATAAACCCCTCTACCTCTGTACATCCCTTTCCTACTTTAAAACAGAAAGTAATCTCCTTGATATCAGAGATAAAAGGTACTGCAGATGCTGGAGAATCCGAGATAACAAGCGTGGGGCTGGATGAACACAGCAGGTCAAGCGGCATCAGATGCCGCTTGACCTGCTGTGTTCATCCAGCCCCATGCTTGTTATCTAGTAATCTCCTTGACCAAGCTTTAGGTGATCAACCTTAACATCTTATTTTGCTCAGTATTGGATTTCCTTTTATACCCTCCTTGGGCCATTTAATTATGTTTAAAGAGCTATTTAACAAAATTGAGGGAAATAATTCTCTAAGAGCATTTTTTCCCTTTACTTATTCACGGGATGCAGGCATTACTGGCCAGACTAGGCAGCATTTATTGTCCATCCCTAATTGCCCAGAGGGCAGTTAAGAGTCAACCACATTGCTGTGGGTCTGGAGTCACATGTAGGCCAGGCAAGGATGGCAGTTTCCTTCCCTAAAGGACATTAGTGAACCAGATGAGTTTTCCCCAACAACGGATTCATGGTCATCATTAGATTCTTAATTCCAGATATTTATTGATTCCAAATTCTGCCATCTGCTTTGGTGGGACTGGAACCCAGGTCCCCAGAACATTATCCGGGTGTCCAGGATAACAGTCCAGTGATAATGCCACTAGGCCATCACCATTATTAACACACCATGGAGATGGAGGAACACAGCAGGCTAGGCAACATCAGAGGAGCAGGAAAATTGACGTTTCGGGTTGGGACCCTTTTTCAGAAATGGAGAGGGGGAAGGAAGCTGGGAAATAAATAGAGAGGAGGGGTGGGGCTGGGAAAGGTAGGTGTGATGGTGATAGGTGAGTGCAGGTAGGGAGTGGTGGGGATTGGTCAGTGAGATGGGAGGGGCAGATAGGTGGGAGAGAAGATGGACAGGTTGTGTCAGGTAAAGGAGGCAGGGATGAGAGGGAGGGTTGGTCACAGGATGAGGCCGGGGTATGGGGCAATTTTGAAACTGGTAAAATCCACATTTAGGCCATTGGGCTGTAGGCTATTGAGGTGGAATATGAGGTGCTGCTCCTCCAGATTGCAGGTGGCGTTATTGTGACACTGGAGGAGGCCCAGGATGGACATGTCACCCAGGGAGTGGGAGGGGGAGTTGAAATGTAGAGCACCTGTGATCAGTTTGCAATAAACGACAACACTTTACAATTGCCAACCATTTCAATCATCTTCCTATCTCTGACCATTAGTAACACATCTGCCTGTAGGGGGCACCCATGCTACATAGAGAAATAGCTCATATGAAAACCAAACCAGAAGCCACTCACTGGGGCTGCCCCGGCCTTTCAATCCAACAGATTTGTCAATCTCAGATTTTGGCATAGCCCTACCACCCCAACGGTGCTCATTCCATTAGCCGGTTCAGCTCCATGCACTGGAATTCCAAACAAACATACACAGATGAATGAATTAAAAGTGTGAGTTGGCCATTCTGCCCCTCTAGCCTGCTCCGCCATTCAGTAAAAGCATGCTTGATCCGATTGATCCATTTTCCTGCGGTCCCCCAACACCTGTTGACTTCCTTGTTAGTCAAGATGTTGAGAAGGAATGAAGATGATGAAACAGCCACCAAATGTTAAGCTGAAGAACAGAAAAATCAGATGCAGGAAAATGATTTTTACGACGTGATAGAATCTTCCTATTATATACATCTTGGTAGAGTCGCAACTCTCCAGGATTGGCCAGGCATCTCCAGAAATCAATCTCCAGGACATTCTAAATAAAATCCGAAAGAACTGCAGATGCTGTAAATCAGGAACAGAAACAGAAGTTGCTGGAAGTTCAGTAGGTCTGGCAGCATCTGTGAAGAATAAATCAGTGTTAACGTTTTGGGTCTGGTGACCCTTCCTCAGAACTCAGGGTGACCTAGGTTAAAATGTTCTTCAGTGTATACTGGAAAATGGCACAGGCTGACGAAAAGGCAATTTCATATATTGGTACAAACCCTTATGGGTAATAATTGTAGCATACTTCTGAGAATCCTCATCTAATCTCAGTTGCATGTTCTGCTTTGTGAAGGACAGCCCCTCCGACCAGTTTCACGTAAAAGTCTTCTATGCAAGTTCCCTCTGTCCAGGATATGTCCTGAATGATGCCGGGCAATCATTTTCATTCAAGTGGTGTTCTCCAAGCTCATTTGGCCTGGTGAGGGTGTCTACTTCCATCATAACTCATAAGCTCCACTTTCTAATGACAAAGCCAGTTGGAGCACCTGTTTGTAGTCCAGTTGGGCTTCAGCTAGTAGGCACTTTTGCATGGTTACATCATTAATCCCATGCACCAAACAATATCTCAGCATCTCACTTAGGATTAAACCAAATCACATGCCTCTTCCAGTCATCTTAACGTGCTCAAAAATTCCCATACAGGTTCCGTTGGTTCTTGAGCTGCAGAGTAAAAACCAATCGTGTCACAGAATTAGAGGAGGCATGGGGTTATAATATTCCTTAGCTAATTCCATCAACCCTTGAAAGGTTTTAGTATCTAGCACCTCTGGGATAGTTAGGCTCCTAATAATAAAAAATGTTGCAGGTCCACACGCTGTCAGAAGAATTACTCGTTGCTTTTTGTCTTCCCCGATGTCATTTGCCTGGATAAAATAACATATTCTTTCCACATATTAGGCTCAGTCTTTGATGGCACGATTGAACAAATCAAGCTCCCCAAATAGTGGCATGATGCTAGAAATTCTTACCCCTCGGTGGCTCACTGATTAGCATCCCTACCTCACAGCACTTGGGACCCAGGTTTGATTCCACCTGTGGGTGACTGTTTGGAGTTTACACATTCTCCCGGTGCCTGCATGGGTTTACGCTGGGTGCTCTGGTTTCCCCCTGATGTGCAAGTTAGGTCGATTGGCCATGCTAAATTACCCATAGTGTTCAGGGATGTGTAGATTAGATGTGTTAGCCTTGGGACTTATGGGGTTGGGGTAGCGGGCTGGATGCTGTTTGGAGGGTCAGTGTGGACTCATTGGGCTGCACAGCCTGTTTCCACATTGTCGGGATTTCATGCTTCTATTCTATTCTAACTGAAAGACGACTGTTGTGAGCAAATCTCTTCAGAGGCATATTCATCTCTCGTCACCATTGAAATAACTCCAGAGAGGCCGGTATGCTGTCACTAAGTCACCCTTTATTTACAGATGTGCAGTACGTGACACTGGTCCAGGCTTCCACAGAGCCAGCTCTCAGAATGAGCAGAACCGCTAACACTCTTGTTTGTATCTGTCAGCCAGGGCTCCCTGACTGGACCAGGTTAACAGCCCCAATCAGGGAACTCATATTCTATGATGTCCACCTGGCTGACCTCGTTCCAATCACTACACTCACGGTTGGGTTACCCTGGAAACAGTCAACACTTTGCGACTGGTGGGGCGTGGCCAGAGTGGACGTGGGTTGCTGACGTGTCGTCTTCGTTCCCCGAACCCATACCCGGAGTATACGGACCGCCGATTGGATGGACAGGTCCAGCCAATGAGAGGCGGTGTTCTTGGGTTACTAGGCTAAAGATGGCGGCGGTAATGGAGCTTCACGGCCACGGGCACGGAGCCGGGCTCGGGCCGCACGGAGAGGGGCACAGGCTCCCGGGGGAGGACGAGGATGAACCGGTAAGGAAGGTAGCGCAGGCGATAGCTTCCCCACCCAGGGCCCGGTCTGTGTCAGCTCGGTGTGGAGACCTTTCCTTGTAGCCGGCCGCGGGCCGGGGCACCCTCCTCACTGTCACTGACAAGAATTTAGAGCAAAGCTGCGGTCCCTAACACCACTGCCTGTCGTAGGAATGTTGTCACCCGCTGTGATGGCAGTAGTTCGTGCCATCATTCCAACTGATCCTCTGGGGTTTGGGGACAGTCTGTGGTGGAGGTTGGACTACGGACAAGTCTCAACAGGGGAGACATTTGTCTTGGATCAGAAGGTTACAGTTTGTTACATCTCACTAACTATATAAGAGTAAAGCTGCTATCGTCTTACCAGATTACTGGGCTGCTGCCTCATAAGAGAGAGACGACTGGCAGTGGTTTGGCCTGAGGGTCACCACACCTGAAGAGAGGAGTGAGGTTGAGGAGGAGCGTCCTTTAATGGTAACCTCAGCCAGTGCAAGAATTGAATCTATACTGTTGGCATCACTCTGTATTGTAAACCAGCCTGTAGGCATATTAATAATCACCAATAAAAAGTAGAAAAATCACATGCCTTCAGCAGGAGACCATGCCCACAACTAACTCTGTCAGTGCTTCAACCAATATATGACAATGGGTTGAGTGACAGATCACCTTGTACGTTAACCCTTTTGTTTCCATTATTGTGTACAATGTCTATGAGCCTCCTCTACCTCCCTCACAGGGATAGATTGGAGGGGCTGGAGCTGAGCCTAGATTGCAGAAATTCTCTTGCATATTATTTGGGAGCAGGAGTAGATCATGTGGATCTTCAAGCTTGGTTTGCCATTCGGTACCGCCATGGTTAATCTGATTACTCCATGTTCCTACCTATCCCAATAACCTCTCACTCCCTTGGTTGTCAAGATCCATCTGCCTTTGACATGAAGGTATTCAATGACAGTTTCCACCACCTTTTGATAAATGGAGTTTCAAAGACTCTCAGCCCTCTGAGAGAAAAATGTTTTTCTCAAGCAACAGTGGAGGCTGCATTATTGAATGGCTCACTAGACCATTTTAGGGGACATTTATGACTGCTAAACATAAAATTGCTGCAAGATGAGATTGATACAGATGGATGTTTGAATACAATGTGGACATGATGGGCGAAAAGGCTCTGTCCAAGCTCTAGAAATTCTGACTCTATGAATTGCCCTGGATCTAGAAACACAGGCTCAACAGGCCAAGGATGGCAAATTTCTGTCCCTAAAGATCACTAGTGAACCACATGGGTTTTCACAACAATTGATGATAGTTTCAAGGCCAGAGTTATTAAGACTCTGTTTGTACTCTAATTTATTAATTGAAATTAATTCCACCAGCTGCCTTGAGCTACATTAGCTTGCTGTTCTCGACAGCTCAGATAGGTTAATACAGATGTAACTGTTGATGGTTTCACCAGTTTTCAATCCAGTATGCATTCATTCCCCTAATCGAATCACCTATCCTCCATAGTAACTTGTAAAAGGATTTTCAGAACATGGCATCCATTACGATTTATGCCTGACCACTTTAGCATCAGCTCTTTAAAATCATCTTCTGTTTTTCAAATCATACCTTATGTTGTTTTCTGGTTTCTGTGTGCAGTTTTAAGTATAGCTATATTCTGCTGACGTTTTAGGGAGTATTTTCTTTTCTCTTGTTGCTGACTTAGTTAGGAAGAGCAAGGGTGGAGACAGTGGTGTGGTTATAATGTATCTGGACTGGTAATCCAGAAACAGACTAATGCATTTTGGGACACACATTCAAATCCTACCATGACCACTGGCAGAATTTAAATTCTCTCAACAAGCGTCTTTGTTTTTTAAATTCTGGAGTTGAGAACTAGTCTGTGGAAATGTCATCAAAATCCTGCAGGAAATCCGAAACAAAAAGCAGAAAGTGTTGAACAAACCTGGCAGGTCAGGTTGCAGTGAGTTGTGAAGAAGAGTCCTATTTGACATAACATTAATAAATGGTACTAAAGTAAATCAGCAGCCATGATCTAATTGAACGCTAGAGCAAATTCAAGGAGCTGAATGGCTGACTTACAGTAACAGAGATATACAGCATGGAAACACATCTTTTGGTCCAACTCGTCTGTGCCAACCAAGTATCCTAAATAAATTTAGTCCCATTTGCCAGCCTTTGGCCCATATCTCTCTAAACCCTTTCTATTCATATACCTAGCCAGATGCCTTTTAAATGTTGTAGTTGTATTAGCCTCTTCCACTTCCTCTGGCAGCTCATTCCATACACACACCATCCTCTGCATGAAAAAGGTGCCCCTTAGATCCCTTTTTAAATCTTTCCCCTCTCACCTTGAACCTATGCCCTCTAGTTTTGGACTCCCTCGCCCTGGGAAAAGACCTTGTCTATTTATCCTATCCATGCCCCTCATAATTTTATAAGCCTCTATAAGATCACTCCTCAGCCTCCAATGCCCTGGGAAAAATACTCCCAGTCTATTCAGCCTCTGCCTATAGCTCAAACCCTCCAGTTCTGGCAACATCCTTGTAAAACTTTTCTGTGCCCCTTCAAGTTTCACAACATCTTTCCTATAGTAGGGAGACCAGAATTGCACATAGTATTCCAACAGTGGCCTAACCAATTCCTGTAAAGCTGCAACATGACCTCCCAACTCTTATACTCAATCACTGACCAATTAAGGCAAGCATACCAAAAGCTGCCTTCACTATGCTATCTTCCCTGCGTCTCCACTTTCAAGGAACTATGAACCTGCTGTACTCAAAGGTCTTTGTTCAACAGCATTCCCCAGGACCATACCATTAAGGGTATGAATCCTCCCCAGAATTGCCTTTCCAAAATGCAGCACCTCACATTTATTTAAATTAAACTCCATCTGCCACTCCTCGGCCCATTGGCCAATCTGATCAAGATCCCATTGTAGTCTTGAGGTAACTTTATTGGCTGTCCACTACACCACCAATTTTGGTGTCATCTGAAACCTTACTAACTATGCCTGCTATGTTCACATCCAAATAATTTATATAAACGATGAAAAGCAGTGGACCCAGCACTGATCCCTGTAGCACACCGCTGGTCACAGGTCTCTGGTCAGAAAAGCAGTCCTCCACCATCACACTCTGTCTTCTACCTGCGAGCTAGTTCTGTATCCAAGTAGCTAGTTCTCCATCTGTTCCGTGTGATCTAGCCTTGCTAACCAGTCTACTATGAGGATCCTTGTCAAGCGCCTTACTGAAGTCCACACTGATCACGTCTGTTGCTCTGCCGTCATCAATCCTCTGTCACTTCTAAAAATTCAATCAAGTTAGTGAGACACGATTTCCCACACACAGCCATGTTGACTATCCCTAATCAGTCCTTGCCTTTCCAACTACATATAAATCCTGTCCCTCAGGATTCCCTCCAACAACTTGCCCACCACCAATGTCAGGCTCATTGGTCTATAGTTCCCTGGGTTTTCCTTCCCACCTTTCTTAAGTTGTGGCACAACGTTAGCCAATCTCCAGTCTTCCAGCACCTCGCCTGTAGCTATCAATGATACAAATATCTCAGCAAGGGGCCCAGCAATCATTTTCCTAGCTTTCCATAAAGTTCTAGGGTACAAAAGCAAAGTTGCTGGAAAAGCAGGTCTGGCAGCATCTGTGCTTTTCCAGTAACTTTGTTTTTGTTCCTGATTTGCCGCATCCGCAGTTCTTTCAGTTTTTTTTAAAGTTCTAGGGTACCCCTGATAAGGTCCTGGGGATTTATCCATCTTTATGTTTTAAGATGTCCAACACCACCACCTCTGTAATATGGACATTTTCAAGAGGTTGCCATTTATTTCCGCACGTTCTCTATCTTCCATATCCTTCTGCTATTTTCTGTGTCCCAATCTCTCTCATTTGCTCTGGCACCACAATGAGAACAATAGAGGGAGATGGAACTCTGAGCTAGTAATCTGGAGACCCAGAATAATGCTTGGGTGACGTGAGTCCATGTCCCACCTTAATGGTTTGTGGAATTTAAATTCATTTAATTAGATCAGTAATTGAACATTAGTCTTAGTAGTGGTGACCATTTACTGTGGTTGTTTGTTGTAGAAAAACCATCACTACTGTCCTATGTGAAGGAAATCTGCCTTCCTTACCTGGTCTGTCCCTTGTGTGATTTGAGACCCACAGCAATCTGCTTGACTCTTAACCGGCCTCAGTAATGGTCTAGTAACCCACTTGGTTCAAGGACAATTAGGGATTCCAGCAACTCCTGCGTTCCACGAAAGATTAAAGAACAGAATCCTCAAGGATATCCGCTTTCTTGAAATTCTGGGTTCAGTTCCCATATCAGCTGACGTTACCATGAAGGACTCTCTTTCTCAGTGCTATCAGAGATGCGGTGACCCTTTGGTTAAACCACCCACCAGTCATCTGTCTTATAAATGAGGGAGCAGCCCTACGGTCCCACAGGACAAGAGTGATGTTACCTTGCATCTGTCAAGGCCATTTAGTGGCTGGACTTTGACGCTGATGTAGAATGCTGTTTGAGGTGATGAAGTATAGAGTGAGAATATTGGAAGTTTTGTTTAGAATCATATGGATCCTGTTGGTAGCAGTGCTGACATCATGGGTCACCACCCCAGCCTCAAGGAGATTGCCAGTCCTTTGTGTTTACTGAGTAGTTAATTGCAGGCTTGGAGACTTCCATCTCACTGTTTTGAGTCAGAAGGTTGTGGGTTCCAACTGCTATATAAGATTAAATGTGGTGTAGCACTGAAATAGTGCTGCATTCAGAATTTTTTGGGAAGAGCGCAGAGTTCTCCCAATGCCCTGTGAAACATAAAACCCTCGACCAATGCTATTGAAACTGATTAACTGGTTATTCACCTCATTGCAGTTTATGGGCTTTTACTGTGTTCATGAGCTGTCTACTTAATAACAGTGAGGATGCTCACAAAGTATTCATGACTGTCAAATCTTGTAGAATGTCCTGAGGATGAGACTGACACTATGCAAATGCAAAGTCCTGCTACCTGTTTTAAGTGGGAGAGCAGGTCGAACAAACTTAGTGGATGTCATCTCCTAGAAGTAGCTTTTGACAGTCTGATCTTCTAGCTTAAATGCTAGGTCAGATTCTGAAAAAGCCATCCCCATTTGGGTGATGTAGAGTGAGATTTTCAGTGTTTCTGGAGTCTTGCAGCACTCCCTTAGAAACACTTGTGAAGTATAGTAACCATTGCAATGTATGCAACATAACAGGCAGTTTGCACAAGTTCCAGGCGGTCATGTGATAATGATTGCCTCTGTTTAGTGATGCTGACTGAAGGATAAACTTACTGTTTTATATCCCAGCAAATAAGCCCTTTTACATTTTATTAAAGTTACTTTGGGCAATTTATTCACAAACCGCTGATCGATATCATGATTAATAAAAACACTGAAGGCCAGAGTTGTCCTCGTTTAATAGAGTCTGAGACATCTAATGTGTAGGCAGAAACTCAAGCTTTAAGTAACGTCACAGGCAAGCCCACTTCTTTCCTGTTAAAGAAATAAGCCTGTGCTGGGACTACAGACACCCAACACGGACTCTGAAGGTAAAAAAGGTTCTGTCCTGTTCTACCTTTGATGACCTCAGGAAATTTTTAAAGTCATTTTACAACCACCTTTTGAAGTCTAATCATTTTTGTAGAAAGCACGGCAACTAATTTGCACTCAGGATGTGATAATGACCAGATATGTTGTTAGTGGATGCTGGTTCACGAATCAGTGTTGGTCAGGAAAATTCCTTTGAGTCTTCCAAGTCGTGCCATGGGACTCTTTGTATCCACCCGAGGGGGCAAATGGGGACTCTGTTTTAACATCTGGACTGCAGAACAGAAGCTCCATCCTTCTGGGGTCTGATTTGAATCCACATTCTTCTCACTCCAAAGTGAGAGTGCAGTGAGTCTGAGCCAGAGTGACAACCTACTGTTTTAACAATTTAATATTTTAATAAAACCGTGAGACATGGGTGCAGAATTCAACCCATCAAGTCTGCTCCACCATATATCTCCAACTGTGTACAAAAGCCAACCAAATATTTGCACTTTGAGTCCTCTTGTTGGCGCTTGAGCAAGTGTTTAATTCCTACAGCTCATGATCGTTTTACTGATAATCCCTGAATAGGTAAATGGTCTTAACACCAAGACACCTGCTATAAATAGAGACTTCTTCTTTCTAACACTACTAAAGAACTATTTGTGTAATTAATTTTTCATATAACCAGTGTTACTATTTTAGCAGAAATGATAGCTGTGTTGATCACAGAGAGAACCCACATACATAAATAAATGATTTGATAAGTTTGAAGCAGAGGAGGTCACTCAGCATCTTGAAACTACTAATCCATCATTCGATGCGATTATGGCTGATCTGATTATTCCACAATCCTGCATTTCTCCTAATAACCTTTCATCCTTTTGCTTATCCAGATTCTATTTAGTACTTCTGCCTTTGAAATACTATGCTTCCACCACCTTTTGAAGAAGAAATTCCTTGCTTCGCCTGCTAGTGGCGTGGCTTGAGGGAGGAATGTTAACAGTGCAGCATGTCTTTCATATTGTACTGGAGTGTCATTATTGGAGAGAGGAGAGATGTCACAGGATGTATTAGGGAATAAAACAAAAAGTGTGAGCAGTCGTAATTCCAGGAGGGTTAAAGGTTTGAAAATGGCACTGACTTTACAACAAACTTTTACATTGTATGCAGTAGATTGGTGTGTTTATTTTTCCCAGTTTAGTTATGACTAAATGTGATATTCATCGTACAAATGATCTTGGTTTAGCTGAATGTTTGGGCCCTGGGATTAAAGTACAAGAGATATAGATATCAGATTTTCCACGTCAGCTTTGCATTTATTGATAGAACTTTCACTTCCAAGTTTGGAGGTCATTGGAATCCCTCTGCAAAGACTTGAGCACTGAAATTTGGGGTGCCATTACAGTGTAGTATTGAGGCTTTGCTGCGAGGCCTGAGGTGCAGAGTTGCAGATGAAACATTAAATCAAGGACTTGTTTGCCCTGTCAGGTGGATAAAAAAGATCCCATGGCACCTAGCTAAAACATCCTGTCCTGAACTCATATCGTTTTGGAGACCAAAGGAGCTCTGCTGAGTGACCTGTGTCAATACTTATCCCTAGGTCAGTAAGTGGTCATTATCACCTTACTCTTTGCAACTTGCTGTGTGCAAATTGCCTGTTATGTTGCCCACACTGTAATGGCGACTACAGTTCAGAAGTATTTCTTAGGGAATGCTACACTATCAGGAGTGCTATCTTTGGCTATAAAGTGTTTTGGGACATTGTGAAACATGCTATGTAATAACATGTCTTTACCCTATGTCCCCTTGATTTAATGCACTGATAATGGACCTTGGTTCGTATATTCATGCCCTGAAGGTAGGAGGGCTGTTGGATAAGGTGGTAAAGAAGGTATATGGGATATTTACCTTTACTAGCTGAGGCACAGAATACAGGAGGAAGGAAGTTATGCTGAAAGTATATAAAATGCTAGTTAGGCCACAACTGGAGTACTGCATGTAATTCTAGTCACCACATTATAGGAAGGATGTGATTGCATGTGAGAGGGTGCACATGGGATTTACCAGGATGCTGCCTGGGTTGGAGGGTCTGTGCTGTGAGAAAGGATTGGTTAGGCTGGGATTGTTTTCCTTGGAGTGGCAAAGAAAACCGGATAGAGGTGTATAAGATTGAGGGGCATAGACTGAATAAGAAGGCATTTTTTTCATTATTAGAGAGGTCAGTGATGAGGGACATAGATTTAAGGATGGTAAGTTTGTGGATGACACCAAACTTGGTGGTTATAGTGGACAGTGAAGAAGATCTTGATCAATTGGGTCAATGGGCTGAGGAGTGGCAGATAGGGTTTAATCTGGATAAATGTGAGGTATTGCATTTTGGTAAAACGAACAAGGGCAGGACTTATACGATTAATGGTAGGGCCCTGGGTAGTGATAAAGAACAGAGAGACCTAGGAGTTCAGGTAAATAATTCTTTGAAATTTGAGTCATATGTCGACAGGGTGGTTAAGAAGGCATTCAGCATGCTTGCCTTAATTGCTCGGACTTTTCAGTATGGGAGTTGGGATGTCATGTTGAGGTTGTACAGGACATTGGTGAGGCTTTTTCTGGAATTTCGTGTCAATCATCATTGGTGATCCCTTGCAAAAGAAGATTCTCTTCCACTCTCAGCATGTCTGTACGTGGTTGTACAGACCAATGCGGTTACTGCAGGCTCTGTTGCATTTGGGGCAGAACGTTGTTTTGGGAAGGGACGGTTTGGGCATCGGCGTGGCAGCGTGCTCCTTTTGCTTTTTTCACCTGGCTTCTGTTTTTTCATGACGGCAAGTCACAAGGTGCTCAATGCCTTCCTCGATGCTTCTCCTCCTCCTTGGACAGTCTTGGGAAAGTAATTCCCAGTTATCTGTGGGAATGCTGCAGTTCACCCAAAAGTACTGTAGGAAGGATATTACTAAATTGGAAAGAGTTCAGAAAAGATTTACCAGGATGTTGCCAGCAATGGAAGGTTATAGTTACAAAGAGAGGCTGGGACATTTTTCTTTGGAGAGGAGGAATTGGGGGGTGTGTGACCTTTTATAGTGGTTTATAATATCATGAGGGGCATAGATAAGGTGAATAGCAAGGGTCTTTTCTGTAGGGTAGAGCAGTTCAAAACTAGGGGGCATATTTTTAAGGTGAAAGGAAAAACATTTAAAAAGGACATGGGTACAACCTGTTTACACAGTGTTTCATATGTGGAATGAACTGCCAGAGGAGCTGATGGATGTGGGCACAGTTAACAACATTTAAAAGACATTTGGATAAGTAGATGAATAACGGAGGTTTGGAGTGATATAGGCCAAATGCCGGCAGGTAGGATTAGTTTGGCTTGGGAACATGCTTGGGTCCGTTTCCGTGCTGTATGACTCCAGAATATTCTAAATCGTGAGCACCACATTAAAGGAATTAATGTGGCATTATGTCACTCAAATGTTCAAATTGATCAGTTTATGGTCTTCGGGATGAAATTTTCAACTCTTACCAAACATCAGTGTAAAAGAAAAGGGTTTGCATTTCTGTAGTGCTTTTAATAAGCTCAGGATGTCCCAGAGCATGTCGCAGACATTGAAATGAAGTCATTGTGGTAATATGAAACATTCTGGAAGCTACCTCACTGCACAAACATGCAATGGAACATTATCCCCATCGTGAGGCACTGGAAATAAATGCTGACCCAGCTAGTGACACTCACGTCCGAGACTGAATAAAGGACTTTTAAACATAAATGAACTTTTATGTCAACGAAGTAGCCAAGTCATACACGGGGAGATACCACAGTGGTAGCGTTAATCGAGAGGTTGAACATTGATTGGAATATTTGAAAAAGGGTTACACAAAATCTCCATGCACTTTGAAGCTATTGCTGTCCAAAAATACAATTTAACCTAATCAAGTCTTTGCCAGTAATATCTTTCCCTATCTCTTTCAGATTGACCTCACAGGCCTGTCACCAGAGGAAAGATGGAGGTGAGTATGTGTTCAGTTAATTGGGAGAGAAAGGCAATGGGGAGGGTGCAAAGGAGATCTGCAAGGAACCAGAACTGAGAGTTCTGTAACTAACATGAAAGGCTGAATGGAGGAGGGGCTCATTTCTTGAGACATAAGAAGACTTGAGGTGGTAAACTCATCTCTAACAATCCGTCATTAGGATTTTGATTGGTACATTGGTAAAATGTTTTCACTTTACAAAGAGTTAAGATAACTACAAAAATTCCAACATGGGGTTTTTTTGAATGTCAAGGTACAGTTTCACAAATACTAGTGGCAATCTGAAATCTCTCAGGCAGTTCAATAAATCTACAACAATAGATGAATTTCAGTAATAGTGATGCGGTAACTACTGGATTGTTTATTTTTTATATTAATAAAAACCTATCTGCTTACTTTCTCCCCCTTTAAGGAAGGAAATCTGCTGTCCTTCCTGGGTCTGGCCTTAATGTGACATTAGACTTCCAGCAAGGTGCTTGACTTTTACCTGACCTGAAATTTACCTGAAATAGCTGAAAAAGGCCCTGATTTATATTTCAAGAAGCTGACTCACCACTGCTTCCTCAAGGCCATGTAATGACAATAAATCTAGCCGGCAATGACCCCACACTGTAAACAAAAAGAAATGCAGTAAGTTGGCATTTTAGAAACTAGCTTGTAATTTTGATTCGGAAAAAAAGAGTAATGGCTGCTGTCAAGGTGGAGATCCTTTCATGGCCTTAGTGAACATTGTCATTCTGTTTGACTGTAGGACGTTGTGTCCTGGTACAGTGGTATGCCTGCTCAATATTCGCCCGAAATGCCCAAGTCCACACAAGTCCAAGCACACTGCCTCACCCTATTCCCCCAGCTAAGACACACTGACTCACCACACACCATCTGGGATCTTGGGACCACGTCGTTTAACCCACTCAACCTAAATGTTTGTAATATTATAGTTTGTTATGGAGCCTACCTTGTGGTCAAAGTGGAACCAATTTTTCCCTCCTTTTTTAAGATATAAAATAGTGTTATGATATTACTTGCTGATAAAATACTCTTACATGAGAGTCTCTACAGAAAGTGAGAGGATTGCTACAAAGAGCAAACACAGGTTTTCGAAATTGTGTATTCATACTGGGGAAGATGAGATTGTTCTTAAAGTGAATTAAGTTAATTTTTGTAAAAACCTTTTTGATGCAATCTTAATTGCATTTTTAAATAGAGCTGTTGTTCAAAAAAAGGTTTTCTTGAGGTCTAGATGTTCAGCCGCCTGGTCTCTGGGCTTCTGCCCATTTAATATGTAAATTCCAAGTTTTAACCCTCAACCAACTTAACTAAGTCAGTTAATGTAGCCACTTATTTCATTGCTGTTATGTGATATTGCTGTATAGAAGTGAATCCCCATACTTCCTACATCATAAAATTTTGTTGGCATTGGGTATCAGAGGTTAGGCAGGAATGTAGAGTTGAGGTCACAATCAGATCAGTCATGGTCTTATTCAATGTTAGAGCAGACTAGAGGGGCCAATTGCCTACTCACACTGGTAATTCATATGTTTGTATGTATGTGCAGCTGTAATCGCCATAAAATGAAGAGGATGTAGTCACGCTTGAGAGATGCAGAAAAAGCTTTTCAAGGATGATAGCCAATGCTGTGGAGCTGGAGGAGCACAGCAGGCCAGGCAGCATCAGAGGCGCAGGAAAGTTGACAGTTCGGGTTGGGACCATTCTTCAGAAATGGGGAGGGGAAGGGAGCTAGGAAGTAAACAGAGAGAGGAGGGGTGGGGCTGGGGCTGGGGAAGGGGAAGGTAGGTGGAATGGTGATAGGTGAATGATATGCTGGATGCGGAGGTTGATGGGTTGATATGTGAGGACAAGGGGGATTATGTCTTTATTTTTGTTGCGGGGAGGGGGTTTGAGAACAGAAGTGCGGGAAATGCAAGAGATGCATTTTTGATCACTGGAGGGGGTAGGTTGCAGTCCTCACGTATCACCCCACCAACCTCAGCATCCAGCGTATCAATGTCCGCAACTTCCACCATCTACAATCTGACCCCACCCTCCCCACCCCTGTCTGCCTCTTGTTGGGATCGCTCACTCTGCGACACCCTCATCTGCTCCACACACCCCATGAACCCCACCACATCCGGCACCTTTCCCTGCAACTGCAGGAAGTGCTACACCTGCCCCTACACCTCCCCTCTCACCTCCATTCAAGGCCCAAAGCAAACCTTTCATATCAGACAGGGGCTCACCTGTACATCCACCAATTTGCTCAACGTGTCCGCTGCTCCCGATGTGGCCTCCTGTACATCGGTGAGATCTAGTTTGGACTTGGAGACTGTTTTGTAGAGCATCTCCACTCTGTACACAACAATCAACAACACGTTCTGCTCACCAACCATTTTAAAACCCCCACCCCCCACCCCGGATGACACGTCCATCCTGTGCCTCCTCTAGTGCCCAATGACACCACCTGCAAAGTGGAGGAACAACACTTCATATTCTGCCTCGGGAGCCCATACCTCAATAGCTTAAACATGGAATTCATCTGTTTTAAAATCTCCCCACTCCCAGCCTCGTCCCATGTCCAACCCTCCTTCTCATCCCCACCTCCTTGACCTAACACAACTCGTCCATCTTCTTTCCCCCTATCCACCTCTCCCATTTCACTGACCAAACCCCACTACTGCCTGCCTGCTCTCACTTATCACCATCCCACCTACCTTCCCCAGCCCCACCCTTCCTCTCTATTTATTTCCCAGCTCCCTACCCCCTCCCCATTTCTGAAGAAGGGTCCCGACCCGAAACGTCAACTTTCCTGTTTCTCTGATGCTGCCTGGCCTGCTGTGTTCCTCCAGCTTCACTGTATTCTCTCTGACTCCAGCATCTGTTGTTCTTGCTTTCTCTGATAGCCAATGCAGCTAGGTTTTAGTTGTTAGAAAAGGATGAAGAGACTGGGTTGTTTCCTGCTGAATATGGAAAGCTGCAGCAAGAGGGTGATCTATTATCTTATGATAATTAAATCATGATTAACAATTTATTTAAATACAATCATTTAATTTTAAATTACTTTGAAGGGTAGGCACAAAGAATGTTCTCACACATGGGAAGAGCAATCCCAATGGCCATCAGTAATATGCAATTTCTAAAACCTTTGTATGGCCACCACAGCAACCCTGTCACTTCCTACAAGAACTCTCATCTTTATTATGATTTATTTTTGCTTATAGTTGTCATAACATTTTATTTATATCTGAACAAAGGGAGAATAATCAGTTCCACTAGACTATATGGTTGACTCCGTAACATTCTGACATAACTATGTTAAGGCTCAACGTGTTACCTATGTGGAAGAACTGATCCATCTAAAATTCAAAGGAAACTTCCTTACGCAGAGTATGTTGAGAATGTGTAACTGGCAGCCATAGACAGTGGTTGAGGCAAAAGCTTAATGTATTTAAGGGGACTATAGCTAAGCTGCAGATGAGGGAAGAACAGGACTTTAAGCTGACAGTTAAATGAGTTGGGAGAAGGCTCATAGGGAGCATAAATGTTAACTTGGACAGTTTGGACTGAAACCGGCCTGTAATTATTTTTTGTTTGTTTCGTGTAATGCTATGTAATTCTAGCAGCTATGACTCTTCAATAAGTATCTAATTCATTGCAAAGTTTTATTTTCTCTCTTGGAATGTGGGCGTCAATAGCAAGGCCAGCATTTGTTGCTCATCCTGAATTGCCCTGGCGAAGGTTCGTGGTGGGCTGCCTTCTTAAGCAGCTGCAGTCCCTGAGGTGTGGGGCCCCCCACTGAGACAAGCTTTTCATTGCAGATTTGTCAATTAATTAAATTCAAATTCTAACCTCTGCCGTGGTGGGTTTTGAACTTATGTCTCTGGATCACTAGCCTAATGATATTACCACTGCACTAGCATCTCTCAAATGCCTTAGGGCCACTTGCGGCAATGAAAATGAAAAAAAACTCTTGCATTGATGCAAGACCGTTTTGAGCATTGGTATATCCTGATTGTCATTTTCTATTTATTGCAGGGTGGAACATGCACGGATGCATGCCAAACACCGGGGGCACGAGGCAATGCATGCAGAGATGGTGCTCATTCTCATTGTTACCTTGGTGGTTGCACAGATTCTTCTGGTCCAGTGGAAGCAGAGACATGCCAAGTCCTACAACGTAAGGGTGTATTTATTTCATACAAGGCAGCATTCAAAGATGAGTGGTAGGTCAGATGATTGTATAGAACATTAAGAATTGTTGAGAATGGCTAAATAGTTAATCAGAAGCAAGAAATTAGTGCATGTGAGAAAGCTAGCTAGAAATATAATAACAAATAGCAAAAGTTTCTACCAGTATTTTTTAAAAGAATGTGAATGTTGATGTTGTAGAGTAAGAATGGGAAATTAATTGTAGATAGATAAATTTTTCTTAAGCCAGGATATTATGGGATATGAAAAAGATAGGTATATGGAGTTAGAACAAAGAACAAAGAAAATTACAGCACAGGAACAGGCCCTTCGGCCCTCCAAGCCTGCATTGACATACTGCCCATCACAGCTAAAACCCCCTACCGTTCCAGGGACCGTATCCCTCTATTCCTCATGTATTTGTCAAGTCGCCCTTTAGAGGCCACCATCGTATCTGCTTCTACTACCTCCCCTGGTAGTGAATTCCAGGCACCCACCACCCTCTGTTTAAAAAAAAACAACTTGCCTTGTACACCATCTTTAAACTGTGCCCCTAGTAACTGACACTTCCACCTGGGAAAAAGCTTGTGCCTGTCCACGTCCTTCATAATCTTGTAGACCTCTATCAGGTTGCCCCTCAACCTCTGTTGTTCCAGTGAGAACAACCCAAGTTTCTCCAACCGCTCCTCATAGCTAATGCCCCCCATACCAGGCAACATCCTGGTAAATCTTTTCTGTACCCATAAGCCACAGATCAGCCATTGAATGACAGACAGGCTAGAGAGGCTGAATGACGTACTCTTGTTCCTATATTCCTGTGAAATAGGTGAAATGGGCAAATATTTTTCTTCTGTCTTCACTCTTGATGCAAAAAAAATTCCTGTAATAGCTGTAAATCAGGAGATGGAAGTGAGAGGGAAGCAGCACTTAGCAGGCTGAATAAGCTGCAAACTTACAAGTCAGATGGGTCCAGATGGACTTCATCCTAGACCCTTAACAGGAGTTGCGACTAAGACGGTATGTGTGTTGCTATTAATTTTCCAAAATTACTTTGTTTCTGAATGAGTTCCATGAAATTAGAAAGTGGCATGTATAACTTGTCCATTCAAGGAGGTAGTGAAGCAGAAAACAGGAAAGTATAGACCAATTAGCTTGATATCTTTGTGAGAGGATGTTAATCGATCATTTGGGAGTTTATAACTGGGCATTTAGAAAAACTCCAGGTTATTGGCAAGAGTTGTCATGGCTTTGTACAAGGGAAATTGTGTTTAACCAATTTTATGGAGTTCTTTGAAGGACTAACATATGCTATGGATAACAAGGAACCAGTAGTTGCACTGTGCTTGGATTCCCAGAAGGCATTTGTAAAGGTGCCGCAAAAGTAACAAAGTAGAAGCTCGTGGTGTAGGGAGTAACGTAGTATGGATGGAAGTGCGGCTGGCTGGCAAAGGCGTGATAGCCAATTTGCCAATGACCCAAAGGTAGGTAAAGAAGATGTAAAGAAATTGCAGATGGATATAGATAGGTTGAATGAGCAGGAAGAAATCTGGCAGGTGATGTATAGTGTGGGAAAGCATGCTTCGCTTGTTGTTCAAGCATTCGAGATATTTTGCCTTTCCAGGGTTTTCTGCGGTAGGCTGGGCACTTGACAGGACCAAAAGAAAGAGCTTTAGATACATTCATGATATTGTGATATTCAGTTAGAAATGATCTGATTAGGGTGATCATTGTCCTACAGGATGTGAACAAATTGCTCGGGCCCAATTTACAAGGTTGCTTGTAATAAGACCAGTCTTATTATGTGTGGAGCTGTAGAATTTTGAATGTACATGTTGACCAATGAACGTAAGTTATTGGGGTAGATGGGAATGTGGAATTCAAAACACAAACAGATCAGCTGTAATCTTATTGAATGGCAGAGTTAGAGTTTGTATACAGCATACCTTTAAGAAAGATGCTCATGATATCATATTCCAGCATAGCATATGATCTAACGGGAGGAAGGTCTCAGGCTCCATCTTAACTGGGAGCCACTTGAGCATGATGTGAATAGCTTTAATATTAAATTTTATATAATGGCTTAACCTAAATTGTAATATTCATATATATCGTGAGTTGTGATAAATGTCTGTTGAAGCTTTCAATACCACATTAGCCGCTAACGTAAACATTGCCGTGTCAGGAACGGATATCCTGCTGGAGGAAAAGCCCGCACCATGGTGGCAGTTCACTAACTCTGACATAGCACCACAGACTCAAAGGGCCAAACGGCCTACTTCTGCTCTTACTGAATGAATAATCCAGAGAACAAGAGTTCAGATCCCACCATAGGTAGTTGAGAGCTTAGATTTTAAGAAACCCCTGTTCCCTTATCTTGTGGGAATTGACATACAAAAGACTGGAAGCTGAGCTTCAGTCAAATGAAGCTGTGTTCAGACTCCATCTGGAATAACTGCACCATTCTAGGCCCAGGCCTTTGGCCGATGTATTGACCATGGGGTGGATGTATTGCAATTCACCAGAATATTGCTACATTCATAATAAGGGGGTTAAATTGTGAGAACAGATTGCGCAGTTGAGACTTGTACTCCCTTGAAGATTAAGTAGTCATCTAATTGAAACTTTCAAAGGATTTAGTAGGATAGATGGAGAAAAACTCTTTTCTCTGCATATTGGTACTAAGGGATGCAGTTAATGTACAGATCAGCTATGATCTAATTGAATAGTGGGACAGACCCTGAACTGGATGTCCTGCAGTAAAAGTGACCAATTAATCCTCTTTGGAAGAAAAGCTACTGTCTGTACCAGGTCTGCATGTCATGTGCCTCCAGTCTTAGGCCAATAATAACTTAAATTTTTAAAGTAATTCTTTCACTGAATATAGGTGTCACTGGTTAGACCAGCATTTACTTGAGAAGGTAATGGTGAACAACCACCTTGAGGCGCTGCAGTCTGTGGTGTAGATAGGCCCATGACCCTGGTAAGAAGGGAATTTGCCCCAGTGACACTGAAGTAATGGTGATAATTGTTCTCGGAAGTGCCCTAGCAAACCTCCCAAGTAATGGCTAATAAATGATATATATGTTAGTCATGCCTAAATAACAGAGAAATATATATATATATAAAAGTCTAGAGAAGTGTGTGGTGGAGAATGGGCTACACCTTGTTACTGGAAATATTTGCGTAACAAATGTAGAATCCTTCCAAGGTCTTATAAATATGCTCAAAGCTGCTGAAATGTTTCTTGTCTAGAGCTGTAAGAATGACGTGTACTGTTAATAGGTCCCAATAGGATGATTGCATCAAGGCACAAAATCGGCAACCAAGGCTCAGGGGATAATTGTGGAGAGGAGGAAAAAGGGATCCAGATGTTTGCTTTTACTCTTGAGAGAATGGTGACATAGTTCTCCCAGTCCCATGTTGTCCTTCTGAATCTTTCGGACTTATCGGTTGACCGTACTAATTTTTTTCTTGCAGCACCAACAACTTAGGTTTTTATAACATCTTTAATGTAACAAAATGTTCCAAGGTGTTTCACAGGGGCATTCAAAAACAAGGTGTGACACCATATGACATGAGATATTAGGGCAAAAGCTTGCTCAAAGAGATTGGTTTGAAGCTTCATCTTGAAATAATAAAGTGAGCTGGAAAGCTGTAAGGAAGAAATTCCAGAACTTAGAGTCCTGGCAGCTGGAGGCATGGTCCTCAATGGTGGATCAAATTTGACTGGTATGTGCTAGTGGCAGAATTAGAATGCAGATATCTCAGGAGGATTGTGAGGTTAGCAAAGATTGCAGAGAGAGGATGCAGCAAGTTCACGTAGGAATTAGAAAACAAGGGTGGCAATGCTCTGCATCTTAATGCAATCTTTATTCTAGATCTTGTCAAGTAGTTAATGTATTGCTCTCTCCTCTATAAATAAAAGCAAGTTCCGTTCTCTGGTGCTGGAACTTCCTATTAAGCTCTGCAGTGTTCTGTTTAGTTGCTCCTTCATTGCTAGGCAAAAACACAGATATGAGATAATTGACAAGAGTCAGCAAATGTGAATGGGAGTTTACTTTTCTGCCACATGTTTTGTGACCTGGAAAATGCTGCCTGAAGGGTCAGTGGAATCTGATCTAATAGGAACGTTCAAAAAGAAATTGGTTAAGTATTTGAAGGGAGCAAAATGGTAAGGTTATGGGAAAAGAGCAGGGGAATCGATCTAATTGGATAGGGCTTTCAAAGACAGACACAACTGGCTGAGAATTGCTGAAAATACAGATGTGTCACTTAAGCATTTCATCTTGCATTCATTAGGACAACGTAAGAATACCAAGTTTCAAACTGTTATGACAATTTATTGCATAGGAGAAAATGACACTGGTTGGCAATTGACTGGCTGAGGCATTGCTAAGAAAAAGCAATAGGGAACCTCAGTCAAATATGACATTCTTGTGTTTGTCCTGAAGAGCTTAAGGCAAAAGGTTTTGGCAATGTGTTACGCTTTACATCAAAATTTAAGTTCTGTATTACCAAATGGGCTGAATGACCTCCTGTGCTGTCAGATTCCAAGTGAAGTGTGCCTTATTGCCATGTGATCTTGTCTTGCCTTGAAACTCTCTACCTTGAGGAAGAATCTTTAATCACATGTCAAATAGGCACAATTATGCCTGTAATTATTGTGTTAATGTAAACCAGCAAATAACAAATTCAGATCAGACAGCAAATGAAATTCTTTCACAATGAGTGGGGATTTAATAAATTACAGGAGTACTTTGGTTGCAACAAAGACATTAGAAATAAGTAGAATGCCAGGCTGGGAGAAGCTTTAGATGCTTTTTCCAAAAATTTTTTGTTGGGTTTTACCTCTGGGATATAGCCCATGCTAATGAGATGAAAGTCTCAACATTGTGTGTCCCCAGTCACAAGGGTTCCTTGTGGCTCTCTCACACGTGCATTGAGTGTGAATGCTACGTTAAACATGTCTTTTGTTCTCATGCAGCTTGTGACACTGTTCCAGATGTGGGTTGTGCCTCTGTATTTCACAGCTAAACTGCACTGGTGGAGGTTCCTAGTGATCTGGGTGCTGTTCTCATTAATTACAGCCTTTGTTACTTTCCGGGCAACGCGGAAACCACTGGAGGGAACAACGCCCAGGTAATGTGCTGTCTGATTGAGATAAATCTGCTGGGGGAATTGTATCCCATTTGATCATTCCTATCTTGTTCATAAATGCCAACAATTTCCTAGCTACCATCAGTTCTAAAGATGTGTCACTGGGCCTGAAAAGTTAACTCTGATTTCTCTGCACAGATGCTGCCAGACCTGCTTTCAGCAATTTTTGTTTTAGTTTCTGATTTCCAGCATCTGCTGTTCTTTTGGTTTTTGATTTCTATATTTGACAATTGTTCTGTTTCAGTTATAGATAACAATCTGGAGTTCTCCATGCACACAGTTATGGCCAACAACCCTTGTCCTTGTTGGAGGTTCAGGGCTGTGGGGGAACTGCCCTGTTAGGGTGACACTCCCATTGCACTGATCATCTATCAGAGGGCCGGGGGAGCATCATCAGACTTTTTTAGGATACAATGTTAAACTGATCCCATTGTCCTTGGGGGTCACTATTCTTTGGTATGCTGACATCGTGAAATGTTGCATGAACGCAATTCATTCTTTTTGGGCACCCAATCTAAATGAACAATTTGGTGCAGTACTGACAGAATACTTCCTGACAGCACTTGTAAACTTGCTTCTCAATGCTTCTCTTTGCCAGCTCACAGCTTCCACTCCCTGAAGATCCTGTCCAATATCAACTTCTCACTTGTTGTCAGTCAGTTGCTCCAAGTTGTCCCAGTGTCATTAAATCAGGCATCTCATCCTCTTGCAAAGTTATTGTTCACAAAATGAAGTGAAAATCTCTTTCTGGTAGTTGATTATTATCACCGAATTGATCCAATGCTAGTTTATGGTGGTACGAGTAAGTAGCTTGTCCACCTTCAGGAGGAGACGAATTTTAATTCTGTTAAATAATTAAATTTACAATAGAAAGCTCAGATCAGTAATTGTGACTCTGAAACTCATCGATTGTCATTAAAACCCCTCTGATTCACTAATGTCCTTTAGGGAAGGAAACTGCCTATATGTGTCTCTAGAGTCACACCAGTTTTGATTCTTAAACGCCCTTTGGCAATTGGAGATGTACAATAAAAGCTCACCTGGCCAGCAGCACCCATATCCTGTGAATGAACATTTAAATAAAAACAGGCTGTTTAGGTGAACCAGTCCGTGCTGGCTTTTACACTTCACATGAGCCTCCTCTTATTTTACTTTATCAGTGTTGAGGAGAAAACAGTTAATAGAAGCAGTTTTGTTGTTGAGCCCACTAATAAATTGAGATAGTCCAACTTATTTTGCGTGGGAGTTTTTACATCCTCTGCAGTTTTACAGGACTTCAGACATTTCTTAAAAATTTGTTCAAAGGATATGAGCTTTTCTGGCAACGCCCATAATTCTTGCCATTTCTAATTGACCTTGAAGGTGATGATGAACTGCCTTCTTGAATAGCTGCAGTCCGTGGTATCGGAACGCCCACAATGTTGTTATGGAGCTCCAGAATTATGATTCAATGACAATGAAGAAATGGCAATTATATTTCCGATTCTGGATGGTATATAAAAACCAGAAAATGCCCGACAAAATCAGCAGGTCTGGCAGCATCTGTTATTGAGAAAAGAGTTAATGTTTCGAGTTTTTTAGGAGTTCAACAGAACCGAAGTCAGGCTTGGATGGGAACTTGCAGATGGTGGTGCTCCCGTGCATTTGCTTCCTATGCCCTTCTAGGTGGTAGAGGTCACTGATTTGGAAGGTGTGTGTTGTAGGTTGTACATACTGCTACCTTTGCGCGTCAGTGGTGACTGGAGTGAATTTTGACATTGGTGGGAGGCTACCGCTGTCACTAGTTTGACCTGAATGGTGACAAGCTTCTTGATTATTATTGGAGCTGCACTCATTCAGGCGAATGGAAAGTATTCTATCAAAATCTTCATTAATGCTTTATAGATGGTGGACAGGTTGTGGGAAGACTGAGGTGTGTTTCAAGCTACAGGATTCCTAGTCTTGGACCTGTTTTTGTAGCCACAATATCCATGACTTATCCAGTTCAGTTTCTGGTCAGTTGTGAACCCTAGAGTGATGATAGTCATTGTCTCTTTCTTTTCTGTTGTTCCAGGTTGGTTTATAAATGGTTTCTCCTACTGTACAAATTGAGTTACGCCAGTGGAATCGTGGGCTATGCTGGAGTAATGTTCACCCTCTTTGGCATAAACTTATTATTTAGGTAAGGATTTTGACATTTCACTTCCTCTAATTAAAGCTTGAAGGGACAGAACTTGATTGGTGAATATGTGAATCAGAATCATTCCCTTGTCAAAAGCAGCAATGTAGTTTTGACGGAATTGAACACTTCTCTATTCTGGAGATGCAGCGAGCACAGCAGCAAAATGAAGTATAAAGGAAAAGTTGCAGAATGTCTGCACAGTAACGTTATTGTGCCATATTCTGGAATTCCTTGCCAAAGTTAATTGTGAAATCACCATTGTCACAGTGACTGCAAAGCTTCAAAGATTTTCACCTTCACAGGAATTCTAGAATGAGAAGCAAATACTGGCCTTGCTACTGATGCCAGAAATCATGCACAAAGATTTATAAGAAGTATGCATTGCTGGGTTTATAAGGCCACTAGACATAGGAGCAAAAGTAGGCTATTCAGCCCAGTAAGTGTGCTCTGCCATTCACTGAGATCATGGCTGATCTGATAATCCTCAACTCGATTTTCCTGCCTTTTCCCCATGATCCTTGATTACTGATTAAAAATCTGCCTACCTGAGCCTTGAATATACTTAAAGATGTAGCTTTGACAGCCCACAGATTCTCATGTCTTGTTAGTCGTTACCACATTGCGAAAGGTTGAGTTTGCCAGTATTCTGATGTCCCACGTTCTGGGAATGGCCTCTTGTGAAATATCCTTTTTTAGACCAAAATAGGCTGGGGAGTACTCGGTGTTAACTTGGTTTCCTGATAATGCCATCAATAGTCATAACCTGAGGCTTCTTAGCTGTTCCTAGCCACAGCAACAAGGGTAAATTGAAAATTGGTGGCCTTGTTATTCTTTAGCCTGTCTTTGTGGCAAACAGTTCAGGATATGGAATATTGAGGTGACAGAATACAAACGAAGTTCTCTTTTGAATGGAATGGTTTTCTGTTCAGCAATTTTTCAAACAGATCATTGTGTTAAAAACGTGTCTCTGGAAGTAGAATAGAGTGAAGACTGTGTTAGTATTTGTTGTATAATTGGGAGGTGCAGAGAGCTGAAGACAGAAAGGGCGAGGGACTGTGGACTGGGAACAAGACCCATTGTTGTTTGTTGCCAGAGCCTACCAAACCATATAGTAGAGTCAGGGAAGGGAATCTGGAAATTCTGTGCCGTAACCGGAGTAAGAGAACGTTTGTGGATATGTGCCTTGGTGTTAAATGTGGCTAGGGACTTCAGAAGGAATACAGCTTTTGCTGGAAAAGATTGAGTAGACAGTGAGAGATCTTGCATAACAGACTCAACTCGAAAGTGTGTGTGTTTGGTCCCACATTGGAGCAGGGAGCGATGTGAGTGATTGTACCTACATAAGGAGTGTCTTGTATCGGCTGCTGAAAATGAAGTCATCTTTCATTTAAAGTTTTAGTCACCTTTTAATTTTAATCATGTTGAGTTTTAGTTGGTTTGTCACAGTAAAAGTTTTAAAGTGGAATCTTGTCCAGCAGTTTTCTTTCTTTCTTCATTGTGGAGATACCTTACCATTTTTTTAAACAAAACTTATCAGTCTCTGAGGATCATATCTTCGTTCCTCCGTTAGGTTTAGGCTTGTTTACCCTTAAGGCCTCACAATGAGAATCAACTTCAACCAGCTGTAAGCAGGTTTTGATGGTTTACTTCAGAAGTGAAAAGAGATTTAACTCTGCATTACACTGCCCTTTTTTGGTAAATGCAAAAGCTGAGTGCTTGTGGATTAGAGATTCCCTGGGACCTACAGATGTTCATAGCTTTGTCTTTGTCTTAAAGTCACGAATATAATTTTTCAATGGGAATTTTGAATACATAAAGTAGTTACAATACTGAGAAGGGACTATGCTGGCTTTCTGCAAGAGCAACTCACCCAGTTCAACTCTTTTTTTTTTTTTTTTTTTTTTTTTTTTTTCTCCCTCTCCCCTGTGGACTGTTTCTCTTAAGATAATTAGCCAGTTCCTTTTGAAAGTCACCACTGAATGTGCCTCCATGACACACTTGGGCAGTGCAGATCATTCCAGTCCCAGCAATTCCTGTGTTTCTTGTTGCCTTTAGTTTTTCACCAATCATGTTAAATCTGTGCCCTCTTGTCTTCTGTCCTTCCACGAATTGGAACAGTTTCTCCCTACGTGCTCTGTCCAGACTCTTCACTTGAAATACCTTGGTCAAATCTCCTCTCAATCTTCTCTTTAAAAAGAATAGTCCCAGATTATCAAGTCACATGCACATGAAGAGCAGCAGTGCACCATCCAGCCCCTTAAGCTCGCTCTAGCATTCACTAAGATCATGGTTGATCTGTTTGTGTATCGAATTCCCCATTTCCACCTACCCAGATAACCTTTGATTCCTCCGCCTAGCAAGAAGCTATCCACTTCTACCTTAAAAATATTCAATGACCTTGCCTCCAATGCCCTCAGTGGCAATGTTCCAAAGTTGCACAACTCAGAGAGAATTTCTCCTCATTTCAGTCATAAAAAGGCAATTATTAATTTTAAAGTGCCCCCTAGTTTTGGACTCATCCAGAAGAGGAAACTCCAAATCTTTATCCACCTTTTCAAGACCATTCAGTTTTTTTTACACACTTCAATCAAATCACCCTTTGCTCTTCTAAACTACAGTGGAAACAAGCTCAACAAGGCCAACCTATGTTCATCACTGCTGATTCCAGGTATCAATCCAGTAAAGTTCCTCTGAACCGCTTCAACATGTTTACATCTTTCCTTAACAAAAACTGCTCACAGTAATTGAGATCTGCTCCCTGCCAGTTCCCTGTATAACTGAAGATGCTATCCTGACTTTTGTGTTCAATTCCTGTCTTAATAAAGGATAGCATCCTGTATTAGGCTTCTTGATTATCTTCTGTTCTCCAGTCTTACCATGTGCCTGAAGTCCATCATTCCTGGAACCATTCTCATGAATCTGTTCTGCTGACCCACTAAAACTTTCCTATCTTTCCTAAAGTGTTGCACCCAGAAATGGGCACAGTACTCCGGTTGAGGGTGAAACAGTGTTGTGTAAAGGTTCACCTTGACCAACTTATTTTTCTACACAGCACTCTGTTAACTGTTTTCTGTCCCCAGATGCTGCCAGAGCTGCTGAGTTTCTCCAGCAATTTTCTTCTTGCTTGTTCCTTACTTTGTAATGTGCCCATTTTTCTAAACCTTGTGAACCCAAAGAACAAAGAAAACTTACAGCCCGGGAACAGGCCCTTCGGCCCTCCAAGCCTGTGCCGATCCAAATCCACTGTCTAAACCTATTGCCCAATTCCTAAGGATCTGTATCCCTCTGCTCCCCACCTACTCATGCATCTGTCCAGACGCACCTTAAATGAATCTACCGTGCCTGTCTCTACTACACCTGCTGGCAACGCATTCCAGGCACCTACCACCCTCTGTGTAAAGTACTTTCCGCGTGTATCCCCCTTAAACTTTTCTCCTCTCACCTTGAACGCGTGACCCCTCGTTATTGAATCCCTCACCCTGGGAAAAAGCTTATCTCTATCAACCTGTCTATACCCTTCATGATTTTGAAGACCTCAATCAGGTCCCCCCTCAATCTCCTTTTTTCTAATGAAAACAATCCTAACCTACTCAACCTCTCTTCATAGCTAGCACCTTCCAGACCAGGCAACATCCTCGTAAACCTTCTCTGTACCCTCTCCAAAGCTTCCACATCCTTTTGGTAATGTGGCGACCAGAACTGTACACAGTATTCTAAATGCGGCCGAACCAAAGTCTTGTACAATTTTAACATGACCTGCCAGCTCTTATACTCAATACCCCGTCCGATGAAGGCAAGCATACCATATGCCTTCTTGACCACTCTATCCACCTGTGCAGCCACCTTCAGGGTACAATGGACCTAAACTCCCAGATCTCTCTGCTCATCAACTTTTCCCAAGGCTCTTCCGTTTACAGTATAGTTTGCTCTAGAATTAGACCTCCCAAAATGCATCACCTCACACTTGCCCGGATTGAACTCCATCTGCCACTTCTCCGCCCAACTCTCCAGTCTATCTATATTCTCCTGTATTCTTTGACAATCCCCTATGCTTTCTGCTACTCCCCCAATCTTCGTGTCATCTGTAAACTTACTGATCAGACCACTTATGCCCTCTTCCAGATCATTTATGTATATCACAAACAACAGTGGCCCCAGCACTGACCCCTGTGGAACACCACTGGTCACCTTTCTCCATTTCGAGAAACTTCCTTCAACTACTACTCTCTGTCTCCTGTTGCTCAACCAGTTCTTTATCCACCTAGCTAGAACACCCTGTACACCATGTGACTTCACTTTCTCCATTAGTTTACGATGGGGAACCTTATCAAACGCCTTACTAAAGTCCATGTAGATGACATCTACAGCCCTTCCTTCATCTATCAACTTGGTCACTTCCTCAAAGAACTCTATTAAGTTAGTAAGGGATGATCTCCCCTGTACAAAACCGTGTTGCCTATCACTGATAAGCCCATTCTTTTCCAAATATAAATAGATTCTATCCCTCAGTACCTTCTCCAGCAACTTTCCCAGCACTGACGTCAGGCTTACTGGTCTGTAGTTACCTGGAATATCCCTACTACCCTTCTTGTACAGGGGGACAACATTAGCAACTGTCCAGTCCTCCAGCACTTCACCTGTCTTTAACCCCTTCTCCTTTACTTGTTTCTCAACTATCTAGGTCTGTTCTGCCACCTGTACAGATTTGTGCACATTTACCCCTAGGCTCCCTCTGCTCCTGCATCCCCTTTAGAATTATACTTTTAATTTTGATTTGTCTGTCTTGTGCTTTCTATTAAAATGAATCCACCACTATTCTCTGCACTGAATTACATTTGCCTCTCCTTCACACATCCCACCAACCTTCAAGTGTTTATTCAATTCATTATTGAAGTTATAATTGAACCTGCTTTCACCACCTTCACTCTTGAAGCAATTTCTCTTTATTTGTTCCTCCAAAAACCATGGATGATCTTCAACACCATACAAAGGTAAAAGGTGTTAATAAATCTGAGACGGAATTCAGGAAGATGTGAAGGAGGAGGGCTGCGACACATTATAGGAAAGTAACAGAGTCATTGAGTTGAACAGCACAGACACAGATTCTTCAGTCCAGCTTATCCATGTCGACCAAATATCCTAAATAGATCTAGTCCTGTCTGCCAGCATTTGGCCCATATCCCTCCAAACCCTTCCTATTCATATACACATCCAGATACCTTATAGATGTTGTAATTGTAACAACCTCCTCCACTTCCCTAGCAGCTCATTCCATACGTGTGCCACCCTCTGTGAATAAGTTCCCCCTTAGGTCCCTTTTAAATCTTTCCCCTCTCACCTTAAACCTACGCCCTCTAGTTTTGGTCTCCCCTACCTTGAAAAAAGACCTCGGCTGTTCACCCTATCATGTCCCTCATGATTTTATAAACCTCCATAGGCCACCACTCAACCTCGAACACAGCAGGCAAAATAGTCCCAGTTTATTCAGCCTCTCCCTATAGTTTAAACCCTCCAATCCTGGCAGCAGCCTTGTAAATCTTTTCTGTACCCTTTCAAGTTTAACAACATCTTTCCTATAGCAGGAAGACCAGAACTGAATACAGTTTTCTAGAAGTGGCCTAACCAATATCCTGTACAGCAACAACATGACCTCCCAACTCCTATACTCAATGCACTGGCCAATAAAGGCAAGCGTACCAAACGCCTTCCTCACTAACCTGCCTGCCTGTGACTCCACCTTAAAGGAACCATGATCTTGCCTTACCAAAGTGCCACACCTCACATTTATCTAAATTGAAGTCCATCTGCCACACCTTTGGCCATCTGATCAAGATCCCATTCTACTCTGTGATAACCTTCTTGGAGGTTTAACAGGTTTAGCAGCCTTAAAAGTGGATGCATATGCAGGATAGATAAGATTTATCCCAAGCTGTTGAGGGAGGCAGGGAAGGAGATTGCAAGGACCGTGACAGTAATTTCCAAATTGTTTCTAGCCTCAGGTGAGATGCTAACAAAATGGAGGACTGCTAACATTGCACCAGCATTAAAGGAGGAGAGAAAAGGATAGACCAGATGATGGCAGAGAGATATTTCTGTGACTGGAAGTCTGCTGCTACTGGGATTCCGCAGGGCTGGATCCTGGGGCCTTGGTGTTTATGGTGTACGTTAATTACTAGGATTTAAATGTTGAGGGTATGATCTAGAAGTTTGCCGATAACCTGAAAACTCTAGGGTGGGGTAAATAGAGAGGGGTATAGCTGTAAACTGCAGGAGAATATCAATAGACTGGTCAGGTGAGCAAAGCAGTAACAGAATTTAGCTTGGAAAAGGGTGAGGTAATGCAGTTGGGGAGGGCTAACAAAGCAAGGGATTACACTATAAATGTTAAGACCCTGGAAAGTGCTGTATATCAGAGACACCTCAGATCACATATTCATACCCAAAGGTTGCAGGGCAGGTATATAAGGTACTTATAAAGGCATATGGATATTTGCCTTTATTAGCTGAGGCATAGAATACAGGAGCAAGGAAGTTATGCTGGAACAATATAAAACGCTGGTTAGGCCACAGCTAGAGTATTGCATGTAATTCTAGTCATCACATTATAGGCAGGATGTGATTGCATGTGAGAGGGTGCAGACAGGATTTGCCAGGAAATAAAAACCGAAAGAACTGCGGATGCTGTGAGTCAGGAACAAAAACAAAAGTTGCTGGAAGCTCAGCACATCTGGCAGCATCTGTGAAGAAAAAATCAGAGTTAACGTTTTGGGTCTGGTGACTCTTCCTCAGTTTTTGTTTGGGATTTACCAGGATGCTGCCTGGGTTGGAGGGTCTGATCTGTGAGGAAGGATTTGTTGGGCTGGGATTGTTTTCCTTGGAGTAACAAAGATTGAGAGGAAACCTGATAGAGGCATATAAGGTGGAGGGGCATAGATAGAGTGAAAAAGAAGGTATTTTTCCATTAGTAGAGAGGTCAGTAACGAGGGGCATAGATTTTAAGCTTAGTAAGTTTGCAGATGACAGATCTGCTGAGTTACTCCGGAAATTTCTGTTTTTGCTTGTTAAGGTTCCTTTGCACTCTCTACCTTCTCTCTATTGTCCTTTTGTGTGTTCAGGTACTGCCCATTAAAACATTATAGTCCAGAAGGAGGTTTGTAAGATTACAAAAAGATCTTGATTAATTGGTTAAATTGGCTGAAGAGTGGCAGATGGATAATTAATTTGGATAAATGTGAGGTGTTGCATTTTGGTAAAACACACAAGGGCAGGACTTATGCAATTAATGGTAGGGCCCTGGGTAGTGATGTAGAACAGAGATACCAAGGGGTTCAGGTAAATAATTCTCTGAAGTTTGCGACACTTATAGACAGGGTGGTTAAGAAGACGTTTAGCACACTTGCCTTCGTTGCTCAAACCTTTTGAGTATAGCAGTTAGGATGCTGTACAGGATGTTGGTGCAGCCTCTTCTGGACTACTGTGCCCAGTTCTGATCATCCTGCCATTGGAAGGACTTTACTAAATTGGAGAGGGTTCAGAAAAGATTTACCAGGATGTTGCCAGGAATGGAAGGTTTAAGTTATAAACATAGGCTGGGACTTTTTTCACTGGAGCATATGAGATTGAGGGGTGCCCTGATAGAGGTTTATAAAATCATAAGAATTGTAGATAAGGTGAATAGCAAGTTTCTTTTCTCCAAGGTGGGGAAGTTCAAAACTAGGGGGCATGTTTTTAAGGTGAGAGGAGAAAGATTTAAAAAGGACATGAGAAGCAACATTTTTTACACCGAGTGGTTTATACGGAGAATGAGTTGCCAGAGGAAATAGTGGATGCGTGTACAGTTACGGCATTTAAAAGACATGTGGATAAGTATATGAATAAGAAAGATTTTCAGTGATATGACTAATTTGGTTTAGGAATATTGTCAGCATGGACTAGTTGGACCGAAGGGTCTGTTTCCGTGCTGTATGAAAACCGGAAGATTTGCGGATGCTGTAAATTAGGAACAAAAGCGGAAGTTACTGGAAGCTCTGCAGGCCTGACAGCATCTGTGAAGGAAAATCAGGGTTAATGTTTCGGGTCTGGTGACCCTTCTTCAAAATGGTTCTGAGGAAAGGTCACTGGACCGAAAACATTAACTCTGATTTTTCTTCACAGGTGGTGCCAGACCCGCTGAGCTTTTCTAGCAACTTCTGCTTTTATTCCATGCTGTATGACTCTGACTCTCTAAAGTCGGAGTTATGTAGAAAGGCTTATCCTTTATCCTTACCTGGTCTGGCCTACCTGTACTCCAGACCCACAGCAATGTGGTTGACTCTTAACTGCCCTCTGGGCAATTAGGGAAGGGCAATAAATGCTGCCTAGCCAGCAATGCCCTCATCCCGTGAATGAATAAAGGAGGCTAAGAGGAGAGTTGAGGATAAATCTTTTCACTCAGAAGGTGGTGAGAGTCTGGAATTCTCCACTAAAAGCGTAGTTGAGTTAGAAACTGTCATAATATTTAAACAGTATTTAAATATTCACTTGCAATGTCATAGCTTCCAGGGCTGTGAATCATGAGCGGATAATGGGGATTAGTGTAATGAGAACATTGAGTAGTGTGGATATGTTGTGCTGAATGGCTTTCTTCTGTGCTGTAAAGGTCTGAGAGTCGTGGAGTGAAGGAAGCGTAGATCTGTTTTAGGGCATCCGAAATTAACATAAGCAAGGAAAGGACTTGGTGATATGGTGAGATGAGGGATGGGGGAGACATGTCAAGTGTAAACACTCGTAGAGACCTGGTGGGCCTGTTCCTATTTTGTAAACAATGTAATTTGTTGTTGATTCTTCTCCATCGATACACATGGGCTGTAATGAAGCCATAGAGCCTGTGGATGGCGATGTTTCTCCCTGAAGAAGCCCAGGCTGCCTGCTGTCAAATACAGTGACACGTGGCACAAAACGCAGCCTGCTGCAGCTGTATAGGAACACCCCGGAAGGGTGAGGCATCTGAGAGTCAGCTACTTACTGAGGGAATTGAGGAGAAAATTGTGTGTGTGTGGGAGTGGATGGGTGAGAGAGTGTGATTGAGACACGCCTTCACCTAATTCGTTCTTAGCAAAGTGACAGGCAGACTAGAAACACGGGAGATCGGGTAATTGCAATGCATTGAAGTTGGACTATAATGTTTTAATGAGCAGTACCTGAACACACAAAAGGACAATAGGGAGAAGGTAGAGGGTTCAAAAAAAGCATAACAAGCAAAAATAGAAATTTCCGGAGAAGCTCAGCAGATCTGGCAGCATCAATGGAGAGAAAACAGCTAACGTTTTGAGTCCAGTGACCACCCACCCACCCCCCCCCCTCAGAACTAGCAGCAGCAGCTAGGAAAAGGTGGTATGCTGATGTTGGAATGTGATAGGAAAAGCAGTGAGTGGGTAGGGGAGAGAAAGATAGATAAAAGGGTCGGCACACAAAGGGATTTAAAAAGCCAGGAAAGAAGAGAGTGGGGACTGAGAGTAGTTGGAACTGGGTTGGTTGTGCTTAATACAACCCATTTCATGACAGGACTTGGGTTGTGGGGTTGGGAAATAGAAAAGGGAAGGTGTTCACGTTCTGAAATTATTAAACTCGATGTTTAAGCCTGAAGGCTATAAGGTACTTAAGTGGAAGATGAGGTAAAAACCGAAAGATTGCGGATGCTGTAATCAGGAACAAAAACAGGAGTTGCTGGAAAAGCTCAGCAGCATCTGTGAAGAAAAAATCAGAGTTAACGTTTCGGGTCCGGTGACCCTTCCTCAAAAGATGAGACGTTGTTCTTCCAGCTTGCATTGGGCTTGGCAGGAGCACTGCAGCAGACCTGAGACAGAAATGTTGGCCAGGGAATACAGTGATATGTTGAAGTGACAGGAGACTGGAGGCTCAAGATCATTTTTACAGACACAATGCAGATGTTCAGCAAAGTGGTTCCCCAGTCTGTGTTCCATCTCCCTAATGTAGAGGAGACATTGTGAACAGATTAGATCAAGGTGCAGGTAAATCACTGCTTCATCTGGAAGGTGTGTCTGGAGCCTTGGATAGTGAGGAGAGAGGGGGAAAATGGGCAGGTGTTACACCTTCTGCGATTGCAATAGAAGGTGCTGTTGAAGTGTGGGAGGTGTTGGGGGTGGAGGAGGAGTGAACCAGGCTATTCTGGAGCAAACAGTCCCTGTAGAAGGTTGACAAAGGAGGGGGTGGGGAATGTGTATCTGGTGGTGGCATCCCATTGGAGGTCGCAGAATTGATGGCTATTGATCCTATGGTTATGGATGCTGGTGGGATGGTAGGTGAGAATGGTATCACTGTTGTGGGAGGAAAGAGAGGGGGTGAGGGCTAAAATGTAGGACATGGGTTGAACACAGCTTAGGGTTCTGTCAATGACTGTAGCAGTGAATCCTTGTTTGAGGAAAAGGGTAGAGGTGTCTGAGGCTCTGCTGCAGAAGGTGGCATTATCAGAACAGATGTAACAGACTGAGAAAGTGGGAGAATGGAATGGAGCCCTCACAAGACGCAGGGTGTGAGGATGCATAACAAGCTCAATTCTCAAAGAATAATCAAAACTAAATATTATTCCATCCTCATAGGAACCATATTTTATGGGGCACAGTAGATGGCGCACTCAGCACTGAAACACAAGGTTGTGAGCTCAAGTACCACTTCAGAGACTTGAGAACATAAATTAATTCTAGCACTCCCTGTGTGGGACTGACTGAGTGCCTTTCGGATGAGACATTGAAAAAATGATCCCTGTTCTGTCAGTTGATGAGACCCTGTGCGGGACAAGTATTTCATTGGTTTTAAAACACTTTGAGATGTCTGGAGCTTTTGAAAGGCGCAATAGAAATAGGTTTTTCAAGTCCTTCTTTCTAAAGGCTATAAACTGTACATGGCCTGAGAGAAACAAAGTGTAATTTTCAGAAGTTGAGGCCCAAAACCGGAATCTAACCTGCAGATCCAATATTTAATGAACAAAAGATCAATCTGTGAAACATGCCCTCTGGAGAGCTGATGGAACCAGTATGATTCGTTCAAATACAAATTTAATGAGCTGCTTTCTGAAAACAAAATATAGGATTATGATGTTTCCCTGTTTTACATGTTTCCACTTTACAATTTTAAAAGGAGAGCAAGAGTTAATGGTGGAGAGTTTTGTCACTAGACCAAAAATTCAAATAGCGCGCTGGGTATACAGCAGATGATGAAATTTGAAAAAAGCTGAATTAATGCTGATTACCATGATACCATTGTTAATTATTGTAAAAGTCCACCTGGTTCACTAGTCAAGCATTTCAGATAATGTCCCAGCCATCACCATCATAATTTCTATACCAGTCAGAATGATGACAGTGGTGTCTGGGACATTGTCATACTCTCAGAATCAAGCCTAACAGACAGTGTCAACCCTCCCAATTTTGGTACTTAATGCAGATTTTTCAGAAAGTACTGTGTCTGCCATTGTCATTTCAAGGTTGGGTGTACAATTGAACAACTCACTGGGGTAGGAGGCTGTGATATCCCCATCCTAAATGAGGGGAGAGCAGAAGAAGCTGAAGCATTCAGAACAATCTTCAGCCAGAATTGCTAAGTGGGTGCTAGTCTTCAGCTGATTTGAATCACTCCACATGATGTTAAGAAATGGCTGTAGACACTGGATACTGTAAAGGATGTGGGCCGAAGAATATTCAAGCCCACGTGTTCTGAAGGCTTGTGCTCCCGAAATTGCCAGACCCCTAGCCAAGCTATTCCAAAATTGCTGTAACACTCGCATCTAGCCAACAATGTAGAAAATTGTCTCGTACTCAAAATACAGGTCAAATCCAACCCAGCCAATTAATACCCCTTCAGTTTCCTCTCAATCATCATTAAAGTGATGGAAGGTGTCACCAACAGTGCTAACAAGCAGCACCTGCTCGGCAATAACCTGCTCACTGACTGTCAGTTCGGGTTCCCCCAGCGCCACCTAGCTCCCGACTTCATTACAGCCTTGGTTCAAACATGGACAAAAGAGCTGAATTCCAGAGGTGAGGTGAGAGTGACAGCCCTTGACATCAAGGCTGCATTTAACTGAGTGTAATTTCAGGAAGTCCTAGCAAAGCTAGAGTCAGTGGGAACTGGGGCAAAATTTCTTTGCTGATTGGAGCCATACCTGGTATAAAGGAAAAGTGGTTGTGGTTGTTAGAGGTCAGTCATCTCTTCTCCAAGATATCACTGCTGGAGTTCCTCAGAGTAGTGTCCTAGGCTCAGCCATCTTCAGCTGCTTTATCAATGACCTTCCCTCCATCATAACATCACATGTAGGAATCTTCACTGATGATTGCACATTGTTCAATACCACTCATAAGTCCTCATGCTGAGTTCATGTCCAAAAGCAGCAAGACCTGAATGATATCCAGGCTTGGGCTGGTAGGTAACATTTTTGCCACGCAGGCACCAGGGAATGAGAGAAACTAACTATTGCCTCTTGAAATTTCAAAGGTGTTATCATCATTGAATCTCCCACTATCAAAGTCCTGGGATTATCATTGTCCAGCAACTGAACCACACAGTGGTTACAATAGCCAGTCAGAGGCAAGGAATTCTGGAGTGTGTAACTCACTACCTGATTCCTCAAAGCCTGGCCTGGCCAATGACACCTACGTCCTGTGAATCAATAAAATAGACAAACTAACAAGCCTGAAGGCTGTCGAGTCGCCCAGACCTGAAGGCTTTCATCCAAAGGTTTTAAAGGAACTGGCTACAGAGATAGTGGAGGAATTGGTTGAAATATTTCAGAATTCACTGAATTCCAGGAAGATTCTAGTGGATTGGAAAGTTTCTAATGTGGCTTACCTGTTCAAGAAGGGAGGTCGACAGAAAGCAGGAAACCATTGGCCAGTTAGTGTAACATCTGTCATTGGGAAAATGCTGGAATCCATTATTAAGGAAGAAAAAGCTGGACATTTAGAAAAGCTTAATGCAATCAAACAGAATCAACATGGTATTGTGAAGGGAAATCATGTTTGACAAATCTGCTGGAGTTCTTTGAGGATATAATGAACAGTAGTGATGAATGGATACTAATAGATGGAGTGTATTTAGATTTCAAGAAGTCATTTGTTAAGGTAACACTGAAAGGTTATTTCACAAAATAAGAGCTTATGGTATTAGAGGTAATGTATTGGCATGGATTGAGGATTGGTTAACACACAGGCAACAGAGAGTTGAGTCCTTTTCAGGTTGGAAAGACAACTGGTGGAGTGGCACAAGGATCAATCCTTGGGCCTCAATTATTTACGATCTATACTAATGACCTGGAAGTGGGGACACAGTATAATGTGTCCAAATTTGCTGATGAGATAAAAATAGGTGGGAGGGTTGTTTTCAGCACATGAGGAACTAGCATGGGCTATAGATAAATTGAGTGAATGGGCAAAATCTTGGCAGATGGAGCTTATTGTAGGAATGTGAGATCATGTATTTTGGCAAAAATCAAAAGGCAGACTATTATTTAGATGAAGACTGACTCCAAAAAAAAAAAGGCAGCACGGAGAGATCTAGGTGTTCCTGTGCATGAAACATAAAATGTTGCACTTGCATGCGAACAAGTAATTACGTAATTATTGTTAGGGAGTTTAAAAACAGGGAAGTCTTGTGATAACTGTACAGGGTGTTGGTGAGGCCATGCATCTGGAGTACTGTGTACAGTTTTGGTTCCTGTATTTAATAAGAATGTATTGTTCAAAAGGGATTTCACTTCACTGTCCTTGGGATGAAGGGGTTGCCTTAACGAGAACAGCTAAACAAATTAGGCCTTTTTATTAGGTTGGAGGGAGGTGGGGGCCACTGGCTGGGCCAGTGTTTATTGACCATTCCAAGTTGCCCGAGCAGGTGATGGTGAGCTGCAACACAGGATGGGCAATAAATGCTAGCCTGGCTAATGACTCCCCCATCCTATGAATAATTTTTTGAAAATAGAAGAATGAGGAGTTATCTTATTGAAACATACAAGAGTCTGAGGATAGACATTGAAATGATGTTTCCACTCAAGGAGGCATCTCAAACTAAGGGACATAGTGACAAAGTATAGGCAAAACTCATTTAAAAGTGAGATGTGAAGCCATTTATTTTCCCAGACGGTAGTGAATATCTGGAATTCTCTGCCCAAAACGTTGTGGAGGCTGGGTTCCTGAAAGTATTTAAAGAGCAGGTAGATAGATTTTTGAAATATCAGGGAAATTGATGGCTACGTTGAGCTAACACAAAAGCAGAGGTGAGCCCTGGGGCAGATCAGCTATGATCTGAATAGTGGTGCAGCCTTGAGGGGCAGAATGGCCTACTCCTATTTCGCTATACTCTTTTGTTTGGGAGGAGCAGGTGACTTTGCTCCTGTGGTTCCCTAAACCATCCTCACCATGGTGGGGGCGGGTGTTTCATGCCTCATGTCTGTTGCAGACTCATAGATCATGATTGCTGTCATAGTCCAACACTCCTCCACATCACTTTCAGGAAAGTAGATGAGGAACTAAATGGTCTGAGGTCTTATTATGCTCAAGGAATTCCTATACTGCCTTTGTTCATCCTTGTCATGATGATTGCCTAACATGATGTATCAAGATGACATTAATGTGTAGTTTGTGAGAAAGCAGTTTCCAGGATTCACTCACATGCATGAGACTGTCTCAAAGAAACCTCTGTGAAATAAATACACATACATACAGTTATTTTGCAATGTCTGCAAATCTGTATGTGTATGGACAAAGTTATACTTTCCTGACTGTAACGTGCATGTGCTAATTTACGGAACAGCAATTCAAAAGTATTTCATTCTCTGTAAAGTGGTTTGACAATGTGAAACATGCTACACACAGCAATGTCTTAAGTGAACTTTGCTCTGAAGAGCATTTGAGTTTCCAGAATTGCATTTGATAGAATTTCTGTTTGTCTTCTCCCCAGAATAAAGCCAGAAGATGGAATGGACTTTGGAGTATCGCTGTTATTTTATGGGTTGTATTATGGAGTGTTGAGTCGTGACTTTGCAGAAATGTGTGCAGACTACATGGCATCAACAATCGGGGTAAGGTGACCCCAGAGGCAGCAACCTGTTTTATCAGCTGTTTTCCATCTGTATAGCTGCGTTAATGATTTTGTAATTACCTTCCACTGAGTGATTAGATGATATGCGGAAGATTTTATTGCCTCATAAGAACAGAATGATTGCATCAGACTATTCAGTTAATGTTTTAGCTGATCTCTAGCACTTGCGTTCGCCTTTTTCCTTTGACCCTTGACACCATTATCCACAAAACTCTTTCTATCTTAGCCTTGAAAAGTCCAGTTAAACCCCAGCCTCCATAGCCTTTATTTTGGGAGGAGAACGTTCCATATTTCCACTCCCTTTCGGCAGAAGAGGTGCTTCCTGACATCCTTGAATGGCCTAGCTCTAATTTTAATATGCTGCCCCCCTGTTCAAAACTCTCTTTCTTATCCTTTTCTTTCTCCCTCCCTGTCTCTTCTCCCCTCTCTCATTTTCGCACTGTCTCTCTTTCTCTTTCCACGCGCTCTCTCTTTTTGCTCTCCCCCTTCCCCCTCCAACCACAGGAAATGATTCTTCTCACTTTACAACTTCAGTCAGCCCAATTAGATTATCCTTTCATCTTCTAAACAAAATAAGCCAAGGTAATGTACCCTATTTTCACATTCTGTACCGTTTCAACCTTTTCTTCATTCTGGTGAATCTGGTATCTGCAAAAGGAATTTCCTCCTGTCCACTGCAGCCCAGATCCTGGTCCACATGCTCCTGAGCCACTTTTTGTCCTGTTACTGAGGCGTTCCTCCCAGAAATCCGGTGTGGCTTCCAACAATCCAGGGACACTATCCACTTGGTCTTCCGTCATCCAAAAAAATGTCAGGAGCGAAGTCTAGAATTGTTACTCCCCTTCTTGATCTGACCAGGGTGTTTGATTCTCCAAATTGTGAAGCTCTATGGATCATCATTCACTGCTTTGATACCCATTGATGTTTGTCACCATCCTGAGACTATTGTGTAACAATATATCTGGTGCTTTGGAGGGCCTAAAGCTGAGACCTTTAACATCCAGGCCAGGATCAAACCACATTATGTGATCGCCCTGACTATCATCTACCTGAACATCCTTATCCACTTCATCAGAGATGACTTACCACCTGGTATCAGCATCCAGTATCAACTTTAGTTGCTCCTGAGCAAAAGCAAAACTCACCACTGTGGGCATTCATGGCCTTGAGTTTGCAGATGACTGCTGAATGATGGTCACTCTGCACAGAACAGGATGAAGATTTTCCACCAGCCTTCCCTGGGTCAGTTGAGCAAACCCTATATCATCTATGCTGGTGGGCTGGCTCTGAAGTTTGTGCAACACTTCCTGTCCTGAGGAGCTACTGTCAATGACAAGGTTCAGCACAGAGTCAACAGTATGAGCACTGCCATTGTCAAGCTGCAGCCACATGTCTTTGTGGAAGTCAGTAAAGATCCTGGTCTGTAAGGTTGTTATGTTGATGAACTTCCTGCACTGCCGTGAAATCTGGACTGTCTACCAACATCATATTAAGATCCTTGAGAGCTTTCACCATTGGCATCCAGATGCCCAGAAACTTCTTCCCCTCTCCTCTTCTGCCTGCTCTCCATTAGTTCCACTTTTAGCATTAAAGCCTTTGATAAGTTTCCGCATGGTAGATTAATTAGTAAAGTTAGATCATCCAGGATCCAGGGTGAGCTTGCCAATTGGATACAATATTGGCTTTATGGTAGGAGGCAGAAAGTGGTGTTGGAGGGTTGTTTCTCAGACTGGAGGCCTATCACCAGCTGTGTTACACTGGAATTGGTACTAGGTCCACTTTTGTTTGTCATTTATATAACTGATACAGATGAGAATATGGGAGGTATGGTTAATAAGTTCGCAGATGACACCAAAATTGGTGGTATAGTGAGCAGTGAAGAACGTTACCTAAGATTACAAAGAGATCTTGATTAATTGGGACAGTGGTCTGAGAAGTGGCAGATGGAGTTTAATTTCAATAAATGCAATGTATTGCATTTTGGTAAAACGAACAAGGGCAGGACTTGTACAATTAATGGTAGGGCCCTGGGTAGTGTTGTTGAACAGAGAAACCTGGGGGTTCAGGTACATAATTCTTTGAAATTTGCATCACAGGGTGGATAAGAAGATGTCTAGCACGCTTGCCTTCATTGCTCAGACCTTTGAGTATAGGAGTTAGGACATCATGTACAGGGCGTACAAGACATTTTTGAGGCCTCTTCTGGAGTACAGTATGCAGCTCTGGTCGCACTGTTGTAGAAAGGATATTATTAAACTAGAGAGGGTTCAGAAAAGATTTACTAGGATGTTGTCAGGACTGGAGGGTTTGAGTTATGAAAATAAGCTAGGACATTTTTCACTGGAGCTTAGGAGGTTGAGGAGTGACCTTATAGAGGTTCATAAAATCATGAGGATCATAGATAAGGTGAATAGCAAAGGTCTTTTCTCTCAGGTGGGGAAGTTAAAAAACTATGAGGCACATTTTTACGGTGAGAGGTGAAAGTTTTAAAAAGCACATGAGGCAACTTTTTTTACACGGTGTCGTTCATATGTGGAATGAACTGCCAGGTACAGGTACAACATTTAAAAGACATTTGGATAAGTACATGAATAGGAAGGGTTTGGAGAGATTTGGGCAAAACACAGGCAGATGGGACTTGTTTGGTTTGGGAACATAGTCAGCGTGGATAGTTGGACTGAAGGGTTTGTTTCCTTGCTGAGTCACTCAAAGGAAAAGGTATAAATGTTTGGAAACTCCTCCAGGTTGCCAGAGACGTCCCTGAAGAAACAAAATTTCTAGAAAGTGACTGCAGTTTCTGGGATGTCCTTTTTTTACCCCTTTGACTGCTGGGCCTGCAAAAAACAAGTCTAAGACCTGAGAGGCTTAATTAGGGTAGATCTCGAGTCCTCAATGCCAGTTCTTTTCTGTAATTAGGGCAATAAACCCCATTTCTTATCTCGTTGAACTTTTCTAGTTTTTTCCGACATCACCTGATTTCCAATGAAAGCAGCAAGTGGCTTATAGCAGACATTAAAATGTGGACTCCGGTTTCCAAGAAATCAGATGGTACAACTTCAAATAGTCCAAAACCTTCCAGCATTTCCCAAATAGCCTGTAAATATAAATATGTATTCCCAATGTCTCTTACCACCCCAACTCAATCCCAGGTTTCATTTGATTCTTATGCAGATGGTTTGCAGAATTGGCAGCATAATTAAAATCTGTTTCTGAAGCTGTTTTTTCATCCTCCCCACTGTCCTAACACAGACTGTTTCGTTGCATTTTAATGAAACTTTTGCCTTTGATAGAAGGCAAAGATTGTATGTTGAAGTAGTAGATCAAAGCCATGGTGGAGGCGGACTCAATTAATATATTAGAAAGGAAATTTGAGTGTAATCTGAGGAGGAAGAATGGACAGGGGTAGGGGGTAGAAAGCTGTTGATTAGTTGCTATGGCACCTAATCCAACAAGGCACAAGCCACTTTGTGGCTCTGACTTGACTGCAAGGTGTAATAGTGGGGACGGAGAAGGAAGTCAATTAAGGGCTATAAATTCTATTTCTGCACGCAACAGCTTGCCCCATTGCACAAAAACGTGCTGATCCAAAATTTGGCTGCTCAGTTATCAAAGGCTCATCTAGCCTGATGGGCATTATATTCAATTTTGAGTGACCACTGCCAGTATCAAATCTGTACCACATTCCTTCTAATCTCTGTATATTTAAACAATTGCTTTCTGTTTTCCTACTTGAGTATTCCTCTGAACACCTCATGACAGTGCCTATTTAGCCAGAACATCCTGGGTTTGATGGTGAATTGTTATCCTCTATTACAACTGTGACGGAAGAAGTGCCCTAATGGTCATGCCCCACTATTTCAACACTCATGATTAGTGTCAGTTTATTGATTCAGTTACCAAAATGGCCAATTCCACTCATTCGTACTACTATCAAGACTAGTAGAAAAATAACTAGGCTTTGCTAATGAATTCAAAATAATCCGTTTATTATGAACAAAATTTTATTCTTAGATCAAGTGACAAATTCTGGTTAACACTTAATCTATGATTCGGAATTAAAACTATATTCCCTTAATCCCACATCCAGATACACACGCAATAAAACAAGACAAGTTGATGCAGAAATGATTTTCTTTTTAAGAGTCAAAATAGAAAAGCAAATTTGTGATCCATGGGTCTGGAAGCAAAAGATAAAATATATAAATCTTATTTCTGCTGAATTTCTTTTTGATGAAGCTGAACTGCTGATTGCTGTAATTTGATAAATGTCCCGTTCTGACACTAGTCAACTTGGATTTGAATTGTTGAGAATTGTTTATAGCTCCCTACTTAGGGGCTTACCAGGAAGAGAGACATTGTTTGGTCATAGGGGATAAAGGAGGATAATTGCACTTACTTGAAGTTCCAGTAAAGACATGATGGGCAGATTGACCTCCTTTAATGCTGTAACAATGTTGTGATTCTGACAATGCTGTAAAATGTTCACTTGCAGGAAAGTGCCTGAAAAACAAATTGAAAACACCAGATCAAAATTCCCCCAATTCGTTCTCAAAAATGTGGAAACCACAGCAATGATAAAACTCATTAGAAGCTCAAACATTAAAAGTAGATTCACCATCATCCCAGAGGATGATAGGCTGCTCTCCCATTAGTGAGAGATGAATGGTATAAGTTTAACCTGAGGATCACCATGTCTTGGGTGAGGTTGAGAAGGCTGGACTTCATGGTAACTTCAGCCAGTACAGGGATATTATGGTACACTTGTCAAGAGTATTGAATGTGCCACAGTTTATGGAGAGTGTGATGTAGGAAGCCAGGCCAAAATAGTATTGGTGCAGTCAAGGCACTTTGTCAGTTCGTTGCTTTGTTTAAGTATTCACGATCCTATACTTTGACTCAGCAACATCACATTCATCTCCCAGCCAGAGATTTCCGACTTGAACTCCATAACCTAAATTGTTACTTCACCACAATGTCAGACATGCTGAATCTTTTCAGCTGTTAGATCAGGGTTTTGTTGAATATTTTAAAGAAAACTGCACAGCACTGTTCACAGGAATGTTCTCTTGGCATCCAAACAATTTTTATTGCTTAACTAGGACCTCCAGAAACAATTTGATAGAGTTCTTTGATGGCGTAACAGAGAACGTTAATTAAGCTCATGCAGTAGATTTTATACACGTAGACCTTTGGAAGGCATTCTGCAAAGTTCAATGGGACACATGGGAGGATCATTATAAAGGTCAAAACCCATGGAATTAAGTGCAAAGTGGCAGCATAGATATAAGATTGATTCAGGGACCAATTAGTCAAGCGGCACCTGCTCAGGGATGCCCTGTTTACGTTCTGCCAGAGCCACTCAGCTCCTGACCTCATACAACTTTGGTTGAAACATGAACAAAGAAGCTGAATTCTAGAGGTGATATCAGAGTGATAGCCTTTGACATCTAAGCCACATTAGGCTGAGTGTGGTATGAAGGAGCCCTAACAAAACTTTTATCAATGGGAATTGGGGCAAACTTTCCACTTGTTCAAGTCGTACCTGGCACCAGGAATATGGTCGTGATTGTTGGGGGACAGTCATCTCACCTCCAGGACATGTCTGCAAGAGTTCCTCAGGGTAGTGTCCTAGACCCAACCATTTTCAGCTGTTTCGTCAGTGATGTTCCCTCCAACATCAGGTTAGCAGTTGAGGGGTGAGGTCTTGTTCATGGTTCAGTCCCTTGCACTGAAAGTTCATGTGCTGCTGCTTGTAATTCAGGTGAACATTATGCATGGAACCCATGTGATCATCAAAGTAAGGGAGATTTCTTCATGTTCTAGGCCAGGCAATATCACCAAAAGCAGGTCCTTGGGACATTTGAGGAGGAGAAAAAAGAAAATATTTCAATAGTGACATGGACTTTGAATTTAATCTTATTAGTATGTTCTCTATGTGGCACACTTCTGCTTGCAAAACAACTACATGTATTCATATGCAGGGCTCAGTCAACTACAAGGGAAAATAATTTGTCCAGGCATTCTGCCTTTTCAGTTGAACAAAAATGTTTCAGGAACACTGTTATAATGGCTAACTTATGGCATGACAGACCAATCAGAGTCCAATTGTCAACCAGTCAGTAGTTTTTCATGCAATGTAAATTGTTGTTCCCTATGAGATTTGACCCTCTTGTGATTCTGTCCTGATCGACTGCAAGGTAAAAGGCTTTGACTGCATGTTTCTTTCTTTCAGCAATATTGTTTTGTTCTACCAAGCAAAAAGAATAAGCCACTTTTACATCACACCATTCATGACCTTGAGGTGTCCCACTTTCCAGCCAGTGGATTTCTTAAATTGTTATCACTGTTATAATGTAGGAATAAGTTATTTCTGAAAGCACTGTCCAAATTGCTGTCGTTGTTTGAAGTGTTTGTTGTGTATTACAGTACTACAGTGCATCAGGGATGCCAACCAAACACCTCTCCAATGAAATCTGTGCAGTCTGTGGACAAAAAATCTTTGTGGATGTCAATGAGGAAGGCATCATAGAAAATACCTACATGCTGACCTGTAACCATGTGTATCCTTCAAAGTGCAGGAGATACAGCAAGGAACCAAATCTGACACTTGTCAAAATGATGAATTTTCTTATTTTTCAATGTCACCATGACAACACTGTATCAAAGGATCTTTGCAATGTAGCAATACAACTTAAGGTTAGTGCACAGAGGGATGGGAACATGTTACTGCACTTGGCCTCTGGACTGCTAATTTGGGACTTCAGATCCCAGTACGAGTGCCCATATGTTGATGCCTGTCTCTGGAAAGAAGAGAAACCAAGTGTCCCCTTTTGCTGCTCTCTGGCCACCACCCACTCATGGGCCTCTGTCCCTCCTCCGTTCCATCCCGCACTCAGGCTTTGTTTGTCCCTCACTCCGTCCTGCTCTCAGGCCTCATTCCTAGGGTGACTCTTTCTTTCATTCCCTGTTTAAAATGATGAAAACAGTTGATAGGCTAAATAGGGGAGGAGGTGGTGATTATGAAATTGAATATGAGCTAGACCATTCAAGGTTATGTCAGGAGGCAGTTGTTTGCACAAAGGGGTGTAGAAGTCTCTTCCTGCGCCACCTCCCACAATACTATGGGTTAAAAATTTCTGTAGGCAGAGCGGAGTTAAGCCATGATTGAATTGAAAGGCAGAGCCAATTTAAGGGGCTGAATGGCCTTCTTGTGTTCCTGTGACCAGAACACCCACTCCTTGTGTGTCAACTATGCTCCTGTCAGGAACTGGTGGGTGTGCATCTATATCCCCATATCCTGCCCTCTGCACATCCTCCAACTGCCTAAGTCTTGCCTCCTTGGCAGAGTGCAGACAGCAATCCTGAACTCAACCTGTGCTGCTCATGACTGTGATGTGTGGATCATTTGTCAAATTTTAGCATTGATGCAAAATTAAAAGCAATGTGTAACTTCCTCACCGGAAGGAAATTTGTGCAGCTGTATTTGGCCTCCACATTAGAAATCTTCCAAAAATACTCCTCTGTGCTTCTGTTTTAGAAAACCCCAATCCCCCACCATGAAGCCTGAGGTTTCTTATATTTACAGATGTAATGTCATTTTTTAGTTTGTCTTTCTCCCATTAGAATATTTGGGAAGACTACACAAAAATCCCCAACAATCTTTCCCCTATAGAGTCCCTGCAGTTGTTGTTCAAAAAAGCAGAATAATTTGATTTTTTTTTCCAGTAATAGTGTGTGTCCAGGCCACCTGGCCCACTGGGCAGTCACATTTGGTCCAGGCTTTGAAACCAAGCAGGATGATTTTCTCATCTTGCTTAAACACCTTTTCCTTCTAGTCTGTTCAAAAATGTACATTTTCCATCCTCTCCATTCCCTGTTCCCTTTAAAATATCACTGATTTTTTTTTTCCCCAGACCTTTATTGTATATTCTTTAAAGCCTGTCATAAAGTGCTCATCTGATTTTGTCTACCATCTACTCTCATACTTTTCGTTTACTCCCCGTCATTCTCCATTCCATCTCCCCCATCATTTTCCTATCCCCCATCATTCTTCTCCCCTCCCCCATCAGTCTCCCCATCTGTCGTTTTCTCACCATCTTTGTCATGTTATCTCTCTCTCTCTCCCTCTCTCTCTCCCTCTCTCTCTCTCTCTCTCTCTCTCTCTCTCTCCCCCTCTCTCTCTCTCTCTCTCTCTCTCACCCACCCCTTCTTTGTCATTCGTTTTCTCTATTTGTCTGTTTGGCTCTCTTTTCCCACCCTTCATTGTCTATCTCTCCCTGTTCCCCTTTATGCCATTCATTCTCCCTGTCTCTCGCGCTCTCGCGCTCTCGCGCTCTCTCGCGCTCTCGCTCTCCCTCGCGCTCTCGCTCTCCCTCGCGCTCTCGCTCTCCCTCGCGCTCTCGCTCTCTCGCTCTCCCTCGCGCTCTCTCTCTTCCGCCCCCTCTCTCTCGCCACTACCCTCCAACTCCAATCTTCTCTCTCTGTTCCTCTCTACTGTCATTCTCTCTCTTCTCCCTGCCCCTGTCTCTCTCTCTTTCTCTCTCGCTCCCACTCTCTCTCTCTCTCTCTCTCTCTCGCTCTTTCCCCCAATCCCTGACCCTTTCATATTCTGTTTCTTCCCAACCCCACCTTGCTGTTGCTCCCTCCACACCCCTATCCCTGTCATTCTGAAAGCACAGTAGCCAGTGGCGTGATTAAAATTCAGGATATTCAGGAAGCCAACTTTGGGAGAGTGCAGAGTACTCAGTGGGTTGTGGGGTTGGGATATATGACCGAGATGGAGAGGGGTGAGGCCAGAAAGGAATTTGAAAGCAAGAGTGAAGAATTTTATGTTGTCAATTCCATTGGATTGATGTTGCTGTTAATCTTCTGCCCTGTTACAGGTTCATGCTCCTGGCAGGCTGAGTCACGTTTTCCTTTCCTTAACCACTGTTCACCAGATTTCACGAATTCTGCATTCGAGGTTGGTGCATCGTCGGGAAGAAACAGACCTGTCCATATTGTAAAGAGAAGGTGGATCTAAAGAGGATGTTTAGCAACCCGTATCCTTCTTCCATATTGTTCCATTGTGAAAAGGACAAAAGGGATAGACCTGAAAATTCCAGAGAGAATTCTGAGAATTATATCTGCCCTTGGAGAGATATAGATTAATCAGTGATCATCAGCAAGGATTTGTTAAGAGAAGGTCCTGTTTGACAAACTTGATTGAATACTTTGAGGAGGCATCCAGGAGTGATGAGGGTAATGCATTTGATGTGGTCTGCATGGACTTTTAGCAAGGCTTTTGATAAGGTGTCTCATGGCAGGCCGCACAAGGAAGTAAGATCCCCTGGGTCCAAGTCAAAGTGGCATGTTTAATCCAAAATTGGCTGAGAGGCAGGATGCAGCGTGTGATGGTGGAGACATGTTTCTGTGACTGGAAGTCTTTCCACTGGAGTTCCACAAGGCCCAGTGCTGGGGCCCATGGTGTTTGTGGTTAAAATTATTAATTTGGATTTAAACAGAGGGTGTATGATCAAGAAGTTCATGGATGACCTGGAAGCTGGTGGGTATTAAATAGAGAGGAGGATGGCTGTAAACTGGAGGAAGATATCAACAGACTGCTTGGGTGCACAGAGCAGTGGCAAATGAAATTCAACCCGGAATATGTGAGGTATAGCGCTTAAGACAGTTAACAGGGCAAAGGATTACAGTATAAATGGTAGGGCCTTGGAAAGTACTGATGATTAGGTGGACCTTAGTGAGTATCCACAGATCATTGAAGATGTTAAGAAGCCATAAAGGATACTTTTCTTTATTAGCCAAAACAGAATACAGAAGCGGGGAGGTGATGCTGAAACTGTGCTGGTTAGGCCGCAACTTGAATACTGCGTGCAGTTCTAGTCACCTAGGAAGGATGTGATTGCAGTCGAGAGGGTGCAGAGGAGGTTTGCCAGAACATTTCTTGAATTGGAGTGTCTGAGATGTGAGAATTTGTTAGAGTGGGTGGTTAGGCCAAAAGGGGACCTGATGAAGCTTTATAAGATTGAGGAGTATAGATAGGATGGACAAGAAGGCATTTTTTTCCATTAGTAGGGGGATCAGTAACCAGGAACATGGATTTAAGGAGTGAGTTAGAAGTCTAAGCGGAGAGTTGAGATTTTCTTTCACCTAGAGGGAGTATGGAACTCACGCCTGAAAGAAACTCTCATACTGCCCAAAACATTATTCAGATATTCACTTGCCAAAGGCTGACAAATGGAATTAGTGTAGTCAGAACTTTGAGTGGTGTGGACACAAGGACCAAATGTTTTCCTTTTGTGTTGTGAACATTTGTGTCTATGAGTCAGCTGATGCAAGAGCATGAAGAGTGAATGTACACGGCCATATCTATCGCTGATTTAATTTGTATGAGAATCAAAGCGTTTTTGATTTTTCTTTAGGTGCGTAAAAGTAGAGACTGTCAGCTGGCACCCCAAAAACACACTCAGTGCACATATGCAAAACATGCATGTGCAGTCCTGCCTGCCAGTGACGTCATTCTGTTCCATTGTTCTTATTTATTGTATTTTTTTCTATATTCATTCACAGGATGTTGTCATCGTTGGTCAGGCCAGCATTATTGCCCTTCTCTAATTGCTCAGGGGGCAGTTAAGAGCCAGTCACATTGCTGTGGGTCTGGAGTCCCATATATCCTAGACTGGGTAAGGATGGCAGTTTCCTTCCTTAAAGGACATTAGTGAACGAATTAGGTTTTTCTGACAATCAACAATGGCTATGTGGTCACCATTAGGCCAGCTGTTTATGCCAGTTTTTTTAAAAATTGAATTTAACTTTCACCATCTACCATGTTGGGATTCAAGCCCCATGTCTCCACAGCATTGTCTTGGGCTTCTGGATTGCAAGTACAGTGACATTACTGCTACATCATTATGTGCCCTATTATTTGGGCACTGCCAGGGCTTACTGGCAGGCCGTTTAATAATGTGTATATGTGCAGAGTGTTTCACATTCACAATGTGAACATTTCAGGGCTGTCAGGAGACAGCCATAAAGCAAGTTCAGTGTTTGATTTAGAATAAAACTCACTCTAGTCATTAAACACTCCCAGAACAGATCCAGTATGAGGTTATATACAGAGTAAAGCTCAGTCTACCCTGTCCCCAGCAAACGGGTACAGCACGAGGTTAGATACAGAGATTCCTCTTTGTTGCCTCCATCAAACGCTCCCAGGACAAGGATAGACATATCCTAGCTCTGTGACTTTTTACCTGTTTCCCTTGTAGGGCTGTTGGTTCTTCTCAGGAGATGCTGCTAATTTGAGTGAAAAGGATTGATAGACCTGAGATTTTTAAATTGATCTCATCATACCTTTCTGCAGCTCTGCGCATACCGTAGTCGTATTGCACGTTATGGTAGTTTGCTTCAGCGACCTTCCCTAAAACTCAACACAAATAACTACTTACCCAAAGATCTAAGAGGGAAATGAACCTGCCTAATTATTTCAAATTACTAACTTTTAAATGTGTTGCATTGTCATGCCAGACAAAATAGTTTGTTCAGCCCCTATCACTAATTCTTGGAATAGTTTAGTTGGATCATTGCTGAGTCTCGCAGTGTGAGGGGTTGTTACTGTCAGTAAAGGCTTTATATAAAACAGCTGTTCTCCTTTTGAAGCTAATTTTGAGCATTTGAAAAGAGCATGCGTTTACAATCTGGTGCAGGGGGAGAACGCAAGAAAATGAACAATGTGGTTTCCTGGCACCTTGCCAGCGCTTGCTATGTGTTTGGCCAAAAAAATATTTGTGTTAGATGTGTGATACTGAGAAACTCTGAAAACAATAAAATCAGTGGACCCCGTGCAGTCGTTAAGAACAAACTTGCATTTATATAGTACCATTCACAGCTTCAGTGTCCCAAAATGCTCTCTGAAGAGTCCAAAGATGTGCAGGTTAGGTGGATTGGCAATGCTAAATTGCCTATAGTGTCCAGGGATGTGAGGGCTGGGGGTATGAGCTTTGGGAAATGCAGGGTTACAGGGATAGGGTAGCTTTTGAGTGGGAAGCTCTTTGGAGGGTCAGTGAGGACTCGATGGACTGAGTGGCCTGCTTCCACACTGGAGGGATTGTATGATTCTCTGAAATGTGGTCCCTGTTGTAACTAACAAAATGCAGGAACTCATTTGCGTACACAGCAATATGATAATTGCCAGATAATCTTAACAATGTTGACTGAAAGAAAGATAAATATTGGCTCAGGACAATGGAGAGAGCTTCCCTATATTTCTTCTGGAATCAGAGGTATAAGTGCTGGATAAATTACTGAGACTAAAGGCTGACATGTCCCCTGGATCTGGTGGCCTGAATCCTAGGGTCATTAGAAAAAGTAGCTGCAGAGATAGTGGATTCATTGGTTGTGATATCCCAGAATTCTCCAGATACTGGGATGGTCCTGGTGGATTATAAAACCAGATAGGTAATACCTCTCATCAAGAAAGGACAAAGGCAGGAAGCAGAAAACCATGAGCCGTTTAGCTTAACCATCAATCATAGAGAAATTCATGAATCCATTGTTAAGGAGTTATTAGCAGAACCTTTATAAAAGCTTGCAGTCAAGCAGAATGAACATGATTTTACGAAAGAGAGCTGGTAGATAAAGAGGAACATAGTGCATTTAGGATCTCTGAAAGGTAGTCACTAAGGTGTCACACAAAAGGTTACTTTTCAAGATAAGAACTTATGGTGTTAGGGATAGCATATTAGCATGGATAAAGTAACTGAATGGCCTACCTCACTTATTTCTTATGATCTTAGAAAATAATGGTCATAGGACCAGAGTAAATACGCCATTGGTTTGACATCTCTTGTGAAAGGCAGGTCCCCCAACAATGCATCATTCCCTCAGTATGGCGCTGGAATGTGTCACCCTAGACTATGTGCTCTGATTTCTGGAATGGGGGCTTAAACCCATCGCCTCCCACCCTTCTGAAGAGAGGCCGAATAGGCTCAGGATGTTTTCTTTGGAGCATAGAAGACTGAGGGAAGATCCTGACAGAGGCGTATGAGATTGAGGAGCATGGACTGGATGGATAGGAAGAAGATGTGCCCCTTAGTTGAAAGGTCAATAACAAGGGGCACAATTTTTAACTGGAAAAGCAGGAGGTTTAGAGGGGATTTGAGGAAAACATTTTTCACCAGAGGGTGGAGGGAATCTAGAATGCACTGCCTAGGAGGATAAGAAAGGCAGGAAACCTCCACCTTTAAAAAGTAAGTGGCTGAGCATTTGAAATGTCATCACATTTGCGACGATGAGCCAAGTGCTGAAAAGTGCGATTAGTACAGATAGATCGATCCAGACCCGATGGGCTGAAGGGCCTCTTTTTGCTGCATGACTCTATAACCCAGTGAATCATCTTTACCAAAGCAGGTGGTCTGGCCATTTATCTCGTTGCTGTTTGTGGGATCTTACTGTGTCCAATTTGACTCCCTTATATCTGCCTTACAACAGTAACTAAGTTTCCTCCTCTGTTTTTTAAAGTTTTATAGGACTTACTGTACTAAGATGACAAATGTTATGACTGCAAAGATTTAGAATGTGTAATTTTCTAGCCCAGAGAGCTCTGAAAGTTCAGGCATCAGATATATGCAAGTCAAAGATTAAGGGAATGAAGGGATGTGGGGAAAGGGAACATAGGAACAGGAGGGTGCCGTTCAGTCCCTGGAGCAGGTTCCACCATTCAGTGAGATCATGGCTGATCTGTGGCCTATCTACATATCTCTGCCTTTCACTCATATCGCTTGGGTATTGTTGGGGTAAAAAATGTTGATTGTATTGAGTGGCAAAGCAGACTTGAGGAATTGAATGGTCTCTTCCAGCTTCACTAACAATAAAGCTCTCTGCGATGTCCTGAGATTGTCAGAGAGGATATATAAAGACAGGTTTGTTCTTTATTTTGTTGACAGTTGCTTCTCACATGACATTGGCCTATTGTTTAACTCACCTGGAGATAGAATCTCTTAGAATTAGGGAGCGGAACACTTTTTTATACAGAGATGTTACAAAATGGAGTGTCAGTGGTGCAAAAGGAGGCCATTCATCCCATCTTGTCTGCATTGTCGTTCTTAGCATTAATGCCAAACTCTGCCCTCTTTCCTATATCCCTGTACACTGTTTTTATTTAAATAATAGAAAATTTAAATAACAGACCCTAACTACCTGCTGTGTGAAAAAGTATTTTCTTGCCTTGCATTTGTTTCTTTCACAAAACACTTCAAAACTGTGTCATCTATTTCTTGGTTTTATTCATGAGCAGGAACAGTTTCTCCATATTTATTCTGTCTAAATCCTTCAGGCTATTGAAAGTTTCTGTCAAATTTCCTCTTGGTCTTTGCCTATCCAAGGAAAACAATCCCAGCTTCTCCAAACTGTCCTCATAACTGAAGTTTTTTCCCCCCTGAAATCGTTCCTCGGCCCCCTCCAGTGCATTCACATCTTGCCTAAAATGTAGCAAACAGAGCTGTAATCAGTACTCCAGATGAGGTCTTAAGTGTCCTATATAAATTCGTCATAATCTCCTAGCTGTTGTACTCTCTACCCTATTAATAAAGCCAAGAACATGCATGCTTTATTAACAGCTATCCTGCCACCTTTGATGATTTATGCACACGTGCACCCATCCTGAAAACCCATTAGTACTTTAGAGTAGACCACTCACCCCTTTGAGTCTGCTCTGCCATTCAATAAGATCATGGCTGATCTGATTTTAACCTCAGCTGTACATTTCTGCCTATCCCCAATAATCTTCTTTCCCCATGGTAATCAAGAATCTGTCTACTTGTATCTTTAAGAATACTTAAGATTCTACATCCACTGCCTTTTGAGGAAGGGAATTCCAAAGACATCCCTCTAAGAGAAAATATGTTTTCTCATCCCTGGTTTAAACAAGTATCCCCTTATTTTTAATAGGTCTAGGTTCTTCCACAAGAGGAAGCATCCTTTCAACATCAAGTCACAGAGTCATGCAGCACAGAAACAGACCCTTTGATCCAACCGTCTTTCAGTTTGTACTGTTTCTCCATGTTCTTTGTGTCAAAGTATATCACCCTGTAGTTCTCTGCATTGATCTTCATCGACTACATATCTGCCAAGTTGATGAACTTGTCAACACTGTTTTCTGTTAGTTGCCAGACTTCCTTTGTAATCCCCTTTTGCTTCTGTTATTTGCTTTTTCACCTTTCTTTCCCCTTTCCCTCATGGGACGAGGACATCACTGGCTGGCCAGAATTTGTTGCCCATCCCAAGCTGCCTTTGAGAAAGTGGTGGTGAACTATTTTCTTGAACTGCTGCGCTCCATGTGTTGTAGGTAAACCCACAATGCTGTTAGGGAGAGAGTGTCATGACTCTGACCTAGTGGCAGTGAAAGAATGGTGATCTATTTCCAAGTCAGGATGGTGAATGGCTTGGAGGGAAACTTTCAGGTGGTGGTATTCCCATGCATCTGCTGTCTTACTCCTTCTAGATGGAAATGATTATGGGTTTGGAAGGTACTGTCTAAGGATCTTTGGTGAATTTCTGCACTGTATTTTGTAGATAGTAGTGCTACCAATGCTACTGAGAGTTGGTGGTGGAGGGAGTGGATGCTTGTGGATGTGGTGATAATCAGGTGGGCTCCTTTGTCCTAGATGCTCTCAAGCTTCTTAAGTGTTATTGGAGCTGCACCTATCCAGGCAGTGGGGAGTATTCTGTCACACTCCTGATTTGTGCCATGTAGATGGTGGACAAGCTTTGGGGAGTAAGGAGGTGAGTTGCTCTCTGCAGAATTTCTAGCCTTTGACCTGCGTTTATAGGTGAGTCCAGTTGAGTTTCTGGTTAGTGGTAACCCTCAGGATGTTGATAGTGGGGGAATTCAGTGATGGTAACACCATTGAATGTCAAGAGGCAATTAGATTGTCTCATATTCTGAATCTTCTATATTCAGCTTGGTGGACTTGCTGCAAGAGCAGTTGGCGTCAAAGGTAACATTCAAAGAGAAATTAGATATGTACAGTATTTGAGAAGGAGAGATGTTTGGAGCCCAGAGGCAGTGGACTCAGAATAATGTTGTTTCAAATTTCCTTCTGCACTATATGGTTTTGTGTTTCTGAAAAAAATTAATTATTCTCAGAAAATGGAATGTTATCATTTAGAGGAATTGTGCAGAGGAACCTGAATTTCCTGGTGCATGATTCGCCAAAGGTTAGTGTACATATATAGCAAATAATTGGAAAAGCTACTAGAATGTTATCATTTATCCTGATGGGAATTAAATATATATGCAATGAGGTTATGCTTCATTTATTCAGGGTACTGGTGATACCAGATGCACAGTATTGGTCACCTTAATTAAAGAAGTATATAAATGTATTGGAGGCAGGTCAAAGAGGATTTACTACTAAAAGCTAGAATGGATAAATTCTCTTTGAGGACTGGCTAGACATTCCAGGTTTGTATCCACTGTAGTTTAGAAGAGTAAAGGTCAACTTGATTGAAGCATATAAAATCCGATGGGATCTTTACAGGGTGTGGAGAGAATGTTCCATCTTGTGGGAGAATTTAGAACTCTTCTTCTTAAGAGGCGATGGAAGCAGAGTCTTTGAATATTTTAAAGCTAAGGATAGATTTTTTTTAATCAGCTTGGTGAAATGTTATCAGGGACAGGTGGGAATGTGGAATAATCAGATCAGTCATATTGGGGGTCAAATGGCCTACTGCTATGGCTAATTTGTCTGGACATTAGATTAAAAGATTATCAGACCCATACATACAAACCCAAATCTTTCTGGATTCAGCCCTTTCCCTGGCCACACCTGTTGGGAGAATTCTGCAAGTACTGGCTTGCAACTAATTCAGGAAACAATGATGAAAAATTCCTCTCCAACCTCAAAAAGCATCATCAGGGACCCCCTAGATCCGTTTGATTATTAACCGAAAACCTTCCTTCACAATCTCGGCAAATTTTCCAAACGTGCTTCAGGTTGTTCTACATTAACTTGATAGGTCTTGTTCCATGATTCACAGCTCCTAACCAAGCAGGTTTATTCCTTTCTTAGCACTAATCTGTAAGGCAGGTTCGTGGCAGTAATTGCGGGTGGATGGTGAGCAGGAGAATAGAGATAACAAGCATGGGGCTGGATGAACACAGCAGGTCAAGCAGCATCATAGGAGCAGGAAAACTTGACGTTTCGGGCCTAAACCCTTTTATCTCTGTGGAGAATAGAGAGAGAGGTTTGAAAGGACCTTTTCACTGCACCACTGTCTATTGCCTAGATCATACGATATATGAATAAAAATGTCTTGCTGTACTGTATGGAGTCTTGGTGAGACCTCATTTGGAGTATTGTCTAATTTTGATGTCCTAATCTAAAGTAGGATATACTTACTGAAGAGCCAGTACAGCAGAGGTTCACTGTGAGATAGCAAAATTCTTTAATGAGTAGACGTTGAAGAAACTGAGTCTATACTCCCTAAAGTTTGAAAAATGAATTCTTACAGGGTCTGACAGGGTAGATGAAGGTAGGTTGTTTCACCTGGTTGGTGAGTCTAGAACCAGAAGACAAATCTCAGAATAAAGGGGTAGGCCATTTAAGGCTGAGATGAAGATGAATCTTTGGAATTCTCTATCTCTGAGGGCTGTAGAAACTCAATCATTGAGTAGGTTCAAGATAGAAATCACTAGATTTCTGGTGACTAATTACATCAAGGAAAATTGTGATAGAATGGGAAAATGTGTTGAAGCAGAAGACCAGTCAGCATCTGATTGACTGGTGTTCACAAGTTCGAGGTTGAATGACTTCCACATGTTTGTCAGTTTCTATAATTAAGTTTTCCCAATGTGTAAAGCAGTGAGTTTGGCTTCCTGGGCTACGAAAACAGTTGGTGACCGACCTGATGAGGAAGAAATCATTGAGTTTTCCATGACTACTGCTAAAATGTGTTAGCAAAGGGAAACTGCTTACCCAGACTTGCTTCCCCTAGCAACAGGAGCAGCTCCATCTGTGTTTGAAAGTCTCAAGAATCAACTGTTCAATTTTCTGCCCTTGATGCCCTGGATTCTCATTGGGCTCAGCAACACTGTTAGATCCTTGATAAGCAAGGGGGTGGAAGGTTAGGGGGTAGGCAGGAATGTGAAGTGATCAGAATTGGTGCGATCTTACTGAATGAAGGTGCAGTATCAAAGGGCTGAGTGGCCTAGTTCTGCTACTAAGTCATATTTTTGAGTGTTGAAATGACTTAGAGGCTATTTGGCAGCCTGCAGAAGCCTTCCTGAGGCATTTAGGTAAGGCCAGCATTTGTTGTCCATTGCTAATTGCCGTTGAGATGATGGTGAGATACTGTACTGGTAATTGAGATCCTGTACTGGTAATTGAGTAGTTTGTATTTCAGGGCACAGTTAAGAGTCAACCACATCACTGAGAATCTGGAGTCACATGTAGGCCAGTCCAGAAAAGGATGGCAGATTTCCTTCCTTAAAGGACATTAGTGCTCCAGATGAGTTTTTACAGCAATCAATGATAGTTTCACAGTCACCATCACTGAAACTAGCTTTACATTCCAGATTCATTTAATTTTTTTTATTAAAGTAAATTCTCCAGCTGCCGTGGTGAAATTTAAACTTGAGTCCATAACATTTGCTCTGTCCTTTGGGTTACTAATGCAGTTACAGACCGATTATAGTATGGCTCCTGATAAGCTGAGGTTTTTCAGCAACTAATCACAAGTATCTGACCACAATCACTTGTTTCTCTGTGGTCTGCCACATCTGTCCGTTATATCCTGCACCTTGCCATAAGCCATACTTCAGGAAGTGAAATATCTGTAGGCACTAAGCAGCATCCCAGGCTGTAAAGCTCCAGGAAATCTTAAAATTCACTATAAAAAGCCAGAGTCTATTATATAAAATGTCCAGCTTTGCAAAACATCCCTTTTTTCACTTCTCTGTAATTGCCTTCTTGCCTCCATGCCCCGCTAACCCTACGGTGAGACTGGGCTTTCCCTTTAACTTCCAAGTTAGAAGATTCACTCTTGCACTGACCCCAAATTGACGGAATCATGAAACAGTACGGCACAAAAAAGAGGTCATTCATCCCATTGCATCCAAGCTGGCTCTTTTGACATGCGGCAATCCGGTTAGTCCCACTCCCTGACTCGTTCCCCGTATCCCTGTAACTTTTCTAATTTCTTTTGAAAGCCACTGTTCAATGCAGGAATGGGTTCTTGCTTTGCAATCTCCTCTCTATCCCTTGCATCTCCCTGGATAGACTTGTTCTAAAATAAGCACCAAATTCCACACAGACTCGGGTAGCAGAGATTAGAGTGAAGGGATGACCCTTTAGAACTGAGATGAGGAGGAATTTCTTCAGCCAGAGTGTGGTGAATCTGTGGAACTCATTGCCGCAGAGGGCTGTGGAAGTCAAGTCATTGAGTGTATTTAAGACAGAGATAGATAGGTTCTTCTTTGGCAAGGGATTCAAGGTTTATGGGAAGAAGGGCTGAGAACAGTGTTGAGAAACATATCAGCCATGATCCAATGGTAGAACAGACTCAGTGGGCTGAATGGCCAAATTCTGCTTTTTTATGGTCTTTTATCTTATGGTTCTCTGGGATAGAGACACCTTGGTCATGTCTTCACTTAACAGTTGGAGGCAGAGTAGGAAAATCCTAATTTCCAGGGCCCAATGCCTTTTTATTCAGCTGTTGTACCAGAATACCTTCTGAAATTCCCACCAGTTGGTGATCAAGTGAACTTAGTAAGGTTTCAGTTACTGCAAAGATTTTCATGTCAACTACTTATCGTCTCAGCATCAGTCACACTGAGAATCTTTGTACAATTGACACAAGTATTATTTTCACAAAGCAGTTTCATTTAGGCTATAATGTCGGTAGAATTCCCAGAGCAGGACTGAAAAACATGAGCATAATTTCCCCATCTGGAATCCACAGCCATGTTCCTGGAAGCCCCAACAAGGTTTGAGTCACATGTGGCTTTTGGCCAATGAGTGTACTTGATTCTGATTACAATGAGAATTCTGAGGATGTCAATTCCCATACTTGCTTGTGCTTGCAGTGTCAAAGTTCTGATTACTGTGAAAATGTCAGTCAGCAGCTCCATGGAAACAGAGGACATTCAATCAGTGCAGCAGTTTTTATTCATGGCAGTGGGGTTACATGGGAGGATAACTGGCATAATTTATTTTAGATACTAAATTGCACACAATCGGTATGAACAGCTGTTTCTAGGAGATGGATGAGATTTCATCGTGCCACCAACTCATCATATTAGGAACTGCAGATACTGGAGAATCTGGGATAACAAGGTGTAGAGCTGGATGAACACAGCAGTCCAAGCAGCATCATAGGAGCATGAAAGCTTGACGTTTCGGGCCTAGTCACTTCCTC
>JAHRHZ010000135.1:3102768-3119223 GCA_024137785.1 Ginglymostoma cirratum
ACCCTTCATCAGAAAATAGGCCCGAAACGTCAAGCTTTCCTGCTCCTATGATGCTGCTTGGACTGCTGTGTTCATCCAGCTCTCCACCTTGTTATCTCATCATTGCTGCAGTCAATTGCCTGTTTAAAGAGTGTGTCATGAAGGAGGAGGGCATTAAACTAATTATATCTGTGCTAGTTCTTTGAAAGTTCCTATCTAATTAGTCCCAGTCCCCCTTTACTTGCCCAAAAGCTTTGCAAGCTTTTCCGTGTGTTTCAAGTATTTATCTAATTCTCTTTTGAAAGTTATTATTTAACCTACTTCCTCTGTCCTTTCATTTAGTGCTTCTCAGAGCTTAGCAGCTATTTACATATCTCTGGCTTTTCCATTTACCTTAAATCTATGTGCTCTAGTTATTGAACCCGCTGCCACTGGGTTCTCCCTCGTCCTTCCCGTCAACTCCTCCATTCTGGGAATAGCAATGACATCTATTGTCTTTCCATCCAACTAAAGTTCTTCAGCACGAGCACCATTTTAGTAAATCTTCTCTCCCTCCTCTCCATTGCCTTGACATCCTTTCTGGGAGCGTTGCTGCAATTCAGTTCCAAACAGTGATTTATTGAATCATAGAATGCTTACGGCATAGAAGGAGGCCGTTCAGCCTGTCAAGCCTAAGCCACTATCTGCAAGAGCAGCTCTCTGAGTCCCACTCCCTGCTTTTTCCCCAATTTTTTTCTCTTTGGATAATGATCTAATTCTCTTTTGAGAGCCATGACTGAATCTGCTACCAACACCACCTACACACTTCCAGCATGTTCCAGACCCTAACCTCTCATTGTGCAAATGGTTTCTGTCATGTCACCGTTGCTTTTTGTTTTGCCACTTACCTTAAATCTGTTCCCTCTTGTTGTAGACCCTTCCACTAATGGGAATGGTTTCTACTATGTGTCCAGACCCCTCATGGTTTTGAAATCACATCCACCACATCTCCTCTCGAGCTTCCTTTCTCCCTGGAAAACAGCTCTTACTTCTCCAATCTATCTATGTAACTGAAATTCCTCAGCTCTGAACTGTTCTTCTTTATAGTTTTTGTACTTTCCTTAATTCTTCTACCTCTTTCCTAAAGTTTAGTGCCTTGAATTGAGTGCAGTGCTCTGGTTGAGGCTGGCCTGGTGTTTGAACAAGCTAGCCGTGCTCTTACACTCCCTCTGTTTATAAAATCCAGGATCACTTATGCTTCTCGACATAGAAAATTTCTATTCTGCGTTTGCATAAAGTTAAAGCTTGGCCTTACAGTAAATAGTGAAGTCGAAGTTGTTTGTGTGCATCCAGAGTAGTAGAATATGGGGGAGAGGTGGCAAATGTCATGTTTCAGTGGTACAAAGCTCTGGTTCAACCATACTGGAGGCACTGGACAGCTCTGGGAATTATGCTTTAGGAAGGTGATATTGGCCTTGGAGAGAGTGCAGCATAATCAGAAAGATACCAAGACTCAGGAGTTAAATTCCACAAAAAGATTGTGCACTTTAGGTCTGGTGATATCTATGGAGAGAGAAACAGAGCTACATTTTGAGCCCAATGAGCTGTTAATGTTCATTTATTTCAAACTATGACCAAGAAAAGCACTTTAGACTACATAACTTCACAAGTTTCATCTTTTATTTTTAAAATGAGGCTCCTTGCCTCACATGGTGTATGTTTTCTCCACAGAAACTGTAAACATGAGCAGCTGCACTGATTGATGGGTGGCAGGGTACTTGCGTGAGACGTTTGTGTCTAAATGTGGAACATGTCAAATAGGCTTGATGTCACAAGGCATTGACTTGCACAGCTCACTGAACGCAGCACTGTAAATATATCACTGTGTTGTCAGGATTCAGGAAGTTGATTCGTGTGTTCCTCTTTCTCAGTTGTTTCAAACCTGCAATTTCTTTAACGTAATCCTTTCCCAGCTGGGAGCGACCTCATGTCATGTACGGCCAGCTGCTGGATTGGCTGCGTTACTTAGTTGCTTGGCAACCTGTGATCATCGGACTGGTTCAAGGCATCAACTACAGTCTGGGACTGGAATAAACTCTCCCATTCTTTTTTCCTCTCCTCCCACCCCTCCTCTGCGGCCTTCATTCCCCCTCCCCACTCTCACTCCACCCCTCTGACTCCAGTTTTGTGGAATCCACTATTCGGAATGTTTCATTACTTTCAGTTGGAAGGCTGCATCCACAAAAGTCGGAGGAGGAGAGAATGAAGGATGTCCCCACCCCAAACCCAGTGGGACATGGGGCTATTGGCTCATGGATTAGTTTCCACAGAGTAATTTTTCCCTGTTTCCCTCCAAAAGAGAATGAAGATTCAAATTACAGCAATTCTCGTACCTGTTTTCCAACCCACAGCCCCACATCTGACTGGACTCCTGTTCCTCAATGAAAGGCTCAAGGGGCTGAATGGCTGCCTTTAGTTCCTAATGTGGTGACTGCAAAGATCTTGAATTGTGAGTTTGAGAGGTGTTTTGTTTCTTGCCTCCTAATACCCAGCCTGGCCAGTGGTCCTGAAATTCTGCATTCCTCTCTAAGTGGTTTCAGTGGTTACTTGCTGTGTGCAGAATCAGGGTTGGACAAGCAAGTTAGCGCAAGCCAGGCCGACTCCTATGAGTGCAACTTAATCTTCATGAACAAACATTCAACCTTTAAGAGGGTGGAGTTCAAGGGGTAGACTTATGGATGAGTGAACTATAATGCCGAGGCAGTTATTACAGAAACTGAGGCTATAATATTGGAGCAGCGATTACAGGAACTGGTTCTGTAACATGGGGGCAGCCATTACAGGAACTGGGTCTGTAATGTCAGGGGTGGGTGGAGGGCAACCATCACAGGAATTAGGTTTAGATTTATATTGGAGTCAGATTGAACGTTATTCCCAGTTTTCCCGAGAAGAATGAAGAAGGGAATGAAGTAAAATAATTCCCAGAGCTGAGGAAATTTACTGAAGAGTGAGCACCATTCAGCTGATGTTGTTTTCTTCTGTACTAAAATATTGCCTTGAAGTTAGGGGGGGAGGGGGAGTAAGAAAGAGCCTTTAGGATGGAACTAAAAACAAGTGGGTATGGGTGGACAACCGCAGGGTCAAAGATTTCAAGGGGAATATGTTAAAATCCATCCTTTTTATACTAGAAATATATTTAAAAAATACCCTATTTTTACACTCTGATCTTTTATATTGGATTGTATGGGGGTTAGTCAGCAATGCACTGGATTGCAAGTTCACCCCTTCCCCTAGCTCAGGATCACTGCACCAATATGGAAATGGCCAGTGGATATATTTGATCACATTTTGTAGTCCTCTGGGCAGATACAGAGAAATCGGTGAGTTTATGTCAGCTCATCTGCCCTCTAGTCCTTTCTAAAGTTGTTGGGTGACCACCCTGCCGGGGTATGTGAAAATAATGCTGTTTTGTTCCTTGTTGTGAGGAATGAAGTGGATTCCTCCATGGAAAGCACTCTGCAGTGTAGTGTCAACCCAAACGGCTAAATGATGGCCGGTCTCCCCTGGATTGAGTGACCTTGGGTTGCAGTAAAGGTTGTTGGGGCCCCTTGTCTGTCAAAAAGGAAGAAGGCAGCGAGGTATCAGCTCCTCCTCATTGTCCAGTTACCAGCCCCTTGCACCCCAGCCCTCCTCACTATAAAGCCTGTGTTTTTGGGGGAGAGGATCTTAGGTGGCATTCACGTGAAATACAATCACCAGACCAAGTACCTGAGCTCTGTACTTACCCGGGGAATCTACTCCTGACCTTACAAGAAAGGCTGGGAGGTGCATGGAGGAGGGGCAGAACTGGAGGAGGAAAAGAGTTGGAGAAAAGTCTGTGATGGTGAACAATTCTCTAACTCTTTGGTTTGGCAAGAAACGGCTATGTTCACTAATTGGCAGCAGTCACTGAGATGGCTTTCCAACCCTGTCCATTGATTGGTATTAGAACGATATTTGGTATTTCATCTGGTCATTTATTGGCCAGTGTTCAGTTGGGACCACCAACAAGGTGAAAAAAAAATTATTTCAGTCAACATTGGCTGTATTGTTTGCTCTTCTTCCCTTTCTCCCTTAGACCCTGCCACCTCAGTAAGCTGGTTTGGTCAGTATTGTCACTGATAAAACAGGCTGCCATTTCTTTGGTGTTCTGGATCTGTTTAAAAAAAAAAGGTGCAATTCATATCAATAAACGGTGTACAGGTTATGTTCTGACCTGGCTTTCGAGTTGATGCATCTAAATAGAAACTGTAAGATCTCGTGAATTGAAGAGATTGGGAAATGCACAGTGGATCGGTCGACATCTGGGAGAAGAGGAGTTCAGGTAGGGATATTCTATCATCACACCGTGAACAGAGGAGCTAGAAAACTAAGTGTGTGGAGTCGGAGGACGGGTGTCAGAACAGATTGTTCACCGGCTTCGAGAGACAAAACCGAGTGGGACAAAGGAAAGGTATTCAGAGTAGCAGGAGGTGGGAAGTAGTCTTCCATGAGGATCAGTGCTAGGACCATTGCAGCTCACTATATACATTAGTATTTAGACTTTGGAATCAAAAACATAATTTCTAAATCTGCAGTTAATACCAAGTAATATTTTTATTTGTCCGTGAGACAGGGGTGTCACTAACTAGGCCTGCATTTACTGCCTATCTCTAATTGCCCTGGGGAAGGTGGTGGTGAGCTGCATACTTGAACTACTGCAGCCATTTGATGTTGGCACACCCACAGTGTTGGGGGTGGCGGGGGGGAGGTTTCAGGATTTTAATTCATTGGAACTGAAGGAATAGTGGTATATTTTAAAATCAGGACGGTGAGTGCCTTGGAGGGCTGCTTGCAGATGGTGGTGTTCCGATGTATATGCTCTCTTTGTCGGAGATAGGACAGTGTGCGTTTGGAAGTTGTTGAGTAAGGAGCCTTGGTGAATTTCTGCAGTGATTTTGTAGATGGTACATACTGCTAACACTGTCATAGTGCAGGGAGTGAATGTTAAATTTGGTGGAGGAGTACCAATCAAGTGGACTGATTTGTTCTGGATAGTGTTGAGTTTCTTGAGAGTTGTGAAGTATACTCATCCAGGCAAGTGGAGAGCATTCCATCACATTACTGATTTGTGTCTTCTAGATGGTGGACGGGCTTTGGAAGGTCAGGTGGTGAATTACTCATTACAGGATACCCAATCTTTGACATGTCTTGTAAGCACAATATTTATATGGATAGTCTAGTTTAGTTTCTGGTCAATGGTAACCTCCAGGATGTCAGTATTGGGGAATTCAGTGATGGTAATGCTATTGAAAGTCAGGGACAAAGGTTAGATTCTGTCTTGTTGAAGATGGTCATTGACTGCCACTTATGTGGCATGCTTGTTATTTGTCAGCCCAAGCCTGGATATTGTCCAGGTCTTCCTGCATTCCGACATGGACTGCTTCAATATTGCAGAATTTCAAGTGATGCTGAGCTGTGTATTCATCGGCAAACATCTCCACTTCTGACCTTATGATGGAGACAAGGTCTTTGATGAAGCAACTGAAGATTGTTGGGCCTAGGGCATTGCCATGAGGAACTCCTGCAGAGATGTCCTGGAGCTGAAATGACTGACCTCCAACAACCATGGCCATCTTCCTTGTACTAAGTGTGAATCCAACCAATGGAGAGATGTCCCCAATTCCCATTGATTCTGGTTTTGCTAAGATTCCTTGACGTCATACACCATCTCATGCTGTCTTGATGTTAAGAGCAGTTACTCTTGCTCTGCAGTGCTGATCTCAATTCTGCCACACCTAATCATGAATAATAGTAGCAATTAAACAACTAACAAGAAACGGAGTCTCCACAAATATCCCCGTCCTCACTTTTGGAGGAGCCTAGCACATCAGTGGAAAAACTAAAACATTCACAACAGTCTTCAGCAGTGTGCTAAATGGATGATCAGTCTCGACTTCTTCCAGAGGATCTCAACATCACATTTGCCAGTTTTCAAATAATTTGATTCACTCCAAGAAATGGTTGGAGGCACAGAATACTGCAATGACTGTATGCCTTGATAACATTCCTGGAGATTTGAGTTTGATAGAGATTGATTTATTGTTTCACATGTATAAAAATACAGTGAAAAGTGTTGTTTTGCATCCTGTACAGGCAGATTGTACCTTACAAGTTGCACCAGGGTAGCAGAACAGCGTGCAGAATGCAGTATTACAAAGAGAAAGATCAGAATTAACGTTTGAGAGGTCCATTCAGAAGTCTGATAACAGCAGGGAAGAAGCTGTTCTTGAATCTGTCCGTACTTGTATTAAATTTCTACGTCTTCTGCTTGATGGAAGAGAGTATAAGCGGGGTGGGAGGGGTCTTTGATTATGTTGGTTGCTTTCCCGAGGCAGCGGGAAGTATAGATGGAGTCAGTGGTGGAAGGCTGGTGTGCGTGATGGACTGTGCTGGGTTCATGAATCTCTGTAGTTCCTTGCAATCTTGGGAAGAGCAGTTGCCATACCATGCTGTGATGCAAGCAGCTAGGATGCTGTCTTTGGTGCATCTATAAAAATTGGGAAAAGTCCTTGGAGACATGTTGAATCTCCTTTGCCTCCTGAGGAAGTAGGGATGTTGTGCTTTTTTGACCCTTGCATCACTGTAGGTGGACCAGGGCAGATTGTTGTTGATTATCAGTTCCAGGAGCTTGATGCTCTTGGCCATGTCCACCTCAGTTTCACTGATGCAGACTGGGGCATGCCCTCCAATCCGCTTCCTGAAATCGATGACCAGCTCCTTGTTTTGTCAATGTTGATAGAGAGATTGTTGACTTTACAAGATGCCGCTAAGCACTGAATCACTTTCCTGTATTCTGTCTCATTGTTTGAGATCTGGCCTACGACGGTGATGTCATCAGCAAACTTTGTAAATGGAATTGGGACGAAATTTGGCCACACAGTTGTTGAGTGTATAAGGAATATAATAGGGGGCTGAGCCCACAGCTTTGCAGGGCATTGGTGCTGAGCATTATGGTGAAGGAGGAGGTGTCACTTATTACTGATTGCGGTCTGTGGGTCAGAAAGTTGAGGATCCAATTACAGAGGGGGAGCCAAGACCTAGGTCTCGGAGTTTAGAGATGAGTTTGTTTGGAATTATGGTGTTGAAGGTGGAACTCTAACCAATAAGTAGCAGTTTGACGTAGGTATGCTTGTTATCCAGATGTTCCAGAGATGAGTGTAGGGCCAGGAAGATTGTGTCTGCCGTGAACCTGTTGCTCTGGTAGGAGAATTGCAAAGGATCAAGACGCTTTGGTAGGCTGCGGTTGACATGAGCCATAACTAACCTCAAAGCCCTTCATAATTATAGAGGTCAGAGCCACCAGGCGGTAGTCATTGAGACACACTACATGATTTTTCTTTGGCACCAGCACGGTAGTAGTCTTCTTGAAGCAAGTGGGGACTTCAGATAATAGCAAAAAGAGGTTGAAGATGTCTACAAATACTCCTGCCAGCTGATCCGCACAGGATGCAGTCCATTCGGTGAACTGAGAAACCCTCCGGTTGTAAGGCACAGTCAGGTGGGGCAGGAGTGAGCCATGTTTCTGTAAAACAGAGCACACAGCAATCTCTCAATTCCCTTTAGAAAATGAGTCTATCTTTAAGTTCATCCATCTTGTTTACCATGGCCTGGGCATTTGTCAGGAGTATGCTGGGGAGGGGTGGGGGCGAGACTTGAAACCCCAAAGTTTCAATCTCACCTGAAGTCCAGTGCATCTCCCACATTTCCTGGGTAGGTAGCTTCTCCTAGTAGATCCCGGATATCAATGAGGGATGTCTGTTGCTCCGAGAGGTAAGTGTGTTCTCCCGTGGAGAACCTGGGAACCAACCATGGCCTTGAGCATTCCAAAGAGTATTGTGGTTGGTGTGGTCAGGCCTCCTCGATTGAAGGTCACCTTGGGATCTTATTTCCGCACAGTTCTGAGGAAGAGTCACTCGACCTAAAGCACTAACTCCGACTTCTCTCCACAGATACTGCATAACCTGCTAAGTTGTTCATAGAAACATAGAAGATAGGAGCAGGTGGAGGCCATTTGGCCCTTTGAGCCTGTTCTACCATTCTTCACAATCATGGCTGATCACCCAACTCAATAGCGTAATCCTATTTTTTCTCCATAAACTTTGATCGTGTTCGCCTCAAGTGCTATATCTAGTTGCCTTCTTCGATGTTTTGGCATCAACTACCTCCTGTTGTAATGAATTCCACAGGCTCACCACTCTTTGGGTGAAGAAATGTCTCCTCATCTCCATCTTAAATCGTCTACCCTGAATCCCTCATACTTTGACCCCTGGTTCTGGACACACCCACCATTGGGAGCATCCTCCCTGCATCTACCCTGTCCAGTCCTGTTAGAATTTTGTAAGTCTCTATGAGATTCCCCCCTCATTCGTCTGAACTCTAGAGAAAACAATCCCAATCTACTCAATCTCTCCTCATGTCAGTCCCTCTATCCCCAGAATCAGCCTGGTAAACCTTCGTTGCACTCCCTTGAGAACAAGCACATCCTTCCTCAGAAAAGTAGACCAAAATTGCATACAATATTCCAGATGTGGTCGCATCAAGGCCCTGTATAACTGCAACAACACATCCCTGCTCCTGTATTCGAAACCTCTTGCAATGAAGGTCAACATACCATTTACCTCCTTTACTGCCTGCTGCACCTGCATGCTTACCTTCAGCAACTGGTGCACAAGGACACCCAGGTCCCACTGTACATTCCCCCTCTCCCAATTTATACCCATTCAAGTAGTAATCTGCTTTCTTGTTTTTGTTTCTGAAGTGAATAACTTCATATTTATCCAAATTATATTGCATCTATCATTGATTTGCCCACTCACCCAGCACTTCCAGAACATGCTGAAGGATCTCTGCATCCTTGTCACAGTTCACCCACCCACCCAACTTGGTATCATCTGGAAACTTGGAGATGTTCCATTTTGTTCCCTTATCCAAATCATTAATATGCATTGTGAATAGCTGGGGTCCCAGCACTGATCCCTGTGGCACCCCGCTAGTTACAGCTTGCCAATTTCAAAAGGAGCCATTAACTCCTACTCTTTGTTTCCTCTTTGCCAACCAGTTTCCTCTGCATCTGAATATACTTTCCCCAATCCCATGCGCTTTACTCTTGCAAATTAATTCATTCCTGTCTGGCACAAACAAAGGAAAGGTGGCCTGATCGTGACTAAGAAGGGAAATTAGTGATAGTATTCGATCCAAAGAAGGGGCATACAGATTGGCCAAAAAATTAAGGATCAGGAGCAGTTTTGATTTCAGGAAAGAATAACTAAGGGATTGTTAAAGGAGGGGGGACAATACAGTACAAGAGTAAGCTTAAAGGGAACGTACAAACTAATTGTAAAAGCTTCTATAGATATGTGAGGAGAGAGAGATGTAGATCACTTATAGCCAGAAACAAGTTATAGGGAACAGAGAAGGAGACCAATTAAATACATATTTTGGTTCTGTCTTCACAAAATAGGTCACAAATAAAATCCCAAAAATGTTGGAGAAGACATGATCTACTGCAAGGGAGTTAGTGAACAAAGTCAGTATTAGTAGGTAAATTAATGGGATTGAAGGCCAATAAATCCCAAGGCCTGATGATCTACATCCCAGAGTACTCAAGGAAGTAGCCCTGGAAATAGTGGATGCTTTGGTGGTCATCTCACAAGGTTCTTTAGACTGTGGAACAGTTCCTACAGATTGGAGCGTTAGATAATGTAATTGCTCTATCTTTTAAAAGAAAAGGTTGAGAGAAAACAATTAATTATAGACTGATTAGTCTGACATCAGTAGTGGGGAAAATGCCAGATGCCACTATAAAAGATTTAATAGCAGAGCACTTGGAACACAGTGACAGGATCGGACAGAGTCAGCATGGATTTATGAAAGGGAAATCACACTCAACAAATTTGGAATTTTTTTGAGGATGTCATGAGTAGAGTTGATAAGGGGGAGCCAATGGATGTAGTTTACTTTGACTTTCAGAAGGTCTGACATGGAGAATGTGTAAAATTGAAGTGTATGGGATTGGGCGTAGTATGTGAAGATGGATAGAAACTGGTTGGCACACCTGAAACATCAATGCATCTTTTTCCAAGTAGCAGCCAGTGACTAGTCGGGGTGCCATAGGAATCAGTATTAGGATCCCAGCTATTCACTATATATATTAATGATTTAGATGAGAGAAATAAATGTAATACCTCCAGATTTACAGGATAACAAAACCTGGAGGGAGGGTGAGCCATCGGAATATGCGGAGTTGTTTCAGAGTGATTTCAACAAGTTGAATAAATGGGCAAATGGATGGATTGATAGCAAAAAACAGAAAGCAGATTACTAACAAATGGTGCAGCGGGACCTGGGTGACCTTGTACACTCGTCACTGAACACAAGCATGCAGGTGAAGTAAGCAAAGTGGCATTTTGGCCTTGATAGTGAGAGCATTCAAGTACAGGAGTAGGGATGTCTCACTGTAACTGTACAAGTCCTTGGTGAGGCCACACTTGGATTATGTTTGCAGTTTTGGTCTCCTTTTGAGGAAGGATGTTCTGGCCACAGCGGGATTGCAGCAAAGATTTACCAGATTGATTCCTGGGATGTAGAACCGATATATGAAGAAAGACAGGATCACTTAAGGCTATAATCGCTGGAATTTAGATGAATGGGGGGGATGGGGGAGTGGAATCTCATAGGATTAGACAAGGTAAATGCGGAAGGGTATTCCTGATGACCGGGCAGTCCAGAACTCCAAGGATATGGGTAGGCCATTTTGGAATGAGATGAGAAATTTCCTCACCCAGAGAGTGGTGAGCCTAAGGAATTCTCTGGTACTGAAAACTGTTGAGGCCAAAACATTGAATGTTTTCACAAAGAAGTTGGACATAGTTCTTAAGGCTAAAGGGATCAAAGATTATGGGGAGAAAGCAGTAAAGAGACTGAGGTGGATGATCAGACATGATCATATCAAAAAACAGAGCAGGATCCAAGGGCCAAATGGCCTGCTGTTCCATTTTCTACATTTTTATGATTTGTAGTCCAGAATTAGCCATGCTCCTAACCAACCTGTCTCAATACAGCTACAACACTGGCAACTACCCACCAGTGTGAAAATTGCTCAGGTATGTCTTTGTCAAACAAAAAAACAAGCCTTCAACCTGGCCAATTATCACCCTTTCAGAATATTTTCAAACATCAGCAAAATGATGTAAATTGTTGACAGTGCTGTACAGTGGCACCTGTTTAGCAAGAACCTGCACAGTGATGCCCAGTTTAGGTTCCACCAGAGCCACTCAGTTCCTCACTTCATTACAGCCTTTGTTCAAGCATGGACAAAAACAGCTGAATTCCAGAGGTGAGGTGAGAGTGACAGCCCTTGATATCAGCATACCACCCTCGGTGCTTTCTCCAAGTGGAGTTCAACATGGAGGAGTAGGGATGGGGACAGGCAATACTGGGTAATCAGCTGAAGGTTTCCTTGCCCATGGTTAACCTAAAGCCATGAAACTTCATGGTGTCTGGAGTCAATGTTGAGGGCTCCCAGTGCAACTCCCTCCTGACTGTATCCCACTGTGCCGCCACCTGTGGTGGGTTTGTCCTGCCTACTGAGGAAAATTACCCAAGAAATAAACTTGTCAAATGGCTAAATAATGGCAAATGAAGTTTAACAGAGGCAAATGTGGGGTAATCGTTTTGGTAGGAAGAATATGCAGGTCATGGATTACTTGGAAGATGACAGTCTGGGTGGAACAGAGGAACTACGCCATCATGAAGTACATCAAACACGTAAACAGGGCCATAATAAAAGCAAACCAAACACAAGACTATTTCTACCACAAAAGAATTGAACGAAAGGAACATATGCCATACTTTGGTTAGATCTCACTTCAGAGTATTGTGTGTAATAGAACAAAGAACAAATCAGCACAGGAACAGGCCCTTCAGCCCACCAAGCCTGTGCTGAATCGTAATCCTTATTTAGACCTGCTACTTATTGCTTGTACACAGTTTCTATCCCTCTGTTCATGTCCTGGTCATGCGTCTGTCAAGATACACCTTAAACATTGCTAGTGTCCTGCTTCCACCACCTAACACTGGCAGTGTGTTCCCGTACCCACCGCAATCTGTGTGAAAAAATTTTCCTGCACTTCTCCCCTAAACTTTCCCCTTCTCACCTTGAACCTGTGCCCTCTTGTAGTTGACCTTTCCTCCCTGGGAAAAAGCCTCTGACTATCTATCCTATCTGTGCTCCTCATAATTTTATAGGCCTCAACAGGTCACCCCTCAGCCTCCATCTTTCCAGTGAAAACAATCTGAGTTTATCCAACCTCTGCTCATTACTAAAACCCTCCAGACCAGACAATATCCTGGTAAACCTTCTCTGCATCCTCTCCAAAGCATCCACATCCTTCTGGTAGTGTGGCAACCAGAACTGCATGCAATTTTCCAAATGTGAGCAACCCTAAAGTTTTATACAGCTGTGAAATAACTTGCCAACCTTTATATTCAGTGCCCCATCAGCAAGCATGCTGTATGCCTTCTTTACTATCTTATCCACCTGTGTTGCCACTTTCCTGTTCACCCAGATCCCACTATGTCAATGCTCATAACGGTTTATTATTTATTACATAATTTGTAACTGAATTTGATCTGCCAAAACACATTATCTCGCATTTATCTATATTAAACTCTGCCATTTCTCTGCCCAAATCTGCAATTTAACTATATCTTGCTGTATTCTTTGATAATTCTCACTGTCTGCAATTCTGCCAATTTTGGTGTCATCTGTAAACTAACTAATCAGACCACTTCCAGATCATTTATATATTACAACCAAAGTTCCCAGCACTGGTGCTGAACATCACTACTTACTGAGCTCCATTCCAAAGCACCCTTCCACCATTACTCTGTTTTCTGTGGCCAAGCCATCTAGCCAGCACACCCAGATCCCATGAGACTCTATCTTTTGTACCAGCCCGCCATGAGGTACCTTATCAAATGCCTTACTAAAGTCCATGTAGACGCGATGACCCTTTGGTCATCAATCATTCTTGTCACCTCAAACTCAATCAAGCTGGTGAGACATGACCTTCCCCACACACCCCATGCTGCCTAACACTACAAATCCATTTGCTTCCAAATGTGATTAAATCTGGTCTCCAACAGATTCGTCACAACTGATGTCGCATTCACCAGCCTGTAATTACCAGGATTATCTCTCTTTCCCTTCTTAAACAAAAGAACAACACTGGTCATTGCTGTGGTTGGCTCGCTCGCTGAGCTGGTTCGCTAGTTTACAGACTTTTCATTACCTTGCTGGGTAACATCATCAGTGCAGTCTCCGATGAAGCGTTGTTGTGTTTTCCCGCCTGGTATTTAAATTCTGGGGTCCACTGGATTTGATTACATCATTTCTGGCTTTCCTTTGCAGTGGTGTATATATAGGGTCTAGTTCTATGTGTTTGTTGATGGCCTTCTTGGTGGAGAACCAGGCCTCTAGGAATTCCCGTGCTTGTCACTGTTTGGCCTGTCCTAGAATCCTGGTGGTGTCCCAATTGAACTGGTGGTTCTCCTTATCAGTGTGAATGGTGGTGAATGAGTATTGGTCGTGTCTTTTTGTTGCCAGTTGGTGTTCATGTACTCTTGTGGCCAATTTTCTTCCTGTTTGTCCAATGCAATGTTTGTCGCAGTCCTTACATGGAATCTTGTATATTACGTTGGTTCTGTCTATATTGGGTATGGAGTCTTTGGTTCAAGTTAACAACTGGCATAGGGTTGGGGTGGGTCATCTACTGATGACCATGAAACCATTGTTGATTGCCCCAAAAACCCGTCAAGTTCACGAAAGTCTTTCAGGGAAGGAAATCTGCCATCTTCACCTGGTCTGGTCTACATGCGACTCCAGAGCCATAGCAACGTGGTTGACTTTCAACTGTCCTCTGAAATAGCCCTGGCAAGCTGTTCAGTTGAATCAATCACTGTGAAGTCTCAACAAAGAAAGGCAGATCACCTGGCATCAACCTAGGCACCGGAATCGACAATGGTAAAAACAGCCTTGTCAATCCTGCAAAATCCTCCTCACTAACATCTGGGGGCTAGTGCCAAAATGGGGAGAGCTGTCTTACAGACCAGTCAAGCAACAGACTGACATTGTGGAGTTTGATTCCGTGAGTATGTCTATTTCCTAGACACCATCATCACTGTCCCTGGATATGTCCTGTCTCACCAGCAGGACATTCCCAGCTGAGGTGGCAGCACAGTGGTATACAGTTGGGAGGGATTTGCCCTGTGAGTCCTCAATGTTGACTCCAGACCCCATGAAGTGTCTTAGCTTCACGTTAAACATGGCCAAGGAAACCTCCTGCTGGTTACCATGTTCCATTTTTCCTCAGCTGATGAATCCATCTCCCACGTGTTGAATAACACTTGGAGGAAGCACTGAGGGTGGCAAGGGCTCAGAATGTACTCCGAATGGGGGGGATTTCAATGTCCACCACCAAGAGTGGCTCAGCAGCAGCTGGTCAGTTCCTAAAGGACATCAGATGGAGTTCAATCTGGATAAATGTAAGGCATTGCATTTTGATAAAACAAACAGAGATAGGATTTATACAATTAATGGTAGGGCCTTGGGTAGTATTGTAGAACAGAGGGACCTAGGGGTGCAGGTACATAATTCTCTGAAGTTTGCTTCGCATATAGACATGCAGTTAAAAAGGCATTTAGCACGCTTGCCTTCATTGTTCAGTCCTTTGAGTATAGGAGTTGGGAAGTCATGTTGAGGTTGTACAGGACATTGGTGAGGCCTCTTTTGGAATACTGTGTCCAGTTCTGGTTGCCAGTCATAGGAAGGATATTATCAAGCTGAGGAGGGTTCAGAAGAGATTTAGAAGGTTGAGTTATAAAGAAAGGCTGGGACTCCTTTTACTGGAACGTAGGAGGTTGAGAGGTGACCTTATAGAAGTTAATGGTAGTTGTCTTTTCCCTAGAATGGGGGATTTCAATACAAGGGGGCACATTTTTAAGATAAGAGAGATTTCAAAAAGATTTGGGAGCAATGTTTTATACAGAGGGTGGTTCGTGCGTAGAATGAACTTCCTGAGGAAGTGGTGGATGTGGGCAGAATTACAGCATTTAAAAGACACTTGGATAAGTACATGAATAGGAAAGGTTTGGAGGCATATAGGCCAGTTGCAGGCAGGTGGGACTAGGTTAGTTTGGGATTATGTTTGGCATAGCCTGGTTGGACTGAAATTTCTGTTTCTGTGCTGTATGACTCTGACTCTATGACCTAGCTGTTAGGCTGGGTCTGCAGCAGGCGATGACAGAACGAGAGGGAAAAACATACTTGCCCTCATCCTTACCAATCTGCTGACTGTAGATGTATCTGTCCACGACAGTATTACTAAGCTGTCTATCAATACAGTGCTTATTGAGATGAGATCCTGCCTTCACTTTGAGAATACCCTCCATCATGTTGCGTAGCACCACCACTGTGCTAAATGGGACAGACTTTGAACATGTTTAACAACTCAAGACTAGGCATCCATGCGCTGCTGTGGGTCATCAACAGCAGCAGAATTGTACTCCAGCGCTATCTGCAATCTTATGGCCCAGCATGTTCCCCACTCAACCATTACTTTCAAGTCAGAGGGTCAACCCTGTTTCAATGGAGTGTGCAGGAGAGCATTGCCAGGAACAGCACTAGGCATACCTGAAGATAAGGTGTCAACCTGGCGAAGTTACAAAACAGGACAACATACATGCCAAAAAGCATTAGCAGTAGTGAAAAACAGAGCTAAGTGGTCCCTTAGATCAGTTCTAAGCTCTGCAGGCCTGTCACATCCAGTTGTGAATGGTGGTGGACAATAAAAGAACTCATTCCACAGATATCCCCATCCTCAATGATGGAAGAGTCCAACACATAAGTGCAAAAGATAACTCTGAAGCATTCACAGCAGTCTTCAGCCAGAAGTGCCAAGTAGATTTTCCATCGGGCCCTCACAGTTGTCCCCAGCATTACAGATACTAGTCTCAACCCACTAAATTCATTCTGTGCAATGTCAATAAACAGCTTCAGGCACTGAATACTGCAAAGGCTTTGGGCCCTGGCAACATTCCAGCAATTGTACTGAAGACTGACCACTCCCCTTGCCAAGCTGTTCCAGTACAGTTACAACACTGGCATCTACCTGACAATGTGGAAAATTCCTAGCCTCTACCTGCTGTTGTAGCCATTGTATTTACATGGCAAGTCCAATTGAGTTTCTGATAAATGAAAACTTCCAGGATGGTACCAACCTGGTCAATTACCACCCCAGATAACAAGCATGGGGCTGGATGAACACAGCAGGTCAAGCAGCATCATAGGAGCAGGAAAACTTGACGTTTCGGGCCTAGACCCTTCATCAGAAATTTCTGATGAAGGGTCTAGGCCCG
>JAHRHZ010000135.1:3133454-3146345 GCA_024137785.1 Ginglymostoma cirratum
CAGCGCTGAGGGAGCGCAGAGCTGTCGGAGGGTCAGTGCTGAGGGAGCGCCACACTGTCAGAGGGTCAGCGCTGAGGAAGCGCCGCACTGTCGGAGAGTCAGCACTGAGGGATCGCTGCACTGTCGGAGAGTCAGCACTGAGGGATCGCCGCACTGTCGGACAGTCAGCGCTGAGGGAGCGCAGAGCTGGTCGAGGGTCAGCGCTGAGGGAGCGCAGAGCTGTCGGAGGGTCAGCGCTGAGGGAGCGCCGCACTGTCGGACAGTCAGCGCTGAGGGAGCGCCGCACTGTCAGAGGATCAGCGCTGACGGAGCCCCATACTGTTGGAGGATCAGCGCTGACAGGGCCCCGCACTGTCAGAGGGTCAGCACTGAGGGAGCCCCATACTGTCAGAGGGTCAGCACTGAGGGAGCCCCATACTGTCGGAGGGTCAGTGCTGATGGAGCGCCATGCTGTCAAAGGGTCAGTGCTGAGGCTTTGAAATTGTCACAGCCATTCTGGCATTCTTTTGTAACTTCATATTTCTTGCTGTTCTTTAACAAAATTTTCAAAGGTGACACACCAATGTTGACATTTGGAATGAACTTCTGATGAAATCCATTCACACTGATGTATCACAAGGTTATGTGTTTTTGTCCTGGGGGTGAGAAAACCAAAGGTGACCTTTATTTTTGTTTCTCTCATTGTGACTCACTCTTGTTCCATGGTGTGACTTTAGTCATTTTTGCTTTGACGCAATTATTTGTAACTGATTTGATCAAATATTGTTCTTCTCCCTGTTTGGATGAATACAACCAAGTTACCTAAATATCCAACACAACTGCACCATCCTTCAATGACATGGGTAATCATTGATAAATTGTTAATGTATTTATCACTCTACCTGACTTGACTTCGTGTTGATAAAGCCCAACTGGTATTACAAAAGCTGATATTTCATTTACAGTAGGAGTCAACAGAACTTGTCAATGTCCTTTTGACAAATCAAGTTTTAAAAATTCACTCATGAGATGTGAGTGTCACTCGCTGGGCCCAGCATTTCTTGCCCATCCCTAGTTGCTCTTGAGAAGGTGGGGGTGAGCTGCCTTCTTGAACCGCTGCAGTCCATGTGCTGTGAATTTGACCCACAATGCTGTTAGAGAAGGAGTAAAGTTCTCTCTGCTCCCATCAAACATTCCCAGAACAAGGACAGCATGACATTAGATATGGAGTAGAGGTGCCTCCACTCTTTTAACTGAAAGTAAAGCCCTCTCTGCCCTTTGAAACTGAAACTGAAGGTTTCTCTTCTTTTAAACTGAAAGTAACACGATCTCCATCAAACAATCTCAGGACAGGCATAACACAGGCTGAGATATAGATTAAATTTCCCCGTCTATTTCAAACTAAAATTAAAACTCCTCCACATATTGCTTGAAACAAGGACGGGTACAGCACAGTGTTAGATACAGCGTAAAGCTTCTGCTACACTTTTAAACTGAAAACAAAATTCTGTCTACCCTTCAAAACTGAACTTAAATTTCCCTCCACATTGCTCCATCAAGTGGTCCCAGGACAGGGACAGTTCAGTGTTAGAAATAGAGTAAAGGTCCTCTATGCTGTCCCAATCAAGCTCTCCAAGGACAGTATTGCATGGGATTACAGAGTAACCTTCCTCTATACTGTCCCCGTAACACACCCAGGACAGCTATAACATGGGGTTAAATACTGAGTAAAGCTTCTTCAACACTGTTCTCCATTAAATGCTCCCAGGACAGGTTCAACACAGGATGAGATCCTGTACAGAGTTAAGGTCCCTCTAGCGCCCTCATCTGTACTAACTTTGTAATTAATTCATTTAATTCCTGTTACTGAGGTATCTATGTTGCCACATGTCGAAGAGATGGAAAACACAACTGATCTATGAAGCCTTCTCGTTTCAGTCACCAAGGGTCATGTTCCTCAGTACTCCCCAGTCACCAACATCCATTAATGCCCTGGGATTTATATCACACATTTATCACAGTACAACATCACAGGAGAGACTGTCAAATTAAATGTTATATTGCAACAGAATTTGGAGAACACTGTGGTACTGGAAGGGAAGATTAGAGAGGCATTGGTGAGGCCATGGAATGATTTGAAAACAATGATGAGATTTTTTAAATTAACTTGGTGAAGCATTGGGAATCAATTAGGTCAGTGAGCACAGGGAGTGAACAGGGACCACTGTTGTTTGTGATATACATAAATGATCTGGAGGAAGGTATAGATGGTCTGATTAGCAAGTTTGCAGATGACACTAAGATTGGTGGAGTAGCAGATAGTGAAGGGGACTGTCGGAGAATGCAGCAGAATATAGATAGATTGGAGAGTTGCGTGGAGAAATGGCAGATGGAGTTCAATCCAGGCAAATGCGAGGTGATGCATTTTGTATGATCCAATTTAAGAGCAAACTATATGGTAAATGGAAAAGCCCTGGGGAAAATTGATACACAGAGAGATCTGGGTGTTCAGGTCCATTGTACCCTGAAGGTGGCAACGCAGGTCAATAGAGTGGTCAAGAAGGCATACGGCATGCTTTCCTTCATCAGATGGGGTATTGAGTACAAGAGTTGGCAGGTCATGTTACAGTTGTATAGGACTTTGGTTCAACCACATTTGGAATACTGCGTACAGTTCTGGTGGCCACATTACCAAAAGGATGTGGATGCTTTGGAGAGGGTGCAGAGAAGGCTCACCAGGATGTTGCCTGGTTTGGAGGGTGCTAGCTATGAAGAGAGATTGAGTAGATTGGGATTATTTACATTAGAAAGACGGAGGTTGAGGGGGGACCTGATTGAGGTCTACAAAATCATGAGAGGTATAGACAGGGTGGATAGCGAGAAGCTTTTTTCCCAGAGTGGGGGACTCAATTACTTGGGGTCACGATTTCAAGGTGAGAGGGGAAAAGTTTAAGGGAGATATGTGTGGAAAGTTCTTTACGCAGCGGGTGGTGGGTGCCTGGAACGCGTTGCCAGCAGAGGTGGTAGAGACAAGCACAATAGCGTCATTTAAGATGTATCTAGACAGATACATGAATGGGCAGGGAGCAGAGGGATACAGATCCTTGGAAAATAGGCGACAGGTTTGGATAGAGGATCTGGATCGTCGCAGGCTTGGAGGGCCGAAGGGCCTGTTCTGTGCTGTAATTTTCTTTGTTCTTTGTTCTTGGAACAATTTGGGAGCTGTGGGCCTTGAATTCTACAGGAAGCAGATCAGAATGAGCTCCAGAGAATCACAATGATTGAGAGGTTCCCCCACCACTTGTTGTAAGCAGCAACATCTGCTTTCCCCAAAACTGAGGTAATTTTCTGTCAATGGTTTATGGTGAAACTACACAATATAAGTGCTGACCTTTCACTGAGAGACATTTGACCCACTCACCAAAACAACAACACAAGATAAAATTAACGTCCTGACTGTTAGTCCAGTTCTAGGATTGCATAATTTGCCTGGTCAAAGCCTTAATTTTCTTCACCACACTAATTTTAAAGCATCTAGCAAAGTGTGTAGATTTTCCCAACAGATACGATCTGTCCACAGTTTTACAGTTCTTATCCTTGCTCTGAAATCCTTCCATAGCCTTGTCCTCTCCTAATCTCAACCCTCAGAGATCTCTGAATCTCAACCCTCCACGATCTCTGCTTTCCTCTAATTCTGGCTTCTTGAACATCCCCAGATTTTATTTATTCCTCCATGGACAGATGTTTCTTCAGTTACCTCGCTCCCAAGCTTTGGAATATTCTCATAATTACAGCACAGCAACAGGCCCTTCAGCCCTTCATGTCTGTGCCAACCATGATGCCATTCTAAACTAATCCCATCTGTCTGCACATGGTCTACATTCAAAGTTTTGGCAAAGTTCTGTAGTTCAGGTTGTGGGTGAGTTTGTTGACTTGTTTGCCAAGCTGGCTTGTTCTTGTTCATGAAGAAGAACAAGCCAGCTCGGCGAGCAAGTAAACAACCTCATGGTCCATATTCCTTCATTCTCTGCCAGTTCATGTGTCTGTCTAAATGCCTCTTAAACATTCCCATTGAAACTGCTTCTACCACCTCCCCCGGCAGCATGTTCCACGCAACTACCACCCTTTGTGTAAAGAAAACTTTGCCTTGCGTATCTCCTTTAAACTTTCTCCCTCTCACCTAAACCTATGCCCCCTTGTATTTGACATTACCGCCCATAAAATGGGAAACGGGATCAAAATCCAGGTTCAGAACTGTATCATTGATTGAGACAATTACTGTCGACAAAGCAAGACCCACAGCCCTCCCACTGAATAACTGACATAGAATCATAGAACCCCTACAGTGTAGAAGCAGGCCAATCAGCCCATCGAATTTATACCGACCCTCCAAAGAGCATCCCACGCAGACCCAACCTATCCCTGTATTTCCCATGGCTAATCCATGGACATTATGGGCAATTTAGCATGGCCAATCACCTAACCTGCACATCTTTGTTCCAAGTAGTGAGGGAAAAGAAAATAAACCAATGCAGGAAGTCATGTGGCTTCACGTATATGGGGAAGTCGTTTTAATAAGATATAAACACGTCACTCAAACACTCTATAATAGCTCCAACATCTGCAGGGCAAACTCTCTAACTGAGATCGGCTGCAATCAAACCACAAATGACAATCAAAACCTTCAGGAATCGCCAGACTGGTGAGAATTTAGATTTCTGTCTCTGAGATAAAAATGATAGAAAAATGCAGGCAGTAATATGGAATAATGTTTATAAATTAACATCAGAGTAATGACTCTACTACTGGTGCACTGTTAAAAATGTTCAAATTAGGAAGTGTTTTGAAAGCGTAAATATTACAAACTGCTTCTATGACAGGTAGGCGGGTAACTTGAGCAGAAAGCTAGCAAGGGAGGCGATGGCCTAGTGGTATTATTGCTTGGCCTATTAATCCAGGGACCTGGGTTTGAATCCTGCCACAGCAGATGTAGAATTTGAATTCAATAAATATCTGAGATTAAGAATTTAATATGTCTGTGAATCCATTGTTGATTGTTAGGAAAAACCCATCTGATTCACTAATGTCCTTTAGGGAGGGAAACTGCCATCCTTACCTGGTCTGGCCTACATGTGACTCCAGACCCACAGCAACATGCTTGACTCTGAACTGCCCTCTGGGGCAATTAGGGATGGGCAATAAATCCAGCCTAGCCAGTGATGCCCTCATCCTGTGAATGAATAAAGGAAAGAAAAGGTAGTTGATATGTGAAGCTGAGAGGGAGAAACTTTCTCCACACAGAGATCTGGAATGCACTGCCTAAAAGGGTGGTGGAAGAAGATCCAACAGGAACTCGCAAAAAGGATTGAGAGAGATATTTATTTGAAATTGTTATCAGGTTAATGTAATAGCCCATTAACATTTAAAGGGAAATAATTGCAGGGTTCCAGAGATAGTAGGAACTGCAGATGCTGGAGAATCTGAGATAACAAGGTGTAGAGCTGGATGAATACAGCAGGCCAAGCAGCATCAGAGGAGTAGGAAGGCTGACGTTTCGGGCCTAGACCCTTTTTCAGAAATGGCCGGAGGGAGGAGGGTAACTTCTTCAGGGTAGGCATCCTTAGAAGAGGCTTCGCAGTGGGGTTAAAATTGTTTCAGAGATAGTAGGAACTGCAGATGCTGGAGAATCTGAGATAACAAGGTGTGGAGCTGGATGAACACAGCAGGCCAAGCAGCATCAGAGGAGCAGGAAGGCTGACGTTTCAGGCCTAGACCCTTCTTCAGAAATGTTTCAGAGATAGTAGGAACTGCAGATGCTGGAGAATCTGAGATAACAAGGTGTAGAGCTGAAGAAGGGTCTAGGCCCAGAACATCAACCTTCCTGCTCCTCTGATGCTGCTTGGCCTGCTGTGTTCATCCAGCTCTACACCTTGTTATCTCTTAATTGCAGGGTTGTTGGGGTAAGAACAGGGATTGGAAATAATTAGAAAGCTCTCTCAAAGTGACATAGGTTAGATGGACCAAATAGTTTCCTTGTTAATATAGCACAGAAGTTCATTCAGCCCATCAAGTCTGCTCTGGATCTCCTGATGAGCATCCAGTTGATCTCATTCTGTCACCTTCCATACCCCTTCTGAAAATTCCCTTTTCAAAGGCTGCTACTGAATTTGTATGCGCTGCCCTAAACAGCCAGTGAATTCCAACTCCTGGGCTTCACTTTGTGAAGACATTTTTGATAGGACAGAACTCCAATCTCACTGAAAACACAGATGTTGCTGAAGCTTTCTGTCTTTCACTCAGGATCAGGAGAAGGCCATTCAGCCCCTTGAACCTGCTCTGCCATTCAATAGGATCTTGGCTGATCTGACATTCCTCATGTTGACTTTCTTACGTTTTCCCTATAACCCTTGATTCCCCGACTGATCAAGAATCTTCTTCAGCCTTAAATATACACAAGGACTCTGTCCACACAGCTCTCTGTGGCAAGAAGTTCCAAAGACTCACAACCCTCTGAGAGAAGAAATTCCTCCTCATCTCAGTGTTAAATTACTGTCCCCTTATTCTAAGTTTATGCACTCTGGTCCTAGACTCTCCCATGAGGGGAAACATCCCCTCAGTATTTACTGTGTCAAGCCCCTTAAGAATCCTATTGTCTTAATGAGATCATCTCTCATCCTTCTAAACTCCAGTGTGTAGAGTCCCAACCTGTTTAGCCTTTACTCATGAGACAATTCCTCCCTACCAGGGATCATCCCAGTAAAAACTGAAAGAACTGTGAATGCTGTAAAACAAAAACATAGAACATAGAACAGTACAGCAGAGTAGAGGCCCTTCGGCCCATGATGTTGTGCTGAACTTTTACCCTAAACCTAAGGTCTTTCTAACCTCCAATGCTACCTTATACTATCATCCATATGCCTATCTAATAGCCGCTTAAATGCCCCTAATGAGGCCAACTTCACTACCCTCTCCGGCAATGCATTCCACACCCCGACCACACTCTGAGTAAAGAACCTACCTCTGACGTCTCCCCGATATTTACTTCCTTTCACTTTAAAACTATGTCCCCCCATAAAAGCTACCTCCACCCTAGGAAAAAGTCTCTGGCTGTGTACTCTATCTATACCTCTGATCATTTTGTACACCTCTATCAAGTCACCTCTTATCCTTTGTCGTTCTCAAGAGAAAAGCCCTAGCTCTCTCAACCTTTCCTTGTAAGACCTTCCCTCCATTCCAGGCAACATCCTGGTAAATCTCTCTGCACCTTTTCCAACGCCTCCACATCTTTCCTGTAATGAGGTGACCAGAACTGGACACAATACTCCAGATGTGGCTGAACCAGGCTTTTGTATAGCTGGAGCATAACTTCACGGCTCTTGAACTCAACCCCTCTATTAATGAAAGCTAACACACCATATGCCTTCTTAGCAACTCTATCCACTTGGGTGGCAGCTTTCAGGCAACTGTGAACATGAACCCAAGATCCCTCTGCTCCTCCACGCTGCCAAGAATCTTTCAGTTAACCCTGTATTCTGCTTTCAAGTTTGTCCTTCCAAAATGAATCACCTCACACTTTTCAGGGTTAAACTTCATCTGCCACTTCTCAGCCCAGCTCTGCATCCTATTAATGTCCCTTTGTAACCTAGAACAGCCCTCCGCACTGTCCACAACGTGACCCACCTTCGTATCGTCCGCGAACTTGCTAATCCACCCTTCCACTCCTTCATCCAAATCATTTACAAAAATCACAAATAGAAGAGGACCCAGGACAGATCCTTGTGGTACACCACTCGTAACTGAACACCATGTTGAATATTTTCCGTCCACTACCACCCTTTGTCTTCTAAGGGTCAGCCAATTCTGAATCCAATCTGCCACATTTCCCCTATCCCATGCCTCCTTACCTTCTGCATGAGACTACCATGGGGAACCTTATCAAATGCCTTACTTAAATCCATGTATACCACATCCACTGCTCCACCTTTATCCACGTGTTTGGTCACCTCTTCAAAGAATTCAATAAGGTTTGTGAGGCATGATCTACGCCTCACAAATCCATGCTGACTATCACGAATCAAACTGTGCCTTTCCGAGTGATCACAAATCCTATCTCTCAGAGCCCTTTCCAATAATTTGCCCACCACTGACGTAAGACTAACTGGCCTGTAATTTCCGGGGTTATTCCTGTTCCCTTTTTTGAACAAGGGAATGACATTTGCCTCTCTCCAATCTTCCAGCACTATACCCATGGACAGTGAGGACAAAAAGATCATCGCCAAAGGCCCTGCGATCTTGTCCCTCACTTTCCATAGAATCCTTGGATAAATCCCATCAGGCCCAGGGGACTTATCTATCTTCAACTTCCTCAGAATTCGTAGCACATCTTCTTTACTAACATCAACCTCCTCTAGCCTACCTGCCTGTTCTCCCTGTCCTCCTATACAACTAGGTTCCTCTCAGTTGTGAACACTGAAGAAAAGTATTCATTAAGGACCTCTCCTATCTCTTTAGGCTCCGTGCACAAATTCCTTTTTCAATCCTTGATTGGCCCCACCCTTTCTCTGGTCATTCTCTTGTTCTGTACATATGTGTAAAAAGCCTTGGAGTTTTCCTTGATCCTTTATAAAAATCAGAATTAATGTTTCGGGTTGAGTAACCTTTCCTCAGAATTTAAGATGATCAGTCAAGCTCATCACATGGCTCATTTATGCTCACATACAACATTCATTCAGGCCCTCAGTGGTAGTGTCCCTACCCCTGGACTGAGAGGCCCAGGTTCAAGTCTCACCTACCCCTGAGGTGTGTACTAACAAAATCTGAACAGGTTGATCAGAAAAATACCTTAAATTAAAATAAACACAAAATAAACATATGCATTCTCTAAAATCAAAAGCTAAATGTTCCAACCTTGCACCTTTTTTGGCTGTCCAAAAGCTTGGAGAATCTATTCCCTACTGCTTTCTGCATGGCAACACAGCAACCAATCAGGGTTCATATGCCAAACAATCAGTACCTTCTTCATCTTTGGTAAAAATTCCCATGGTTGTGTGAAGATTCATACTTAATATTATTGCATTTATATTGATGGGCGCAAAATGAAACGCTTCAGTAACATACTTCTCACTTCAGCAAGATTCAATTTCTGCAGTATCAAGGGGCAGAGCAGCGCTCCCTCAGCACTGACCCTCCGACAGTGCGGCGCTCCCTCAGCACTGACCCTCCGACAGTGCGGGGCTCCCTCAGCACTGACCCTCCGACAGTGCGGCGCTCCCTCAGCACTGACCCTCTGACAGTGCGGCGCTCCCTCAGCACTGACCCTCTGACAGTCAGGCGCTCCCTCAGTACTGACACTCTGACAGTGCGGCACACCCTCAGCACTGACCGTCCCACAGTGCAGCACTCCCTCAGCACTAACCCTCTGACAGCGCGGCGTTCCCTCAGCACTGACCCTCCGACAGTGCGGCGCTCCCTCACCACTGACCCTCCGACAGTGCGGCGCTCCCTCAGTACTGACCCTCTGACAGTCAGGCGCTCCCTCAGCACTGTCCCTCCAACAGTGCGGCGCTCCCTCAGTACTGACCCTCTGACAGTGCGGTGCTCCCTCAGTACTGACCCTGCAACAGTGCAGTACTCCCTCAGTTCTGTCGCTCTGACAGTGCGGCGCTCCCTCAGCACTGCACCAGGGTTATTAGTCTGAATGTCCTGAAGTTGGTCTTGAAGCCTGAACCTTGTGCCTAGAGGTGAGAGTATGACTGAACAGGTGTAAAACCAACAAAGTCACAGTTGATGATTTGCGTTCCACATCATTTTCTGAAAATACCTCAAATTTTTTCTTCAGGGCAGGAAGCTCTCTGCTTGATGGTCATGTCTTTCCTGATGCTGTTGAATGGACTCGTCTCTGCTTACATTTTAAGAGATGGAGTCAAAGACCCAGGTAACTATAGACAGGGAGACAGTGAAATTCCCAGGACTATAAGCCCCTGTTCAGAAAGAATGTTATTCCAAAAATGCTTCAACCTGAGTGATGAGGTTTGCTACAGTGACGTAGAAAATAAATTTACTCGCCCAGTGTCTGAACTTGTGGGTGGTGCATGCCTGGAAGGACTAATTGCTGCATTGTCCACATTGGCCAGAGGAATACGATTGACATTTCGTTCCATCCTTTACCTCCCTTTCTCTTCACAATAAAATTCTGCAAATGCTGGAAATCTGCAATAAAAGTACACAGTAGAGTGCATTTTAAGCCTGAATTCACTCTTAAGGAATTGTACAGGACTCGAAACATTAACTCTGTTAATCTCTTCACAGTCGCTGCTCGACCTGCTGTGTTTCTGTTTATTCACTCCTGGGGATGTGGGCATCATTGGCTGGACCCAGCATTTATTGCCTGTCTCTAGTTGCCTCTTGAGAAGGCGGTGGTGGGCTGCCTTCTTGAACCTCTGCAGTCCATGTGCTTCCACAATACTGTGAGGGAGTTCCAGAGCTTTCTACTACATCCTGCACAACCTTGTCAAAAAAATTTGCAAGAGTAATAAGTCAAGACATACTCTCAGAAACTCCTTTTGCGGACTCCCTAGACCCCACAGTTGATCGTGACCAGTCTAAGGAATCATCTGGATGATGCCTTTGCTTCACTCCTCCCCAACTACCAATTTTCAATGATTTTTTTATTTCTGATAAATGGAAACATTTCAGAGGAAATGAACAACCATTTTTTTTGTGTTACTGTGGTTTTGCACAGCAGTGTCCTGTGGAGTGATCTCTGATTCCCGGAGTATCTAGGTGCGTCCCGGGTGGGGGTTGCCTAGCCCAGCCTCAACACAATCTTCAGTGCAGTCCTGAGGGAGTGCTGCACAATCTGACCTGCCAGGTTTCAGAGACACTGTCAAAATGAGGCTCCCTTGTGTTTGACCAGGTAGATGTAAAAGACCACACTGCCACTAGTTCAAAGACGAGGCATGTTGTCCCAATTTTAATTCCCTCATCTCAATGTAGCATAAAACAGACGACCTAATGGCACAGTGCAGGCATCCCCCCATCTCTCTCTGGGTCAAGGCAAGTCCCACCTGTCCTGGAGCTGTGTCAATGACATGTCCAAACATGTTTTTAAAATTCACTCATGGGACATGGATATCAATGGCTGGGCTTGTAGTTATCATCCATCCCTTGGTACCCTTGAGAAGCTGGCGGTGAGCGGCCTTATTGAACTGCAGCAGTCCGTTTGATGTTGTAGATCCACATTGCCCTTAGGAAGGGACTTCAAGGTTATTATCAAAAATTTAAACACAAAATCTGGGTCATTATCACTTTGCTGTGTATGGGATCTTAATATGTTCAGATTAGCTGCCACGTCGACCCAAAGGTGAAAGTGGGTGCAAAATGGTTAAATAAAAGCAAATCTTTCTTCTTTTTCATCTTATCTACGATGGGATTTCTGTTCCTGACAGCAACATATCCAGCTCTTTCTGGCATGCAGCAACCAGTGCCACGAGGAACACACTGCAGAATCTCATGTCTCTCCGAAAAGAGGTATCATGGAGGGGGTAACTGCACAGATTCACCCAAATAATCTAGTAAGAAAAGGGTCATAATCTAAAGGCATGTTCCATAGGTTAGATTTATATTTCCTCAAACCTAGAACTTGATTTGAATTATTATTGTCTCATGTACCTAAGTACAGTGAAAAGTTTTGTTTTGCGTGCAGTACAGGCAGATCATAACAAACAAGGACATACAGATGCTTAGACAGAGCGAGGGACACAAGGTTACAGCTGCACAGGAGGTGCACAAAAGCAAGGTCAATATTAGATTTGAAGTTAGAGAGGTCCGTTCAAGAGTCTGGTAACAGCAGGTAAGAAACTGTTCTCAAAGCTATTGGCGTATGTGTTCAAGCTTCTGTGTCTTCTGCCTTATGGAAGAGGTTGGAAGAGAGCATTACTGGGGTGGGAGGGGCATTTGATGATGTTGGCAGCCTTTCTGCGACAACAGAAGTGTAGCTGGAGTCCATGGATGGGAGGTTGGCTTCCATGATGGTCTAGACTGTGCACACAACCTTCCGTGGTTTCCTACAGTTCTGGGCACAGCAATTCCTGTTATGCACCCGGACAGTATGCTTTCAATGGTGCATCTGTAGGAGTTGGTGAGGGGCCTTATGGCCATGCCAAATTTCCTGAGCTGCCTGAGGAAGAAAAGGCATTGCTCTGCATTCTTGCCTGTTGCATCTATGTAGGAGGTCAGGGGCAGATTGTTGTTTATTGTCACTCCTAGGTACTTGATGCTCTCAATCCTCTCCACCTCAGCTCTGTCGATGTAGATAAGGGTGTGTCTTCCTCCTTTCCTCCTGAAGTCAATGATCAGTCCTTTAGTTTTGCTGACATTGAGGGAGAGATTGTTCTCATGGCTCCATGACACCAAGCACCCTATCCCGTGTGTGGGGTCAGGACAAGGGCCAGTTTGAGCCAGGCCATTCAGGGGCAGTGACAGGAAGCACCTCCTTTCCTGTGGCCATTCCCATTCCCATTCACTCTGAATGCAGCATGTGTCGGGATAAGGAGCTTCAGTCACACAGAGAGACTGGCGAAGCTGGGACTCTTTTGTTTGCGAGATGAGGTTTGAGGGGGGTCTGCAGGGGGCAATCAATTCCCATGGGTGGAAGGATCAAGAATGAGAGGGCACAGACTTAAGGTACTTAGCAAAAGAAGCAATGGACACATAAAAATAAATTCACACAGCAAGCAGTCAGGACTTGAAAGACACTGCCTGAAGCTGCAGTGAAGGAAGATTCAATCGAAGCTTTCAAAGGGATATTTATCTGAGAAGTCGGGAAGAAAAGACACTGTTCACTCAGACCAAGCAGCATCATAGGAGCAGGAAAGCTTGACGTTTCGGGCCTAGAATGAAGGGTCTAGGCCC